>JANFOE010001218.1:0-600000 GCA_025667525.1 Glebionis coronaria
CCACCGCTTTTTGTTGAGTTTACAATATCTAGCATTTTTATCTTCAATCCACGTATCTTGTACTTCAAACACAAAATCTTGCACCTTTAGTGCTCATGCCACATACCATGGAATCTTCTTTGTAGATAATATCCAATATCTCAAATATTTTATTAATCACATGAGTTATTTTTAGTGATTAATTTTTATCATTTCTTTAATCATCGGGGATTATGGTTACTTGTGTGAGCCGATATATTTTGTCGGTTCAAAATTGTTAATTCTACTAAAATCCTATTTAGATAATTAAAGTAATCAAACTCATTTATTCATATTATATTAATGATCCGTATATTTAAACCCTTAATTCAATCAATATAATAAACATGTAAAGCATTTTTTACGTATTAGTATTTCAAAATTGATTAGATTCTAAGATTCTTGAATATTTTATTTAAACTTTTGTTTTAATATAACACTTCTTATAGTAACTAGGAATTATAATACTAGTTGGGATTATTTTAAAATTTACCTTAAGGAAGAGTCCAACACGCTTCCGTATTCGTCTCCTTTTTTGACCAGAATATTACCGGGTCACACCACTAGACTCTTAGTAGAGTATTTCAACTCCAACCCATCCTTGCAAGATAGGTGACTTCTTTTGTGGCTCCTTCAATAATATTTAGCACAGCCTAATTTCGATTCCTACGTTAGGCATACGATAGACTAGTATTGAATTGTTTGAAAAGATTCTTTAGGCAATATTAAAATAATCACCAACAAGTATAATTCCAAGCTACCAAAAGAAATGTGTAGGAATATTAGCTATACATGTTGGAGAATCTTGCAAAGTATGTAGAGTAATTGAAACACAATTGCATGGAGTATTGGAATTAAGTTGTAGGGAATTTTTATTGATATTAAACAAAGTACATCGAAAGCAAACGATACCCCTATTATATTACAGTGTCTTATTGATATTACATTGGAAAGATTCCTAGTTTCTCTAGGTCGTCAAATCTGTCTCCCTTTCATCGAACGTGTCTTCCACCGCTTTTTGTTGAGTTTACACATATCTAGCATTTGTATCTTCAAGCCACGTATCTTGTACTTCAAACACATAATCTTTCACCTTTAGTGTTCATGCCACGTACCATGGAATCTTCTTTGTAGATAATATCCAATATCTCAAATATTTTATTAATCACATGAGTTATTTTTAGTGATTAATTTTTATAATTTCTTTAATCATCGGGGATTATGGTTACCTATTTATTATTTGAACATGCCAGGCAGATTCCTCCTCCTTGTTCTATATGACTCCGTTGGACACAAAACTTAGTTTGGGCATCTGGACTGGACCTTATAATACCCCTTTCTATCCTTTTCATTGTTTGTTGTACATATTTTATGGCACCTAAGGGTGATTTCTTCGCTGGAGCAATCATTATTGAGGAAAGCGGGTTATCTCCTCCATAGGTTCTAAAATCTCTTTTTAATATTATCTCCATTGATTGTAGAATAACCCTTAATCCGATGGCCCGTCTTGCACGTATCTCTTCTTCATTAAATTTTTGAAATGGTTTTCTTAATGTATCTGTATCTTTTCCTGGACCTTCCATTTTTGTCAACTGTATGAAATGGTATGCTGGATATCTGTAATTGTCATAAAAATCTGGTCCGGCTGATAAGAATTTCAATATCAGTTAATCTTTGTAACTAAAGTTGGGATTATTTTTATAACATTCTTTAACTGCATTTTGTAACCAAAACGACATTTTTGATATTTCTATAAAATTTGGGTTTGTAAGGTAAATCGAGTTTATTGCCCCAAACTCGTACCAATATCTGACTTCATCTGGGTGAGAACCCTAAAAATAATTTGTACGAGGATATACTCCATTGAAATCGACAAATCTTATACGTGTTGATGAAAGACTATATAATTCTTTCATTGTTAGGGTTTATATTTCAATAGGGTTTTGAATAATCGGATTTTGGACAATTTTTTCAAAAGATGAAGTTTTATCTGATTGGGGTCTAACGGAATATGTTACTTAATCTAAACTGTTTCTTCTTTATAAGAAATTACATCCATCATTTTTTCATCAGAGGAACAGGATGGGATATCTGTTTTACTGGAACTTCCAAATTTGCTGGAATTTCTATATCATGGCCCTTATCTGAAGGCTATTAGACTTATAGTTATTAGCACTTGTTGCTATCGTCACACATTGCCTTTTAAATATATCCTTTATTTGTATTATATCTTCTGGAATAGCCCCAACTATATTCATTAATTCTGCCATATCTGAAGCAGTATCCTTTATCCTTTGTACAGCTATATCCATGCGACTAAGCAATATATCAAGATCTTAAATTATCTTTCAAAACATTTTTTTAGATTTAATAATCTTGATATCAAAAATATATTTAGATAAAAGGGTTTGCCATCTGATCAATCTTTTAAATTCAGGTTTTGAAGGCATATTATTATTTATGAAAGCTTTTACTTGAGTATTGCAAAAATCCTTTTGGTAGTAAAAAAAAAATTTGACAGCTCCTTACCACCGCTAATAATTCTTTTTCATTTATATGATACCTTGTTTCTGTATCGGTAAAAGTGCCAGAACAATATCTACAAAGACCTTCTCCAATTTTTTGTTTATCGTGATTGTAATCTATCTTCTTAAGCACCCCGCTCCAATTATTTTCTAAAGCATCAGTTTCCAAAATTGTATTATCATCTTCTTTTGGTAATTGTAATTTAGGTAAATTTTTACAAAGGTCTTTGATTTTTCTTACTTTTCCTTCTATACTTTTATCAAAACTAAAGATCTTATCTTTTTAAGTAACTTTTGAAATGGTTTTCTTAACTCTGTCAAGTTTTGAATAAAATTTGAAGCATAATTAAGTATACCTAGAAAACTTTGCACATGTTTTTTATCAATTAATTTGTTTGGAAAGGATGAGATTTTAACTATGTGGCTTTGGAGTTCAATTCTATTACCATCTAGTTTCATTCCTAAAAAATCAATTTCTTTTTGAAGCATATTTGTTTTCTTTTCAGATAAGGCTAAACCATTTTTTTATGCATAAATCAGCGAAAATGTCAAGATGTTTTAAGTGTGAACCTGTATCATTTGATAAGAGTAAGATATCATCATTATAGACAAAAACGAAGTCATATTCTTTAAATATAATATCCATCTTTCTTTGAAATATTTTTGGATCATTTTTTAATCCAAAAGGTAAAACTAACCATTCATATTGGCCTTGTGGAGCAGAAAATGCAGTATAAGCTATACTATCGTAAACCCAACCACTCAGTCAGAACGTAATATCGAATTCTCGCTGACCTCTCTCTAAAACTTTCTCTCTCTAACTTAAAAACCCTAAAGTATTTTATTAAGAATCATCATCTAATTTAGATCCAACCATGGGATCTTGAATTTTATTTTAGATCCTTGTTCTACCATTCATTATAATCAAATTGATATATCATTTTACCATAAAATCATTCTTATTCACCAATTTAAATCCATTTTATTAGTCTATTTTACTGTTCGTATTTTTCCCTCTTTCTTAAACCGTTTATAATCATTTCATTAAACCTTCCTAAACCTCGTACTGATCATTATGTTTCATGTCTGAATCACAACAAACCCCTATGGTTGTTCCACCTCCGGTGGTGGTTAACCCACCTAGTAGGAAATCTAACAGGTCTCTCAAACCTATGAAAACTACTAGGAATATGAATCCTGATGCTATGAATACCATGAAGTATATGGATAAAGACTTTATGTCTAATTCCATAGGGGTTGTATTGAAAAAAGGTGTTAGTACTCGTTCTAGTGTTAAAGTGGGTGAGGATGATGATTATATGGATGAGGTGAGTGGTGATGTTGGTGTTATTGGTAAAGGAGATTTGGGAAAAAATGCATCAGTTAACTCAGGGGAGGAGACTATGTCTTTTTGGGGGCCAAATAAGGAGAATATTGTTGTTGAAGAAAATAGGGGTGAATCTCAGAGTGTTGTGTTAAGCAATATAGCTAGTGATGTTTCTGGTATGTTTGTTGATAAGGTATTAGTTACTAATGATTAGAAATTAAATGATAAGCTTAATAGTGTCCCTAGTGAGATGCCAGTTCCATTTAGTGAAAATCATGTTTTGAATCCTGAGGCTAATAGTGTTGCTAAGCCTAGAAGTCCTACTAAGATTAGCTTTGGTTGAGTTAAGAAACCTAGAATTTTTAGAGTTAATGTTAGGGATAGTTCTAGTGGTATTAAGTCTGTGTCAAATTTTGAAGTTGGGGAAAGAAGTAAGGCTAATGATACCCTTATAAGTGATAAGGATAATGTGGCGAAGAACCGTTCTTTTTCCTTACTGCTGTTACGGGTAGTTCTGTTACTAGTAATAGGAAGCTTTCTTTCTTTCCTGGAACCGTTAACAGTGCGGGGAAGGAGGTGGCTGCTTTGGACTCCGTGATGGTCGATGCTAATGATAGATGGGATTGGCATTAATTGGTCATTTTGTAGGATATCGTATGAGCTATAGTGATCTTATGGGAAATTTAAGAAGGATGTAGACACCATATGCTCTTGATAAAAAAATTATGAACAATAGTGGGTTATATTTCTGTAAGTTCAAGTCGGCTGATGGAATGCAAAATGTTTTAGAAAATGGTCCTTGGTTGGTGGATAGTAAACCATTTTTTTGTTCAAAAATGGGAGCCTGGTCTATGTTTATCAAAGCCTAGACTATCTAAAGTGTCGTTATGGGTTAAATTTTTTTATGTTCCTTTGGAAGCATGGAATGTGGAGGGTATTAGTAGAATTACAAGCAGGGTAGGGAATCCTATTAGTATGGATAGGATGACGACTGAGATGTGTGATAATGCTTATGACAGGGCTAGTTTTGCCAGAGTTTTAGTTGAAGTTAATGCTAATGATGGATTAATTGAGGAAGTGGAGGTCTGGTATGAGAGTCTTAACAGGTCTAGGATTCTTGAAGTTGAGTATGTTTGGAGACCACCTGTTTGTGAGCATTGTAAGATATTTGGCCATTCTTCAAAGAGCTGTCAAGACCATGAATCATCTATTCAAGAGAAGGAGGAATTAAAGAAGGATGGTTCTACTATTGCTGGTTTAAGTGTTCCTATTTCTGTCCGTAAACATGTTGATGAGTCTAATGATGGTAATAGATGGAAAACAGTGAACTATAGAAGGGGTGGTTTTAGTAACGCTGGTAGAGGTGGGCCTATTAATGGTGGTAGAGGTATTAATGGTTATGGTGGCAGAGGTGTAGGTGGTAAAGGTGGATATGTGAATAATGGAGGGAGGAATTATAGTAATGTTAGCAAGCAATCTGATACAACTAAGGTTAATGAGCAAGGTGACATTGGTACTAAGCAGTTGTGAAGGAAAATAGGTTGAAAGAGGGTATTAGAATTAATAATGATAGTAGTATTAATACAAATATGCAGCAAAGGAAGGGAGTTCAAAGAAATAAGGTTAATAAAGGAAAGGGTGTGGAAGTGATGAGTTCTGATAATAGGTTTAATGTGTTAGCTATGAAGATAGTTCTGAAGTATTAGCAAATTGGAAGAGTTTTTGTCATAAAATTGATACTATGTGTGATGCTGGTATGGCGGTTAGTAATGCTACTAAAAGGAGATGGTCTATTAGAGAGATTGAGTATTATGAAAAGAAATGGAAGGAATGCAATGTTGATGTAGTCTCGCCTGAAGATGTCCTTAAGAATACTATAGCATAATTAAATAATAAAATTGTAAGTGGGAAGAAGAACATTATTGAAAAGGCTACTATTGTTGCTAAGCGTAGAGTAGTAAATGAGTGTGGAGGTAGGAATAATAGTGATGCTTTCAACAAGTTTTTTGCTCAAGCTCAGCAAAAGGAGGTGGATAAAATCAGTAAATTGGAATGGGATAGAGATGTAGCTGTAGTTATTTGTTTAGTCTTTCTGGACAACCACTGTCTGATGAAGTTAAGGCGTCATGGTCTACTGATATGGTAGATTATTTTTGCCGTGATCAGGAAGGGATAGATAGTGATAGAATTAATGGGTATTATAATGAAGTAGAGCATGGTGGGAATGCTACTGCTGAGTTTATTGCCTAAGAGGAAATTATGAATGTTAATGATATTTCTATGATAGATGTGCAAGGTGATTCTAATTTTAAATGATAGGTAATCTTGCTGCTTGGAATGTTAAGGGCGTGAATTCGACCCTTAGACAAAAGGAAATTAAGAATTTAATCCAAAGGAATAAAATTAGTATGTTAGCTATTATTGAGACTCAATTAAGCAAGAAGTCGGTTAATTCTGTTTGTAATGAAGTCTTTCGTAGTTGGAGTTGGGTTTCTAACTCGGTAGATAGTAGGAAGGGATGTAGGATTGCTGTTGATTGGGATCGTTTGTTTTTAGAGCTAAGTTGATTTCTCAGTTTGGCCAAGTTATGCATTTTGAGGTTATTCATCTTCACAGCCAAATGAAGTTGTATGTGTCGTTTATTTATAGGGAAAACAGAGAGAATAGCCGGAAACTCTTGTGGAAGAATTTAATGGACTATAGTGTTTCTATTGGGTCTCTACCATGGGTTTTGTTAGGATATTTAACGTATCTTTATCTTTTGAAGAAAGTTCTAGCTATTTTAAAGCTAGGGATAATGGTATGGAAGAATTTAAGAAGTGTGTTAGAATGCTAGAGCTAGAAGATGTGAACAGCTTTGGATTTTATTACAATTGGATTGAAAAGAGAATAAATCCAGAATGTGTTATTTAAAAGAAGTTAGATAGGGTCATGGGGAATGACTATTTTATTCACAATTCTTCGGATTACTATGCTAATTTCCTTCCTTTCTTGACTTCGGATCACTGTCCCGTTGTCCTTGTATTTCCTGATGTTAGGCCTTTGAAACCTAGATCCTTTAGATTTATGAACTTTCTTGCTGATAAGGATGGTTTTCTTTCCACTGTTAAGGATAATTGATTTATCGATGTTAAATGATTTAATATGTTTGTTCTTGCTAAGCGGTTGAAGAATATCAAGAAATTTATGAGAAGGTTTAATAAGGATAATGGTAATGTTTTCGAGAAGGTTAAAATTTTGAGAGATGAGCTTATCAATGTTCAAAAGAGTCTTGATAAAAATCCTCATGATGTTAGTTTAAGAGAGGATGAATTTTTCTGGTCTAAGGCTTATAATGATGCTCTTATTGATGAAGAAAAGTTGTTGAAGCAAAAAACTAAAATAGAATGGTTAAGGGAGGGTGGTCATAATTCTGCTTATTTTCATCGTATTTTGAAAGGTAGATGGAATAAAAAGAGGATTGAAGTGGTATATGATGGTGATGGTAAAGCTTTTCATGTAATGATATTTCTTCAATGTTTATGGAGCATTTTTCAAAAAAATTTCAAGCAAGTGAGGATATTATTCTAATGGAAGACTGTGAGGGGTTATTTGTTAAGAAGCTTGATCCGGTTGTGGCAGAGTTCATGGTTAGACCCGTTACTGATAATGAAGTGAAAGATGTGATGTTTAGTATTAAGGATGACAAGGCTGCTGGTCCTGATGGGTACACTTCTAAATTTTTTAAGAAAGCTTGGAATATTGTTGGCCCGGACGTGTGTAGTGCTGTTAAGGAGTTCTTTTCTTCGGGGAAATTCTAAGTGAGTTGAATTCTAATCTTATTTCCCTTATACCTAAATATGATTTTCCGTTTAATGTTTCTGATTATAGACCCATTCCTTGTTGCAATGTGGTTTATAAATGCATTAGTAAGGTTTTAACAAATCGTCTTAAAGAGGGTATTTCTGAGCTTGTGGACTCGAATCAGTGTGCTTTTATTCCGGGAAGGAAGATTAGTGATAATGTCTTACTTGTTCAAGAGTTAATGGTTGGGTATGACTGGAATAGCGGGACTAGAAAATTTGCTTTTAAGGTTGATATCAAGAAAGCTTATGATACTGTAGATTGAGGTTTTCTTAGGTCTAGTCTCTTGCATTTTGGCTTCCATGTTAAGATGATTGATTGGATTATTAATTGTCTCACCACTGCTTCGTTCTCTGTGTGTATGTATTAATGGGGAATCTCACGGGTTTTTAAGAGTAATAGGGGTCTTAGGCAGGGTGACCCTATTTCACCTTACCTATTTACTATGGTCATGGAAGTATTAAATCTAATGCTTAAATGACATATTAAGAATGATGGGAGGTTCAAGTATCATCCTGATTGCAAGAGGATTGGTTTGACTCACCTTTGTTTTGTAGATGACTTGCTATTTTTCTGTCATGGTGATATTAACTCGGCTTGTATTATCAGAAGAGCTTTGGATGAGTTTAGTATGTGTTTTGGGCTTTATCCAAGTATTGAAAAAAGTATGGTTTTTTTTAGCAATGTTCCTGATGATGTGAAGGTTCAAATTCTGATGGTGCTTCTGTTTGTAGAAGGTACTTTGCCTGTCAGATATCTTGGTGTCCCAATGATGACAAAGAAACTATGCAATTTTGACTACAGAGTTCTTTTAGAGAAAGTCAAGAAAAGAATTTTAGATTGGAGAAATAAGCTATTGTCTTATGCACGTAAGCTTCAACTTATTGCTTTTGTTTTGTCTTCTGTTAATATATATTGGGCCTCGATGTTTGTTCTTCCAAAACATATATGCGAGAGTATAGATAAAATGTGTAAGAATTTTATGTGGGGAATTGACCCAAATAAAAAGGGTATTGATAGTGTTTCTTGAAAAGAGGTGTGTAAACCAAAATCGCAGGGTGGTTTAGGATTGAGGTCTATGTCCATTATGAATGAGGCTCTTATGATTAAGTACTTGTGAAATGTTATTAGTAATAAAGAGTCCTTATGGGTTAAATGGGTGAATGAATATAGACTTAGAGGTTCATGTGTTTGGAATCTTACTGCTTGGAAGAAAAATCCTTGGACCTGGAGGCAAATTATGCATTTTAGGGATAGGATTAAGAGTTTTGTAGGTTGTAAGATTGGTAATGGAAAAAGCTGTTTTGTCTGGTTTGATAAATGGAATTCTCAAGGCCCTCTTAGTAAACTCATTTCAAAAAGCTTTCTTATTTCTAAAGGTATCAATTTGAACGATAAGGTTTGCAAGTGGACTGAGGATGGAAAATGGTTACGGCCAAATGATTGGGTTACTAGATTTAGGAGGGTGCTTGAGATTCCTAGTCGTATCTTGAATGATATTGATGATAAAGCTATTTGGCTAAACAAAAAAGGGGAAGTTGTCAATTTTAGCATATGGGAAGTCTGTAATGCTTTAAGAGTGGATGGGCTTGTGGTTTTATGGTATAAGCATGTCTGGTTTACTCATTGTATCCCACGACATGCCTTTATTCTATGGCTTGCGCTTAAAGGAAAACTTAAGACTAAGGATAGGCTATCTAGATGGTTCACTCTGAATGATAATCTTTGCCCTCTATGTAAATCATGTATAGATTCCCATAGTCACCTGTTTTTCAGTTGTACTTTCTCAAATGACCTATGGAACAGGGTTAAGGTCTTAGCAAAACTGGAAAACTTTTCTTCAGTTTGGGCTGAGATTGTGTCGGGATTATGTAATATCAAAGCTAGTAATTCTGTATGGAGTATTGTTTAAAGATTAGTGGTAAGTGCTACTGTGTACTTTGTTTGGCAGGAGCGTAATTGCCGCTTGTTTGAGAATAGGTTTCGTACCTCGGATGTGGTTTTTAATATCATTGTTTCTAATGTTAGACTAAAGCTTCTTTACTTTACTGTCAAATGGTCTAGAGACACTGATTTGATTTCAAGGCTTTGGAAGATTCCATGGCCGAATAATAGAGGTAATGAGATTCTTCCAGATTAGATGGATTGCGATGATAGTGCTTCCTAATATTGAGTGTTTCCTCTTACTGCATAAGTGCTTGTATGACTTATGGCAGTTGTTGGATGGGTTGTTATTATTTTACATCTACGAGCTTTGGAGTTGCTGGTCTTACTATTGGTATGGTTACTATGATACGGGTTATTTCTTTGTTACTTCTGGGTGCAGTTTTTACTGGTCTGAAGAACCAAAGTTTCAGGAAAAACTTATGGGTTTTTTTCCCATGGTTTTGTCCTGTGTAAAATCCTATGGATTAATTCCCATTGTATGACAGTACTTTATCCTGGTGATTTTTTATGGTGGGTTGAAGGTTTTCTTGATGATGATATTGAGTTAGTATTGTTGAGGTATTGGGAGGACTTTTTGGTTGTTTGGGGAGGTTTGATGTGCTACTAGTGGTCTTATAGATTGTGCTTGGGGGAGTGTGTTTGGCCTTCTAGAGCGTGCTGAAAGATGTGCCGTCTTTGCAAGGTTTAGCATTTTCTCTCTTTTTCCCTTTCTATTTGAACAATTTTTAGTTTCCAAACCTGTTTTTGATGATGCTTTGTCCTCCCTTATGTTTTATTATAACCTTGTATCTGTTTATTGTCGAGCTGATAGATATATAGGTTATTGCATCTCGAGAGGATTCATGTTTAGTTGTACTCTTTCCCCCTTCTATGGTTTCCCACTAGGTTTTACATAGTTGGGGGTTTTGAGGAGGCAATAAATGTGATGTGCTACACTGGCACCTCTCTTTTATTTCTGCATTTGGCCTGATGGCGTTTTTGAGTAGGTCTATTTTACCTACTTAGCTTGTTTTTTTAGTTTGGGGTGGGGTTTTCCATTGGGATGGATTGGTTGTTTTTTGGTCTCTTCCCTTTGTGGTTGAATCAAGAACAGCCATGGATTCTTAAGTGGTTTCCTCATCTTAGCTAAAAAACTAGTATTTTATTAGTAGTGCCATGGATTATAGGAGCTTGGTTTTATCTATGGGGATCAAGATTCAGTGTTGGGAAGCAGCTATTTGTTCTTCTTTTAGTTGCTTAGCTTGTTATATATGTGTAATGAGCATGGGTGTTGTCCATTGCCATTAACAGTTGTACTATTATTGAGTATGGGATTTGTCCATGCCAATTCTTTTTGTTGCTAGAGCTTGTTAGTTGGGGATGTGTCCCATCTAATTTTTTATAAGCTTTTTAGCTTTTTACTCTACCTTTGTGGCCTTTTCTTAATATATTTTACCGTTAAGAAAAAAAGGATGCATCTTTACTTGCCAAATCCACTTTTACAGTCAAATTTAGAAAATATCTTTTTGTTTCTAGTCCAATTTATCAAACTTTCTTTATGTGGTAAAAAGTACCCATTAAATACTGTGTTTTCATTTATTTTTTTTATAATTTATCACCATTCTTGCTTTGCCTCTTGTTATATCGGCATGTTTTCTTACTAAAAAAGCTGGTGAACTGTGAGGAATATGGTTGGGCCTTATTAATTTGCTATCTAAAAGTTCCTTAATTTGTATTTGGAATTATTTTTGGTCTTCCGGGTTATACCTCATAGGTTTAACCCGAATTTCTTTATCCTTATATTTCTGTTCCAATTTAGCCATAATTTGGTTTTTATTCTAGAATTTTAAAGGATTATCTGTATAGCACTCATTTAATCTTTCTTTTATATCTTCTATATTATTATCAAGTTTTATAAGATGTACTTGATAATCTAAAAGATTTTATTCTTTTTGGTATTTTAATAATAATTTTCCTCTTTCCATAATTGGTCTTCCTTGGTATCCTATGTCATCATGTTTCTCACATTTTTTAAACCTTATAGGAAAACTTTGGCCATAAGCTCTTCTTATTCTTTTAACAGATATCAAATGGATGACATGGTGTTTTAAATAAAATCTGAAAGGCTAAAATATCAAATACAACTTTGTTAAATCTTTCAAGGAAATTTTTTCCTAATAAGACATCACTACCTGTATCATGGAAGTAAAATGTCGGACCTATAACTAAGGAAGATCCTATCAATAACAAATGACTTTTTATGCCTTTATTTAGTAATAAAACTTCTTTATTAAAACTAATTCCTATGTATGTCTCAAGGTCTTGATGATATTCTTTTGGACAACATTTAGGTTTACATACACAGAGGCCAGCACCACTATCTATATAAGCAGCAAAATATTCGGCTTTATAGTCTTTATATGTAATCCCCATAAGGATATAAACACTACTACGGCTCGTCATCTAGGAATATATATTATTTTATCATTATATATTATTTTTAGACCATAAGAACTTATTTTATATGGTTTAACATTTTCTAGAAAAGTTAATCCCATCATAATTTCTAGGCTATCATCTTCACCTTCATTTTCAATTAATAATCTCAGAGGAATCTTTTCCTCACCAAACTTAACAATAGTTTATATAGCTTCTTTTATTATACGCAATTCCCCATTGAAGTTTGTATAATGGTGGGGCACATTTAATTGGTGTTTTTGTAGTTTTATACATAGCTTATGACTAATGTAGCTACCGTTTGCTCCTGTATCTATTAATATATTAATACATGAAAAGTCTTTTCCATCAAAATATGGGAAAATACGGATTTGGTCTAGTTGAGCACTTGACATCCAATGGATGGTCAAGCCAAAAGATTTTGACATATTTGGCCACCACCACCAGAATTACGACACGTGTCCTATGGAAAGTGCCCAACCATCAGTGCTCAACCCATAAATGCTCGACTTTAGTACAATACCTTTTATTGAAAAATGCAAAAAGTATCCCTTTTTCTTATTCTAGATATCCGAGCTTTATTTTCATTTTACCCTCTTATGTTTTCAATTCCCCCCCTCGTTTTTTCGTTATACTTTTAACTTTCACACATTTTCATTTTTATTTACGCATCATGAATAGACTGGTACGTTTTTTTTCATGTTTGAATCATCTTATTTACGCATCATTACTTCTTTTGAATTTGGCCATCAAAGCTTTGGTAAGTTTAGGGCTGGTGAAATCACATTCCGTGATAGAGTTTTACCTGAGAAGATAGGTGCTTTTGTTAAAAACATTGATCTTCTATGTATCATTGAGGATGATGAGCGCTTTAGCAATTTGTCAGACAAAGACTCTGTAAGGGTTTGTCTCCTTTTAACTTTGGAAGTTATTTTTATGGGCCATGACTTGGGAGGTGTTGTTGATGATGTATTTCTTCGGATGGTGGAGAAAATTGAAGTTTGGAATGAATTTTATTGGGGTGAATACATTTGGCGTGAGTTATACTCTGCCATTAGAAACGTTGCGTCAAGACATATGTATACTCACTATAAATCATTGGAAAGAAATCCTGACTTAGTTACATCATATGCATTATCTGGATTTGTATTTGCTTTCAAAGTGAGTAATTAATAAATTTAACAATATATATTTTCATCACATGGTCTTTCTAACAATTTTTACTTTTGCCAAGTGTAGATTAGATATTAGAGTCTTCAGGTGTGAATTCTTCTTGGTGGACCCAAGTACCTGATTTGATCCCTAGAGGAGTATCCTGCACCAAGCATAGGAATATAATCCGATACGACCACCTTTTCTCCCACGTGATTGCATTTCCCCCTATTGATTGCATTTCCCCCTGTTGAAAACAATTCCCCCTGTTGTAAACAATCCCCCTGTTGTAAACAATCCCCTCTGTTGTAAACAAGTCCCCCTGTTGTAAACAATTAAGTTATTTTTATTAATATTTTAGTTTAATTTTTCAGGGGGTAGTTGCAGTATATGACATATATCCAAACAAAGCTGAGTTGCAAGCCTTTTGGTATAGAAGAAGTAACAATTATTTCAAGTGGTATACACCAAGAGCCCCTGCTGTTGAATACAAAGGCCTTTTTTGTGATTATCTTAAAAAAAACTGATGAAAGAACGGAAAGCTCAGGAGGAAGATGTAGAGTCATCAAGGGGTATGCTAACCAAAGAGCCATCCGTTGAGGACCGTCTTCTGGATCTAGAGAAATTAGGCACTAGTTTAATGATTCTCCCTAAAGAGACAAAGAGCTTGAAAGCATGTCTTCACAAGCTCGAGACTGTTATTAATGTAAGTTTTGAAAGGGTCATATCACTTAATGTACAGACATAAAAGGGAATTTTAGTGTGAACTAAATGCTATTCATTTTGCAGGTCCTACCTCAATTACAAAAATGCAATAAAGATAAGGCTAAGGAGTTTACACTTTCGCAAAAGGTATATCGTAACTGATTTAACAATTAAAGAAGGACATTACATATTGAAAAACAAAAAATTGCATAACAAAATTGAACATTTTACATAAATCTAAAAATTATACTTAGGAGATTTTTCAGGATCAAATGAAAGATGACAATCATCATAATCGTAAGACTCCACAAATTCATCTTCTTCTGTGTCGACTTCTTCTTCGGATTGATATGGGTCATAATGATAATATGAATCATCCTCATCCTCCTTCTCCTCATCTAGCTCCCTTCTAACTGCAGCAAGTTCATCCCTTTCATGTGTGTTCTAGTAGCGCATTTCTTTGTTCCTCCAACCTTTCTTGCTGCTCCCTTTGCACCTCCTCCCTTTCTTGCTGCTCCCTTTGCTGCTTTTCAAGCATCTCTTTTTGTTCTTCTTCACATATGCATTACATGTGGAAATCAGCTTCCTGAACATAGTAGCTATGCTCATCATGTTGTGTAGATTCCACACGCGATTTCCTGAAATCCGAAACACAAAATGTAAGTTATATTTTTGAAATTAAAAAAAAGTATACTTACTAAATTAACTACATTATTTGTTGATATTGTCTTGGAAGTCTTCAAGATTCGCAGCAGGTGAGTTTCTCTTGGCAAATAAAGACATTTTTATAATTTTTGAAAAAATTAATAAAGAGTGTATGTAGTTGTTGTTATCAGGTGTTTATATACAATGAATGATGAATATGAATAGGTAGATTAGATGCATACATGAAGTTATATGTATTCATGCAATTATGATTATGTAAACTTCCAAGTAACATTTTATTTTCCATATTTATTGGTTCAAAGTTAAACACATACTGCTTTTAATTAAAAAAATGATAAGTACATTTTTTTCATTATGTAACATTACTAAGATTAATAAAAATGTTTCAATAAAAAATCAATGCTATAGACTCAATAAGCAATAAAAATGTGACTTACATAATAAATTGTGTTCAATAAACATTATCCCCTGTGAATTGAAACTACAGGATAAAATGCATAGTGTTGATAAGGAGTGTTATTTTAGCGACAAGTATTTGAGCGACGATGAAATAACTTACTTTTCATTTAATTTCTCTCCAATCGGAAAATCCAGCAAAGACCCTGTGGAGGAGTTGGTAAAAGTTTTAGAAGAGTTTGATGCTAAGGTATCTTTTTTTCTCAACAAGGAATTTTTAAAAGTTTGTATGGTCATATACTCTAACATTTGTATAAAACTTTAACTAGGATCGTAGATTTGTTAAGAGAGATGTAGAATTAAGTAGTAGCGTCAAAGATGAAAAGCTAGAGGTTGAAAAGAACAGGGCAGCCGAGGTGCAGAGAAAAAGGATGAAATTCTTGTCAGACGAACACAATCGCATGATCCGTAAAGATATATTAATTCCAGTCACATGCAAGTTGGTCTACAGAAAATTGGGAACGTTCCAAAGAGAAGGTATGTTACTGTGGTAAGGCCACCAATTCAAGTAAATCCAGATACTACAGTAGCGAGCATGGATTCCTTATGAAATAAGAAGAACGTTCTTGATGGATTTATGATGCAAATGTGCAAGAATCTTCAACCATAGAAAGAGGTATGTTTATGAAGTTTATTTTCTTTAATGTGGTTATTTCTTACTTTTTAACCTTTTTATTTAAAACAGGATCTCAATCGACCATCCAAAAAGATTGATAAAATATTTTGCAATTCGGCTTTGGAGTTTTTCCTGAATAACTTACCAATTCCTCGTTGCAAGTTTGCTTGGTGCAATGACATATCCGTAGATCGCAGCTTCTGGGATAGTTTTGTTGGATTGGATGATGAACAAGTTGGTTGGTACATGGACGAGGTAATTATAAAAAATTAACATTAAAGGATGATTAACATGTATTTTTTGATTTTAATTTTGTTATTTTTTTTAACAGCACATTGAACTATGGGTATGTTACATGTGGCATTTTAGATAATCATCGCATGATTGGTCAATGGTTAGCTGTTACTTTTTTAAAATTTTAATCCAAGAATCGTTGCCTCTGTTTTATGCAACGGATGAAATCTACCCATTGTCGTGGAGGAATGTTGAACTAGTAATTTTTTCTTTTAACTACATCTTTATACAAAAACATATGAGCTTGAATTAAAAATTGTTTTGTAAAATTTGTAGGTCTTCATTCCAATACATGAAACCAAACGACATTGGTTCCTAGCACAGTTTCACATCATATTTGGAAACGTCACTTTTCATGACAGTGAAAATACTTATGGTGAATGTAGTGATTGGTATTTGAAAGTAATGTCATGTTTAGAGAATAAACTTCCTATTGTTCTTGAAAAAATTGGTGTGTTTGAAAGCAAAGGAATTGATCGAGAAACATACACTATTAACTTTAACCGTGCAACTGATGTTCCCATCCAAGGTGGTGTGTTTGGAGACTGTGGAGTATATCTGTGCCTTTTCCTTTATAGGTTAGTAATTTTATGTTGTATTTGTTTATATAAAATTCTTGGTGCTTGTATATCCAAATGATTTTTTTAGAAAGAATTGCTCATATGATTATTTGTTATGCAAAAGGTTATCTCATGGGATGAGCCTGGAGGTTGAAGATCCAATTCAAACAGCTCTAACATATCGAGAGAAAATGTTGGAATTCTTTTTCAACCACAAGATAGCATGTTAGCTGTTACTGTCTTAGACGAGAGCACTTATCATCTAGTGTCTGTCAACTTCAAGGATTATTTTTTATTTTTGAGACTTAGTAACAAATGTAATTTTATGACAAAATATGTGGTATTCTATTAAACAGTTCACCACAATGATTGATGTTGATAACAGGGTGATAAACTTTGTGTATTAGGGGAAACAAAATGATCAATTTTTTGTTTGTAAATGCTCAACTTTTTGTTCTTCAATGCTCAAATTTTGGTTCATAAGTGCTCAAATTTTGATATGTTTTTAAGAATTTAGTCAACTAATATGCTCAAAATTTGATCTGTTTTTAAGACTTTAGTCAACTAATATGATCAACATTTAGTCAACTAATATGCTTAACATGTGGAAAAAATTTGGCAAACAGGGGGAATGAATTACTATAATAGGGGGACCAAATGATCAACTTTTATAAAAGTGCTCTACTTTTTCCAAAACTGCTCAACTTTTACCATAATTTTTTTACCTTTCCCATAAGTTTTTATCAAAATTTATAAATTGTGTAGTCATTAAAAAAGTTGACTAACTGTTCATTAGGAAAAACAAAAGAGGAATATATTACAAAAGGAAATACAATACAACATAAGTGATACCCAGAGAAATCATCCACGAATAACTTCACTTACTTCACTGTTAAGAAGAAATAGTGATTCCTTGTAGGGCCCGACTATGAAAGTACCAGGTCTTCCTTCAATACCTAGGTTGTTTACAAAGTTCTCATTGTCTGAAGTTTCTAGTATGTGGGAAGACCTAGTGGGTTCACACTCACTTCAAATATCCGATCCTCGTTCTTTGAAAACCCCAATAGCTTTGGCACGTGCTCAATAGCCCTTTCGTTAAAGAACGATGTCCGAATCAAAGAAATCAAACCATAAACCACCTCTAAGGCCCAACCACAACTAGCTTGTCCTCTAAGAAATACAACATTTCCTGCGATTATCAGATGATATTTTAGCTCTAACACGATGTATGGAGGTCGAATAGTATTGGTTACCTCTTCAGGTATAAACTGGCGAGTATCCAAACCAAATGATAAGATCATATACTTTTTATGCTCTTGACCACGAACACCAAAATACTTTTCTGAACACACCCAATAAATACTACCGGCCACCACTGCCTGAATCCCCCTACATATACGAATAGATCCCCGGGGACAATGTTCGATTTCCAAATCAAACCACACACGTTTTCTCATTTTAAAGTATGAGACTGAGCATGTACCTCCCTGTATGACCGGATTTTTTATGCACACAATTGTTGGTACTTTAGTTGCAAGAGAAACACCAAAACCAAATACTTTTTTGGAATGTGGAGGCTCATCCAACGGACACAATATTCTCACATTCTTGTCCATGGTTAGGTTCCATAGGACCAATGCATTATTGCTTGTAACAAAAAACACCATATGCCTTCAGAAGTTGCAAGTGTATATAGATTTACACTATTTAATTATGAATGAGCCATACGTGTGAACACTAGGTCAGCACCAACCTTATACATGATACCCTCCATGTCTTGCTTGTATTGGAAAATAAAGCTGCAATTAGCAACCTCTTGAGAACAGTATTGTAACCGGAAATCTCTTGCGTCAATGAAAGATTTCAGTGACTTGCAGACTTGACGACATCTACAAAGATCTCTCACAGGGAGCCTAAGCATTATTTCTCTTTGGATGTCGATTGGTATGTGATCAGACATGTTTGGGTATGTTGTGTGTGGTAATTAAGTTTGTGGAGAGATATTTGTAAAGGAAAAATTAGGCATTGGTTGTTATGTTATCTTTATGACTATTAACTATTTTTATTAAATACACAAACAACCTTAATAAATTCTAGTTGAAATTTTTGACAGTTAGTTGACTTTCTTTCATAAGTCAAGCCAAAATGAATTCTAGTTGACTTTTTTGCTTCTTAAATGATCAACGTTTGGATCTTAAGTGCTAAAAGTTTTATGTGTTTCTTTTTAATGAAGTCATCTAAATGCTCAACTTTTATTATTATTAAAAAACAGGTGGAAATTTTTCCTTTAACAAGTGGAAAATATTTGGCTAACAGAGGAAAATAAGTACCATAAAGAGGGACCAAATTATCAACTTGTATAAAAGTGATCTACTTTTTCCAAAAGTGATCAACTATTTCCATTAGTTATCTACTTTATCAAATTATGTATCAAGGTTGTCTTTTTTATTTTTCTTATCCCCCTGTTTTCAATAATTTTACAAAAGTTTTCCCTGGCACTGAATTTTTAATGGTTTTTTGATAGTTGACCAATAGTTGACCATTGTTTGACGGTTTATTAACGAGAAAAAATAAAAAGTTATCAATGTTGACCTTTGTTTGTCCTTTAATTAACGATAAAAAATATAGTTATCCTGTTCGGATTCATCATCACTTGGTATAACCATTCTTTCTTGATTTCTATTCACTCAAATTAAAGCAATATCATTTATTTCAGTTCACTCAAATACTTTTTTGAATCAAGTCGTCTATTGTAATCAATAAAAACCCACCAATAACCTCAAAAAGTAAACAATCTATCATTTCAAATCAACTATGATGTATTTAATGTTTCATGATTATCACAACATGGTGGCCAATTTGAAGAGGAGTGATGTTCACCGGGAATTTGATCAGATTGTGGACTATGTTGGTGCTTGTTATTTTAAGTTTCCACTTTAGGTAAATCCTAGAATCTATACTTCACAGTCTCTAAGATCAGAGAGTCACTTCTCTTGAATGATCGGGATGGTGTAAGTACTATCCCCGAAAAAGAATTTTTTAAAGAAACTGGATTGTTGGGGCATAATATTGATGAAGATCATAAATCAAAGTTTTTAAAAGGATACTTTGCCCCTCATTAGAAATATATGATACATACAATTCAACAGTGCTTAAGCCCTAAAACAACATCATTTAATGAGTTTGTAAGTAATATAGCAACTGCAATAGTATGTTTGGCAAAAGGGAAAAGATACAATTTTTCGCAAATGATTTTCGATGGTATGTTGAAAAATGTTAAAGGGAAGAAAAAAATTTGTATGTACCCAAGATTTTTTACTGTGCTTATAGTCATGGATGGAGAGATCAAATACAAAAATTCCTTTATGATGGGAAATCACAAAGAAAAATTATTCACTACCTTAAAACCAAACACAACTAACTTTTCTGGGAGATCGGTCCCATTAATCCAACCTATTATTGATGTCATTCAAGTTGGAACTTCTGCAAACCCAGCAGAAGGCCAGTGAAAGAAAACACGATCAACAGGTGGGGGTATACCCGTGGCAGAGGAGGATCATAGCACCAGTGTAAGTGTAGGATGGGTGAGGATGTCGAGCATGAGACAAGGAAGAAAGCTAGGCAGGATAGTGGCAACATAGGAGAGGGTAGTTTGCAACATCTATAAATTAGTCAATTGACTGTGTTGTGCAAAAGTCTGCAAACACAAAATGCAAAACTGGAAAAACAAGTGAAGGAGTAGGGTGTGGCTATTGAATTATTAAAGACAAGACTTGATAAAGTTGAGAGGAGGAAAAGAAAAGGTTTTGTTCTATCATATGATGAGGGAAATGAAGATGATGGCAATGAGAAAACTGAATATTATGATTATCCGAAGTCAAACGCTGAAAATGATAGTGTTCATAAAGTAAGTGACAACTTTAGTGATAAGGGTAGTCACAACACAGACAATTGTGCTGACACATTGGCTAAACTGGGACAACCTCTTCTCCAACACTTGCACCTGAAAATACAATAGTTTCCTTTGCCAATGTAACTATTTACCCTGAAAAACAACAGTTTCACCTAAAAAAGAAAGAGTTTCACCTGAAAAAGAAAGAGTTTCATCTAAAAAAAGAAAAAGTTTAACCTGAAAAAGAAAGAGTTTCACCATAAAAAAAAAGTTTCACTTGAAAAAGCAAGAGTTTCACCTGAAAAAGATAGAGTTTCATCTGAAAAAGCAAGAGTTTCAACTGAAATAGCAATAGTTTCCCCTGTTTCAGATACTATTTCTCCTACAAGTATGTTTATTAGGAGACAAACACAGACAAATAAAGGGATTGATATTGGAAAAGTAAAAGACAGTAGTTGTCATCCATGTTGGTCTAAAGGATAAGGGAAAATCTATTATGGTAGAAGAGAAAGTATTTAAGTCTAAGAAAGCACAAGAAAATATGATGAAGAAATTGCAAGAAGAATCGAGGAAGATCAGTTCTTAGAGCAACAAAAAATACTAAAACACAGGGTAGAAAAAGCACAAGAAAAATATGATGAAGATCTTGCAAGAAGAATCGATGAAGAGCAGTTCTTAGAACAACAACAAATACTGAAAAACAGGGAAGAAAATCAACAGATGAATGATCAAACGCAAATAACAGAACAAATGGTGCAAGGAATGCTCAGTCAAATAGTCCCCTGTTTCCATAGTATGCTGGATAAATTCTAGAAAGAATACGAGGAATGGACTTCTGGAAACCCGCTAAATGGAAGTATGAGATGTTGTTAATGGCTCTAGAGTATCAGTAGAAAGTTATTCTTTGGAGAAAGAACGAAGAAAAAAGAGCACAATATATGTCTTCAGTTTCTAATCGAAGAGTTTACTACAAATGTATGCTAAAGACTCACGCGGGTTACAAGAAAGACCATTTTACAGGGTTATCTTTTGAAGAGCTTGAGAGAAGAGCTATTCCTGTTATTAAAAAGGCTGAGGAATTTTTTGAGATTGGTTTAGAGGCAGAAAAAGATCATATAGAGAAAACAAATGCTAGGATGAAGAAATGTATGGAGAACGTTAAAAGAAAAGCTGACGTTGGAGCATCTGTTGGATCGTCTAGTTTTGTTGATCATTGCACATCTAATAGATTGAAAATAATGGATATGGTAGGGAAGATTGTTGGTGAAGATGTATATCCATCAAATGAAGAGGTTAATAAGAAATTGAAGTTAGTTCTTCCTGAAGAATTCAAGCCTGATCCAATGTTGGCTAGGTGCCCTGTTCTTAAGTATGAAGTTGTGGTTGATAAGGGTATGAGTTGGTGGAGGCTGACTAGGGCAAATGGTCAATGTGAAACCTATCAGACTTTATAAAAAATGTTTCAAGGTTTAGACAGAGATGATCTTAATGATCTTTAGGATGTTTTGAAAGCTAAATTTGAGTCTAAGCCACCTAAAGAATCGAGGAAGAGCAGTTCTGCAGTGTATTAGTTGATTATGTCTGAGATGATTATGTACTTGCTGGTTGAAAAAAAGTATCCTCTCACTCAGGATACATTGAAGAAGTTGGTTGAATGTGATTTACAAGTTGATTGTATCAATAATGTAGCTTATGAGTTGTTCAGGACTTTGCACTCTTAGATACTCCCTTGAAGTCCCTTGAAGAAGCCACAAGTTTGGACGTTGCCACAAATTATGTTATATATGTTTCTTTTGTATAAGTGTGTACTATAAACTAGTTCTCCTTATTGTAACCAATCACAATGTATCAAAATTATCAAATGCTCTACTTTTGGTCCTAAGTTGATCAACTTTTTAATTTATTCCGCAAATGATAAACTATATACTAGATCATATAACAAACAGTTTGATAGAAATAAAAGCAACACATGTAGTTCAATACATCAGAAGTTGACACAAATTACAAATAGTTCGATACAAATAAAAGCAACACAAACAGTTCAAGCAGCTTAATTAAACAAATTCAAGGTACATTACCAAATCTGAAAGATGAATGAAAATACCGCCTGATAATGCATATCTATGGATCATCCAAGTGCACAACTTCCATAGAGTACGACATCGATTGTTGTGTATTGTTATGCGCTTCCTGTGTGAGCTCATTGTCGTACATCTTTGCCTAAAAAAGAGGAATAATGTAAGTCATCTAAATGCTCAACTTTTGGATCTTCAATTCTCAAATTTTGGTTCATAAGTGCTTAAATAATAGTTCATAAGTGCTCAAATTTTGGTTCATAAGTATGCTCAACTTTTATTATTATTAAAAAATAGTTTGAAAGATTTTCATTAACAAGTGGAAAATATTTGGCTAACAGGGGGAAATAATTACCATAACAGGGGGACCAAATGACCTACTTTTTAAAAAGTGATCTACTTTTCCCAAAAGTGCTCAACTTTTTCCATAAGTTATCTACTTTATCAATTATGTATCAAAATACAAAAGCATTGTGAGGAGTAAAGTTTATGCCATCTTACCTTTTTCGAAGGGAGTGGTTCTCTGCATGATGTTTTGTTATGGCTACGAGTACCGCATCTTCCACATCTAACTGGAGTCTTTTCCTCACCTTGAGATTTAATGCGTTCTTTATTTTTTAGTCTGCCAGCGGGGCGTTTACCCACGAGTGTTGGCCTAACTACTTGCAAATAGTTCGGACGTTGCCAACTTGAAACTTCTCCCACAGGATACACCATTCCTTCATATGTTGCTTTAAGGGTTTCTTTCTTAAACCAGCCTTGTGCCAAGTGATTAACCTCTGTCAAACCAAGAACTCTACATATCGCCAAGACATGGGCACAAGGCAGACCTAAAAGTTGCCATACTCGACATGTGTAGGAGTAATTATATATTTCGATAGTATGGATTCTATGAGTATCATCAACTTGGTAATTAAACTTCTCAATTCCTGTTACAGACCAAGAAATCCTTTTCTCCACCTTTTGGTTATCTTTGCTTTAGCCCACTAACTAAGTTCATCGTCCATCGGTTTTGTATCTGCCAAAAATTAAAAATACACACTTTAATACATTTAAAATGGCCTTTTCATATGCAGGGGGAATAGTAACCAAAACAGGTGGAATAAAAACCACATAACTATAACAACATTATTTAGATAAACAATGTACCTTTATATTTTTCCCGACGACTGCAGTACCACTTCTGTACCAGCTTTCTAAAGTAATTCATTAGGTTAGTGACTGGAAGTTTTCGCTCGTTTTTTGTTAAGGCATTGATCGACTCCACATAGTTAGATGTGAGGATATTGTAATGATTACTAGTATAGTGTGCCCTTGACCACTTCTCAACACCTGCATCTATAAGAGTTTTGTATGCTTTTGGTCTTTTACCTTTGATTTCAGATAACTGATTATTAAAATCATCAATTAGGTAAGCTTTGCACATCTTCCAATATGTTGACTCAAGTGTATCATTGCTCAGCTTATAGTTCATCATGAGATGCCTGCAACAATACCCATGAAATGCATTTGGGAAAACTTTATCACAGGCTGTTAAAATCCCAACATGTTTGTCTGAAATTATAGCTAAATCAGGATTTTCCCCTATGCATTCCTTTAATTTGGTGAGAAACCATGTCCATGATTCTGCACTCTCACCCTGAGACACACCCGTTGCAATCGGTAAAATCTGGTTGTTGCCATCCATTCCAAATGCCAACAAATTAGTTCCTTTAAATGTGCCTTTAAGATGAGCTCCGTCTATTATCAACAACGGCCTTAAATGGTCCCGAAAGCTCCGTATCTAAATTAGTTATAAACGTTTAGTTATATTGATATTAAAAGGCTTTAAATGTTTAAAGGTTTGGAGTAAATAAAATTGCTTACCGAAACACCAAAAGCGATAAAAACCTGCTTAAATCCGTTGTCTTCATCAGTCTCAATATGTGTTACCGTACCATCGTTTGTCAATTTTAAATTATGATAATAATACGGTAACTGTACGAAGGAGGCCACCGGGCAACCAACAATCGCTTCCAAAGCCACATACTTGGAAATACATGCTTGTTTGTAAGAAATGTTTATGTTGTATTGACTGTTTATGTCTTCTTGTATATCCTTTTCCTTGTAGATACGAGTGGCATTGTCTTTTAACTTAGGTTCTAATAAATGACCCAACAATTTTGCAGTCGCATTATGGTGATGCATACCAATTTGTGTTTTTGGACAAATGTGATGGTCGACTACTTTTTTGATTACCCATGTATTAGAAAAATCCGACTTTTTTGAAATTACTTTCCATTGGCAATCAATTTTCCTACAAACGACATCGTATCTTTTGTGATCTGATTTCCTAGCCCTAAACTCGTAACCTTCTAAAACAGCTTTATGACCAAGCTTATACATTAGTAATTCTTTACTATCAAAGGTATCTCCCCCTGCCACCATTCGTTCACCCTGACTACTTGATCCCTAATTCTGTGATATTGGGTTCTATATCTTCTGGCGGACAACCCGTGTATCCTAATGTATTTTTTTTCCCATTTAATTTCATAATCGTCTAATGCTTCTTGTTTAGGAACAGTTTTTTTGTTTTAACCTTTAACCGATTTAACTTCTAAATTAGGGTTTTTAAGAGAACTAGATGTATCAGGATTCTTAGAAGAACTAGCTATATCAGGCTTCTTAGAATAACTAGCTATATCAGGCTTCTTAAAGAACTAGTTATATCATGCTTAATATCCAAATCTTTCTTCTTAATAGAACTAGACGTATTGTCTATCTTTTTGATAAAAAGTGTATGCGGGTTACCTTTTGTGTGACATACATTAAAGATGAAAAAATTTACATCATCATCATCTTATATGCGCACACATCTTGAACCATCTTCATAACTAAGCGTTATATTCGAAAGGGGATGAATATTGAACTTTTTCTTCGCAGCGTAAACAAGTTCTTTGTAATTTTTTGTTTTCTTAATGCTAACCCCAAAAACTATGTCATTGTAATCAAGATACACGCTAACATTTCTTACTGAAGGACCCATTGATTTTTTCTGTATAAAAAGAGTAACTTAACAAGTAACTTAATAGGAGGTTATATATACAAGTTCATACTATAATAAATAGCCTTTATTTAATACAACAACCAAGGACATATTACAAATTGAAGGTATTAAATAGTGCTCAAAAGAAAGGGCACAAATGTACATGCAGGGGAATAGTAACTCAAACAGGTTGAAAAAGGTGGAATAAGCTCAGATGCATAAACTAGTCTAGAGGTCGATGAACAAGGTATCAAATACTAATTTTAGACTTGGTAACATCAATTCATTAATTTAGGGGTCGATCAACAAGTCAATTATGCTCAACTTTTTGCATAGATGCACAACCTTGTCAGGGGAAACTAATTGCATTAACAGGGGGAATATTAACCCAAACAGGTGGAATTAAAACCACGTAAAATTTAAATGATTGAATGATAAACTAAATTAGGGTTATTGAATCAATTCTTAGAATACCTTAAACGATAGGAGATGTTTCATACGATGAATACAAGGAGGCATTACTGGAGAATTAGTCAGGAAAATAGTCACAAAAGAGAATTAGGCAAGAAGACATTGATTATCTGTTTTGTAGATCAACAATTTTAGCGTTTGATATGGCAATTTAAGTTTCAAATTTGATTTTAATTTATTATTAACAATTATATTCGAATTTGTTAAATAGGTGGTTATTACGTATTTTATAAAGATACATTGTTAATATTATTGTTAAATATAATGATAACCCAATAAAATAATATTATTGATAATATTGTTATTTAACTAACGATACATATTAACCATATAAGTAACAAGCGCCAATAATTAACACTTATCCCCGATCAAAATTTACTCTGAATCTTCAAAATTAGATTACTCCAAATCCTTAACGATGGCCAATGATAAAGGTAAGTATTATATTTTAATTATCTTCGTTCTTAATTGATAAAGGCAATCATTAACAGTTATACTATGTTTAAGTTTAGTTAGAAACAGGGGAATAAAGTGTATATTGTTATCTAACTTAGGATTTTTAAGTTTATTTAGAGATTTCGTGTATTTAGAGTTGATCACTTATGAACCCTAAATTGTTATCTATATGATTGGATTATAGTAGTTTAATAATAGATTTCGTGTATTTAGAGTTGATCAATTATGAACCCTAAATTGTTATCTAACTTAGGATTCCCCCTAACCATTTCAGATAACATTGAAAGTTCAAACGGGTCAAACACCCTAAGTTTTGATTTTGATTAGGATGGCAGCAGTTCATCAAGTTCAATTGTGGAAGAAATGGTCAAACTATCAAGCAAGGGACGTTATGGGCACCTACTAAACTGGTTTGCTGAAGAACAAGACCCAAATGACCCAGAAATTTTCTTCCTAATTCCAAAAAGGATCAAAGAAAAATGTGATGCAGATAGAAGGTCAGAGGATGAAGATACAAGTTCCAAACCCAAATCCAAACCGGAAGAAATAGGTGAACCTTCCAAACCAAAATTCAAAAGTCCGTTTTTAAGTTCCAGTGACGATGACTCTAAGGTTCGTGGAAAAGGAAAAAGAAAAATCGATGATGATTTACTTTCTGATTCAACATCTAAACCACCATGTGCTAAGACTTCAAAGGGTAAAGGGAAGATGTGAAGACTTGTGAATATAATCTTTTGTGCTAAAACTTGTTAATATTTTCTTTTGTTTCACGTTTATTGGTATGTAATATTTTGTAATTTCAACTATCGTCCTTTATCCGGGTTTAGAACTATGGCAGTTATTCTTTGGATTGTTACAAAAACAGATTATGTAATTAAATTTTTATATATAATGCATGTTTCCTTTCATTTTTGTTGTTACATTTGCATCCCCACTGTTTTCCTTATGCAAAAAACAGTGGCATTTAATCTCTAGTATTATGCTCTGTTATTTAAGATTTTTTTAGATAAGTGATCGACTTATGGTGCTTAAGTGATCAAATAGAATTAATTTTGACTTGACTAGTCATACAAAGTCAACTAGTTGCTTATGCAGATACCTAGTACTTGTAGGACTTTAGACCCTGTTCTTTAAGGTTTTTATATGTTGGAAGGTACAAATAGAGATACAGACATGTTGTGTAGTGATCAACTTATGATACCCAAGTGATCCACTTGTATTTATTTTGAGTTGACTAGTCATACAAAAGTAACCTGCTTTAAGGTTGTTTGTTTATTTAATAACAAAAGTTAATAGTCATAAAACATCCATAACAACCAATGACTTAGCACTATTAGGCAATCTATCATCATCAAGGGCTCAAGGCTATAAATAACTATCATCACATGTCTGATTACTTACCACAGCAAACACAAACATGTCTGATTACTTACCAATTGAAATCCAAAGAGAAATAATGCTTAGGTTGCCGTTGAGAGATCTATGTAGATGTCGTCAAGTCTCTAAGACACTGAAAGATTGCATTGACGCAAGAGATTTCATTATAGAATACGGTGCTCCTGATGTTGCTAGTTGCAGCTTCATGTTACAATACAAGCAACACGTTGAGGGTATAATGTATAAGGTGGATGCTGAGTTAGCGTTCACACGTGTGCTGCATTGTGGATTAAATGGTGTTAATCTGAGCGTACTAGCAACTTCTGAAGGTATATGGTGTTTTATTGTTTGTGGAAATATTGGCTTGGTCCTATGGAACCTAGCCATGGACAAGAATGTGACAATCTTGACTCCATGGCAAGAGGTTCCCTTTTCAAAAAAAGTTTTTGGTTTTGGTATTTCTCAAGCAACCCAAGTACCTACGATTGTGAAAATCAATAATCTAGTGGATATTGAAGGTACATGCTCTGTCTCAGTATTAACAATGAGCACAAGGGTGTGGATGAATTTGCCAACCGAAAATTATCCCCGGGGATCTATTCGTATAAAGAGGGGGAGCCACGCTGTTGTGGCTGGAAGTATTTATTGGGTGATAGCTGTAGAATATTGATAATCAATGAATCTATGAAGGGGTTTGTTAATTTCTAGAGAGAGAAAGTTAGAGAGAGAAAGTGAGAGAAACTATGTGAATTTTATTAAGTGGAAACAAGGAAATGATAACAACCAACCCCTTTCCTTAGTGGAAAGGGGTATTTATAGTTCCAAGTCATAAGTGGACTTGGGCCGGTCCATGACAAGCCCATGGACCGGTTCTTACTTAAGTTAATAAGCAAATAATAACTAATTACTAACTACGAGCTATTACAACATAAATCATATTGTGGAGTGACCGATACTTCTAATATACGTTAAAACGTATTTCTAACAATCTCCCCCTAAGGGAGGTCACTCCACGTTACAAAGTTCTAAACCTAGCATACTATACTAAGTCTTCGTTCTTTAGCTCGTAGTCTTTTCTTCTTTTCTTTCTTTTGTTGTGAATATGTTGATTTGATCTTTTTGGCTTTGACTTGAGAGCATTGTTCTTTGGCCTTTCACGTGCGATCTTTGCCTTTCTTGTGAACTTTGCCTCCTCGTGACTTCATGTTCCACACACTTACGTCTTTTTGTTGGATTCTTGAAAGCTTCAGAGTTTGATACAGCGGAAGACTTCATCTTGTACTTTCTTGAATGTTTGTTGCAAAAGACATAAGCATGTGGGAACGACTTTTACAGGTACACCGCAACACCACCGTCTTCACTGGTACACAGCAACGCCACCGTCTTCAACAGGTACTCAGCAACGCCACCGTCTTTAGCAGGTACACAGCAACGGCACGAATAAAATGGCTTTGAACATTTTATTCTAATTCGGTAGCATTTTACCTCCGGTCGGTGAAGACCGTTGGACGATATTAGATATCGTACCCGTGACGGATAGTTTCAATTAAGTAACTTCCTGACAGGATTTCGCGGGTAAACCCGTTCTCTTTATTCGACCGTCCAAAGCTGACTGCGAACATAAAGAGTGAATCACTTGGATAAATTATCCTTGTGATTAAAAGCCGTCAATTCATGAAACCTGGAACAAGTGAATTTCAATTAAGATTTTCACCATCGTTGCTTTCCAGTTGTCACGAGCTCGATTCATAAAGAATCTTGCACGTTACCTACCAAGTGTTGTTTGATGTTGACACTAGAAGGATTTCCACTCGTCACTGTGGTCAATAAAGAGTCACTCTGAGTGTTCTGGCAAGATCATATGATAATGCGAAGAGGCCTGGAACGAGTTTAAGTTCAATTAAGAATTAAACCACTGTTACCTTCCAGTTTTTCACAAGATTGGTTCTAAAAGAACCGCACGTGTAACCTACCATGAGCTTGTTTGATGTTGGCTCAAGCAGGATTTCCATCTTCATTGTAATACTTACGTATTACTCGGATGTTCTGGCAATATTACAAGAATATTGCGTAGGACTCATGAAAATCTCTTACTTTTCACAGTGTGTGAGAAAGCAAGGAATAAATGGAAAGTGTCCTAATGAGACTTTTGATGATCTCTTGGCTCTAGACTCGATTGTGCGTTTTGATTTAGTGAGCGATGGCTGGAGAGGAGTGCCACCTTTTCAATACCAGTTTATTCGGAATGAATAAACCAATAGATAACGTGTTGATCTCCGTGTGATTAAAACAAATACCTTTTGAGAGATATTTGAGTTAGCTGGGGAAGGGTTATGCATTGCATCACTGGGTCCATGATGTCTTTCTTCAATACCGAGAATCATTAACAAAAATGACCTCAATAGCATATGTATTGACCCGGTTTCTGCCTAAAGTTGTAAGGAGGGCTTCTTTCTTTACACCCTTTATCTTTACATTTCTTTTTCATTCTTCAACCCCTTCAATGCTTACCAATACGTCATCACTAGCACCTTGTTGTGATTGTTCCAGTGCTAGCTTAAGTACTTGGTCGGCATTCAGCTACGTTCACATTCTTTCTCCATCTTTCCTAGGACTTCTAATTCTAACTAGGGAATTGTCCTTGGGAAGATTCCATCGGCTCTGATGAATCATTGGACTAAACCTATTCCTACCACCCTTTTGTCACCACATCCGTCGTGAATTAAGCGTGTTTTGGGAAGGAATTGCCACCATGAAAACATCATTGAAAATCACCTAAGGTACTTGTGATATTAAAATCAAAAGTTTTGTACCTTAGGTGTTTTGATCATCAAAAACGCTCCCCCTTAACACGTGCTTAACACATATTAAGTTGGATTATCATTAAGTCTTTTTCATCTTTTAGCCAAGTATCACTTACGTCTCCTTAATCCCATTTTCTCCCCTTATCCAAAATGTTAACCATTAATATTTGGGATATTGAATGGATTAACCGGTCTTTGGGTAAAAAATGAAACCGATGTTTGGCCGTAGAACAAGTTATTGCTCCCCCTTAAGTTAATAAGGGATAGTTGTAGTGCTTTGGTATGACATATTTTGAAAGATTTAGAATCTCGTGAGAAATTCTTGAAAAATTATCATACCTTAACACTACACCAAGCCATTCAAGCACATTATTCACAAATTTACATATTCACAATTGAAAACCAATATAAAGTGACCTGAGATGTACGACCCATCAGATGGATCGTTGCAGTAGCTTGTGGTGCACTAAATACGGTCTTCCACCCACAAATCTTTCCAAGCTCCTCATCAATCTACGTTCACGGAGCTTTTGATCGATCTTTTTGATCACATACTTTGCCATCTGCCGGTAACCCGGATGCCAATCCTCCGTCATCTCTGGCAAAGTCCCACCCGAGTTCAGATGCTCCAACTTATCTCTGACTTGTATAAGAGTGCCATCGCTATACTTGTGGAGCTCCCCCACCCTCATAAACTTCATCAAACCTCGACTGTTCAAGTAAAAAATGCCGTAATTCGGGACAGAAATTCCGGTATATGGACATCTTTCTACATGTTGAGGTAGCACTTGATTCACAGGACGGGTTAAATTGAGCCTCCTCTGATAGCTTTCGACTCCCAACTGAAGATCCTCAACTCGTGACTTGATGACAACGCTTCGTGTGAACATACGAAGTGCTGTATTCAATGCAATCAGGTCTTCACGAGGAATGTGTGTGAGTTGATCTCGGGTCATTAGAAGCAGCATATCTTCGATATCCTCAAGGCGAATGATGGAAAAATCTCCTTGCTGGATTTTGTATTCCCTGTCATCCTCCCTTTTCAAGCGAATCTCCGTCACATGATAGTAGCCGTTCTTGGCTTCAGTTTTCATTCCTAAAATGCTGGAGATGCGGATGTCGGATCTAACATTGCTTCCAGAATTGACCAAGCAGCAACACCTGTACGCCCTTCGGACTCGTTCGTCCCAATGAGATGCACCTATGACAGCATACATATCATAATTACGATTCATTTTTGGGACCCAGAGTCGATTTACCTTTTCCTCGATGAAGGGTATTGTCCCCCAGTTGGCAGCTTTCAGCAAAGTCAGGGATGTTGCGTACTTTGATGACCCCTTCATAAGATACTCAAGATCATTGGTGACGAAGAAGTCAAGAGTAATCTGATTATCTTGAGCAGTATCCATTGGAGGTGGAGCTCTTTCTGATTCATGAAGTCCTGGCCGTTGAACGGTTTTCAAAGCCTTCAGGATTTCATCGGCATAGTACTCGAGCTCCATTCGGGGTAATAGGGTTTTGGCACGCAGTCTCTTATCTTTCAGTGCTTTCTTTACCAAGGATGGAGTAACCGAAGTCTTATACTCATGAGCAAGAAATGCACATAAGTCAATCGGACTTCGGATACGGAGATACAGCACATCTCTGTCAGCATCTGTGATCGGATCAAATTGTGCTGCTGCCGTGATCCAAGCTTGTGGTGGTGCAGACTCGTCTATCTCCAACGTGTCTTCCCAGGCACGAATGCTTGGTTCAGGAACCGTAGATTGTTGAGCTTGTTGTTGAGGAGTGGAAGTGCGAACATCTGTTGGTTCAATTTCAGGCATGTCAGCAGTGTCGTGAACTGGAGAGTGTTGTGCAGCTTCTGGTTCCGTCACTGATTCTGCGATCACAGGAGGAACAACAGCAGAACTAATGGGGTTAGTGGTAATAGGTAAAGATACAGCGACAGAGATACCAGGAACCGATGACGCTGTAGTGGCATTCACATCGTAGCGCCACTTAGTTCGTCTTGATTCTGAGGATGTCGACTTGTCCTTCTGTCCTGCATCTTTTGTGGACTTGGTTCCAGTCTTAGTAGCAGTCTTCTTGGAGCTGGTAACCTTGTCTCCCTCTTTCGGTTGTTCACCCCCATCATCATCCTGATTGTCATCACCGTTACTATCCCTAACACTCTCCTGATTCTCATCACCACCATCGTCGCCATCATCATCATCCTCATCCTCGTCATCATCCTCATCATCCTCATCATCATCACCACCTTCGTCATCATCTTTCTCCTTTTCACCTTCTTCTTCTTCTTCTTCCTCTTCTTCACCCGTACCCTCTTCTTCACTCTCTTCCCTTTCTTCCTCAGGTAAAATGTGATATGGTACCACACTTCCAAACATTTTGAATAATCTATCATCCTCCATGATAGCATCATTCAGGGATTTATATAGAGCCCGTTGAATCCTCGACTTATCATACGACCCAAGTTCCACCATACGAGCCTTAAGGATCTTCTTCAATTCAAAATCCGTCAGGTCATAAGCAATCTTATAGGCGGCTTCTGAAGGGTTGGATGATTTGACCATCAAGTTGTCAGCAGCAAGTGTCTTCAACTCATCGCGAAGTTTAGGCATTAAGGATTCAACGGATTCTTGCACTCTTTCTTTCACAGATGCTTCAAGTGCTTCTTTTTGTTCCTTATATTTATCCCTCATCGCTTGAAGTCTGGTAATACGTGCAGCATGCTTATCAGCCTCAGCCTGCTTAACCTGAGCAAGTTCCTCTGCATGAGCTTTACGTGTAGCTTCCATGTCTGCAACGAACTTGGCAATCAACTCTTCTTGAGCTTTCCTTGATTCTTCTTCCCTCTGAGCTCGTCTTTGCAACTCTTGGCGAAGTTCATCCATTTCGCGTTTGCTAGTATCAAACATCTCGGCCATCACTAATGCAGCCATTGCAGATGTTGCAGAGCTGCTTTGGGTTGACCGAAGGGGCTCGGTTGTTACTGCTGTACTAGGGATGGGGATTATGGGTGGTGGAAGAAATGGTGTTGAAGCCGGTCGGGTTGGTAAAGGTTGTATGGGTGGAGGTTGAGTTGTTAAGGGTTGAGTTGACACTATGATCGTAGGAGCAACAGGTTCCTTTTCCACACTTGCTGAAATAGGGATTGATGGCTCCTTCGAAGTGGAATAGTCTTCAGGTAACCCAAACTCATCAACATCATCCGGTTCCTCGTACTCATCCTCGATATCTACCCTCGCACCTGAACCACTACCGCCTGTATCTTTCCTACTCCTTTTAATAGCAATCTTCATCATTTGTTGCTCGGTTTTACCAACAGTAGGATCAACAATATCTTCTTCGTCACGTAGACGCATCAAATCCTTACCCTTTCCCTTCTTACCCTCTGACTTCTTCTTCTTGGGTTCGGGTTCAGGTAACGCAGCTGGTTGTTTGCGTTTACCTTTACTCTTAACCGTTGTGGATGAGTCTTCACCAGTTTGAAGGTTTGCTTTCAGCCTTTGGATTTCTAGCTGCAGTAGCTTGTAATCAGCAGAACCTTTGATTTTGTCTGACAGAAGGTAATCAGGAACAGGACCCGGAATCACACCAGTAGACGGTCCTTCATGCCTCAGATCTACAGTATCATCAGCTTCTTCAGTGTGATAGCGACCTCCTGCACGCCTATCAATAGTAGCATCAAGCTTCATAAAATAATTTATGATGAGCTTAATAAATCGAGGATAAGGAAAGAAGTTTGTCTTCAGCTTCTTGTTGTGGAAGAGTTGAAAGGTGAATTCTTCCCATATCAACAAAGCATAATCTGAATTCGCAGCTTTGTACATGCCATAGAAGAGGTTCATTATCGGACTGCGCAAAGCATCATGGCCACTCGTTTTTGGTGTAAGGCATTTACTGAGAATACCCATCAAAGCTCTCCAGGGTTGTCCTACCTTAGCAGTAGTAAACTCAGACGCAACTCGTATTTCCGGACATCCAAGTGCGTCAAATAATTCCGCGAGTTCATCTTTATTGGGATCCCTTGAGAATGACATGCCCTTGGGTGTATCCCGTATACCAAGTATCTTACGGAAGTCTGAAACGGTGAGTGTCTGCTGCTTGTTGTCGATGGTGAAGGTGATCTTGTTCGAAGTGAAATCCTTGGTTGCCCAAAATTCAAACATATACTCATAAGGCACCGAGGCTGTACTCCTAAGGGCGTTCTTAAAGTGAGAGTTATCAAGGATGGCTATGGCGACCTTAAAACCATGGTGAGTGGATTTAGAAACTTGCTTTAGCCTATAGTTGTTGGGTATAAACTTAAGGGTTCGAGCTTTAGCAATATCGGCTTCCCTAGATTCTTGGATAGCTTGTACTGTTGGATTAGTCATTTTATCTGCTTAAGATAAGACATGAAAGGTTGATGCACAAAAACAGATAGATATATATCATTCTTACTTCTAAGCATAACACATTTCATAAAATAAAACAGCAAGTACATAGATAGCATGCAAACAATAACAATCAAACAACTCATCCGGAACTTTTCCTCATTCGGAACATTTTCATCCGGAACATTCTTCATTCGGAACTTCTCCTCATTCGGAACTTCTTCATCCGGAAGTTCTTCATCCGGAACTTCCTTCATCCGGAAGTTCTTCATTCGGAACTTCCTTCATCCGGAAGTTCTTCATTCGGAACTTCCTTCATCCGGAAGTTCTTCATTCGGAACTTCCTTCATCCGGAAGTTCTTCATTCGGAACTTCCTTCATCCGGAAGTTCTTCATTCGGAACTTCCTTCATCCGGAAGTTCTTCATTCGGAACTTCCTTCATCCGGAAGTTCTTGGTTCGGAAGTTCTTGGTTCGGAAGTTTCTTGACTCGGAACTTCTTGGTTCGGAAGTTTCTTGATTCGGAACTTCTTGACTCGGAACTCCTTGATCCGGAAGTTTTGCTGAATGAACAGAAACTTTGTCCGATGAACAGTAGAACAGTAAAACTTACGATTAAGCCCAGATTTTGACCAAATAACCCAAAAAGTTTTGTGCTTTCGACTAAAATAAGTAACAACTAATACTTATCCACTAATCCCAATCACAAAAACATCAAAAACACCAAGAATCAAGATGATTTTTCTTAAAGAACACTAAAACAATCAAAAACTAAAAAACACACAAATCACCACCTTAAATCACCCCATAGCTCTGATACCAAATGTAGAATATTGATAATCAATGAATCTATGAAGGGGTTTGTTAATTTCTAGAGAGAGAAAGTTAGAGAGAGAAAGTGAGAGAAACTATGTGAATTTTATTAAGTGGAAACAAGGAAATGATAACAACCAACCCCTTTCCTTAGTGGAAAGGGGTATTTATAGTTCCAAGTCATAAGTGGACTTGGGCCGGTCCATGACAAGCCCATGGACCGGTTCTTACTTAAGTTAATAAGCAAATAATAACTAATTACTAACTACGAGCTATTACAACATAAATCATATTGTGGAGTGACCGATACTTCTAATATACGTTAAAACGTATTTCTAACAATAGCTGTAAAAGTACACTTGTTTTAGGAAAAACAAGATGTAAATAGGGTAAGTACGACGGTTTAGAAAAAACCGTGCACAAATGACCCAAGTAGTTGAGAGTTCGTTCTCAAGGAGGCTAGTGTGTTGTGTAAGAAATGATTAATCTTTGTGATTATGATTATGAGAAAAGAAAATAGAAAAGGATGACGGTTACGGTTCTAAATTAAACTAAGACGAAAAGTCGTGCACGTAAAACCGTAAAATATGACTAAATTTAAAAATTAACCTAAAAATTCCTAGAAAATTGCAATAAATCCTAAAAAATATAATTAGAGTTTATAAAAAATCAAAATTCACTCAAACCTTTTATTTAATTAAATAATAATTTTTTAATGCTAATTAAAGCCCAAAAAATCAGTTTAATTAACAAAAACCCCAAAATGAGATTTTTCAATTTGTAAACCTCTATAAAAACTTAATTAAACTAAAAACTATTTTTGGAAAATTTAAAATTAAATAAAATTATTTAAAAATGATAAAAACTATAAAAATATTAAAATAATTCTTAGAATAAATTAAATGACAAGAAAATTAATCTAAAATTTTTAAAATTCCTAACTTATTGTGTTTAAACTAGGAAAAATGAAAAAGTTGCAAAAATACTAAATTTAATTTTTAATAATAAAATAATAATAAAATAATATTAAAAACTAAAAATTTATAAAAAATTATAAAGTTGCAAACTAGTTTTAACCTAAATAAAACATAAATGGACTTGAAATTACCAAAATACCCCTAATAGGCCTCTAAATGGGCTAAAATGAAAAACAGCCTACTTAATTGGGCTTTTTGGTCCAATATGCAAAAAGTTGTCCAAATAAGCCTGAAATCACCTATTTGACTCAAAATTTGATTTTAAGAACAAAACTCTAAAGGCCCAAAAGCTGAAAGTGAGCTTATCACAGCTTAATAGTCAACAGCTTATTCTTAATGGGCTTTTTGGCCCATTAAATCATAAGCTAATGCCATAAGCTCTAATTTGACACACAAGCTTATTTTGGGATACTAAAAAGATCTGTAAAAATAAATTTTGAAAAAGCCCAAGAAATAAGCCTGAATTAAGCAAAAGCTCTCTACAGAAAACAACAAAATAGTCGTTTTTGAGTTCTAGGCCACCTCAAGTGCTGATTCAACATGCAAAAGATTTTAAATGACAAAACTAAGCTTAATAACAAAAAATATTTCAAAAAGAACCACTAAATAAGCTGGAATAAGCAATAAGCAGTTAATGTAAAAGTCAACTTAGTTGGTTTTCTAGTCAAACCTAAAAGTCAAACCCTAAAAAGCTCCAGATTAGTCAAATGGGTCAAATAAGGAAGATTGATTACAAAAATAAAGTTGTTGCAAGTCTGGATAAGCTAGAATAGCTTATGAATATGTTGTTTGATAATTAACACTAGCAGGTGCTAGTTTTGGGTGTCCAGCAGTGGGAAAAGTTACCACTGCTTGACTTCTTTGACTTTTTGTCTTTTGTGGATTTTTGTTGGATTCAAGGCACACACAGGCACCCTTATAACCAGTGGGTTATAAGGAGTCAATCACAATCAAATAAACACAAATCCTAACAGCCAATTAGTACAGTTAAATCAAAACATCACCAGATATGACACAGACATGAGCATAAGTAGTTTTCAAACAAATAAGCAGATTTAGCAAGAATAAGCCAACCAAATGCACACAATAGCCTAAATAAATTCAAATGAACATAAATCAACTAGTTTCATACAATGATTCAAGGTTTAGAACAAGATTCAAGCTAATAAAAGTTACTAATGAACAATGAACAAGCAGAGTATGAACTTTGCTAATGTACTTGACCACAAATCCAATTTCAAACACTCAAATCTCCTAAACAGGTTACACAAAGTTTGATTTAACACTTATTAGCCCTAAACATGCGTACACTCTAGGTGTTTCCAAAATTTTAGGTCAAAACAGTCAAAATCAAACAAGTTAAAGCACAATATAGGATTTGATGTTTAAAAGCTGAAAACATGCAGATAATAGCACACAACCAAGTAAAAATCAGATACAAGCACAAATAAATACTTAACACCTACTCAAATAAGCATTCAAAGCATAAACCAGTAAACCCAAACGCCCCTTTCACTTTTTAATCCAAGATTTAAACAAGTAAATGTGTGTTTCAGTTTTACCCAAACCTAATCTAACATCATAGAAACAATATCATGCAGTATTAAGAAAATTCAAGCCACAAGATCACTTCATACAACAGCAGAACTTAAAATCACAAAATATCACTTTTTCAACTGATTTTTGGGAAAAGAGACTCAAACCTCATGAATGTACATCCACACTCACGAATTTTGGAGCTGATGTGTCTAGCTCAAGAAGACACAAGCTTCCAATAACACCTGCTAAGATTCAACAAGTTTAAAGGCACAATTTATATAAAACAGAAAAATGAAAATGAAAGCAGATTAATGCAAGCTCACAACACCTTGATAATCTTCTTATCAGGGTGCTATGATCACTTGTAATCCAAAAATTCCAAGGATGTACCAAAGAACTTAGCAAAATATCAGTTTTTGGAAAATTATGCAATTCCTTGCACAATCTTTGAAAACAGGTTTTGAGATTCAACAAACATAAACATGTAACATAAATAAGAGTATAATAAGGTTGGCACTTGGATTTGTTCAACGATTCAAACTCTATTTCATAATACTGAAAGTAGGATTTACAGAAAAGTGAACAAAAGAAAAACCAAGAGCAAGCTACAATGTTTCGAGTCCTATGCCTTATATAGGCTACATGAATGCTAAGAAAGCTGAAAAATAAGTGAAACCCTAAGCCTTGAATTTCCTAAAATGCCCTTAAGATTTTGAAATATCTTGAACATGTCAAGGATTGTTAGACGTTTGTGAAGGTGTAAAGCTGGTGGAATTGTGATCAAGGGCTCATAACATGCTTAGGATTAAAGCAGGTTTGTGGGACGTTGGATGGCTGGTATGTTTTTGGCTTCTTCCCCAAAACGTGTGCAGGGGAGGTTACATGTGACTTGTCTGGTGATGAGGTGCCTTTTTAAGGGTTAGGTTATGATTAGTGGACCATTAATCATAAATCTGGAGGTTTATAGGGTTTAATTACAAGTAATTATGAAATCCCTAATTGTGTTCTTCATGTGAATATGAGTGGTTTTGATCCAGTTTATGTTTTAAATAAGTGTTAATCGCCCAAATTAGTTAACTAATTAAATTAGTTAAAAAGTCTGGTGAGTGGGAAGTGACGTGGTGAAATGGTGAGGTGTGATTGGCTGGTGGGATTTGGTGGGTGAGGTGGCAAGCTGTGGTTGGTTAAGGTTTCTTTTCATGTCTGCCAAGTTTGGCCCCTTTGCTTTCATTCTCCTTTTATTTACATTTTAATCAGCCTTAAACGTTTTTCCCTTTGTAATAAAGTTTGGTTTTTTTATTTTTGCCACAAAACCTTTTCCAAAATGTTTTAAAGAGTATTTCTTGCCATGTTTTGATATTTGAAGGGCTGATTTTGGCACATCTTCATTCTTCAAGGTCTTGACTTGTTTATTGACTTCTTGGAGGACTAATATTGACAAGTCTTCATAAATAAGGGACCAATCTTGCCAATTCTTCAAAGTGGAGGGTCCTTTTTGCAATTTGACAAACTTTAAGGATCAAACTTGTAATTATGAATATTGGAGGACCCTTCTTGTACAATCTTCAATTCTTCAAGGGTTATTCTTGGAAAATCAACTCTAGGGCTTGGTTCATTGTGCGGCTTCGTTTCCCGTGTTCGTTTTTCTTTGATTCTTGTGATGTTTTGTGATTTTCTCAATATTCGTACCTAAAATACACATGGAACAAACACAAGCATATATTTGGCACATTTCATGATATTTTATGCATTTTAAATCCCATTTTAGAAGATGAGAATATGTATGAAAGAAGTCTCATCACTCCCCCATACTAAACCATTGTCGTGTCCTCACGCAATGCTAGAATAAAGTATCGTAGCACCTCCAAAATTCATTTTTATGCACTTTTATTGAATGATAAACTTGCTACACTACTACTATTGCTACTACTTTCATTTTAGACATAATGTAGGATTTTCATCGCAAAATAGGACGTTTAGGTTCATAGAACAAGAACACGTGAATGCTTCATTAGAAATAATTTCATCGTCCTCGATTTTTACCCCAATTCCATGCCAAGCGTGCAACGAGATCATTGTCATTATAAGTTAGTAATGCTAACACTACTCATATGCCCTAATCACGTACTTAGACTCCCATTTCCTAAGTGGTATCTCTTATATTTTATTTTTCTCTTGAATTTTCACGAGGATACATTTTTTACTTGTGCGATGATAGAGATTTAGGTCTTAAAAATAGAGTCATAACGGTGTAACCAAGACCATCGGATTAATAACCCCCCTAATAGACAACGATATCAAAAAATTAAGTCAACAAGAAGGATAGATAAACACGGTTTTATAACGGTTTTGAACATGAGACTTATTACCAAGACTTTTATACGCCCCCTAACGGATGGGGCTTATTATCATAGGTTTACCTTCATCTTTTGTTCAACTTCACCATGAAGATTTTATTATGACTTCGGTCTTGCCTTGCCTTTTATTTAACCTCGCCATGAGGTGTTTATTATGGCCAAAGATGTATATCCTCACGCTAAAAGCGAATTTTAGATCTTTAAAGCTTCAAAGATTAAGGCATAATTCACTTTCAATTTGGGCATAGATTTTTCGGCCTTGTGAGCTTCAAATTGTTTGCTTGATTTAGGTGAGCACTTGAAATCTTATTATTAGGTGAAACTTTTGATTATTCAGGTTGCCAATACTTCAAAACCGTGACGCTGGCGATACCTTAATGTCTTCCCAATTTAATTACATGGAAGCTACTAGAAAAGACTAGAAACCAACAATCAAGACTAAACCGCTAAGCCAATACTTATTAAGAAAAATATATACAAGCGAAGGGAGAATAAGCAAATAACGAGAACACATGAGTTTTTGAAAGAATACGAGTACTCTACGTTTAGCATAGTAACTTATAATTAACTCTATCATTTCTCGTCCTCATTTAAGAGACTTAGCCTAATATAAGTCAAGGAATCGAAGCTAAGTGCTCAACACGCACGGTCGAGTCAAAAATTACTCTTATTCTCGCCATCGAAAAATCTACATTCGTGTCTTCAAACACTTATAAAACATGAGAAAAAATTAAAATTTGGCCATTTTTAGCCTTATTTTGCAACAAAATGATAAACAAAAAGATAAACTTTGGAAATCGTGAAGGTTTGGCAAAGCAAGTATCTATTCACCCCCACCCCCATACTAAAGTTAAACATTGTCCTCAATGTTTCGAGTCTAGGGGTGAAAACACCCCCATACTAGAGACTTAGTCGAATGCTTAATCTAGCATGAAAAGGGTGTAACCGTTAAATATAAAGTCGTTTATGAAGTGTGCTAAAAACCTAAGGTTAGAACATATAAGGATATATCAGCGATATTGATAAATTCTTCAAAGCAAACTATCGAGTGCTCCCATAAAACGAATACGAGAGGCTCCAATCGTGAAGATCATGATCATCTAAAAACCACAATGCACAAACAACTACGGAACAAAGGTTGGAAGGGCATCCCCTCACGTTAAACTAATTAGAAAGCGATAATATGTACATGGATAAGCATGGGACTCCCCCACGAGGCACCTTGTTTTTGATTACCCAGTCATGAGCTTGACTCGATCCCCTCAATACTAGTTATCATTGGGGAAGGTGACTTGGTCGAGGTAGTTCAAAGAGGGAACTTCCCCACCAAATTAGTGCTTCAAACAATGTCCATTCACCTTGAAATTGGGGACATCATTTTGAGCTAGCTCGATGGTCCCATACGGAAAAACTTGGGTAACGGTGAATGGACCCGACCAACGGGATTTCAACTTGCCGGAAAAGATTTTCAAACGTGAGTTAAAAAGCAACACTTGATCTCCAATGTTAAAAACTCGGTTTTTAATTTTAGAATCATGAAACTTTTTGGTTTTCTCTTTATAAATCAATGAATTTTCATAAGCAATATCCCTCAATTCATCCAATTCATTCAATTGCCTTTTCCAATGTTTTCCCGCGGTCTCATTGTCATCATTACAATGCTTTAGGGCCCAATAAGCTTTGTGTTTGAGTTCAATTGGTAAGTGGCAATTCTTCCCATACACAAGCTTGTAAGGAGTGCACCCGATGGGCGTCTTATGAGCGGTACGAAAGACCCATAAAGCATCGTCTAACTTATCCGACCACGATTGTCGGTTCTCTCTAATCGATCTCTCCAAGATCCTCTTCAACGCTCGATTTGACACCTCGACTTTCCCACTCGTTTGTGGGTGATAAGTCGTAGAAAGCCGATGTGTAACCTCATATTTCCTTAAGACCCTTTCGAATTGGTCGTTACAAAAATGGGTTCCACGGTCGCTTATGATTGCCCGAGGGGTTCCAAACCGAGAAAACAAACTCTTCAAAAACTTGACTACCACACGAGCATCGTTCGTGGGAAAAGCCTTAGCTTCCACCCACTTGGATAGGTATTCAACGGCGACAAGGATGTACTTATTACCACGAGATGATGGGAACGGCCCCATAAATCAATTCCCCAAACGTCAAAGATCTCACATACTTGGATGATGTTTCGTGGCATTTCATCATTTTGTGAGGCTTTGCCTTGACGTTGGCATGAGTCACATGACTTCACAAGTGCATGTGCATCTCGGTAAATAGTAGGCCAAAAGAAATCAGCATCAAAGACCTTCTTCGCCGTGAGATTAGCACCATGGTGACCACCCGTGGGTCCCTCGTGACAAGATCTAAGGATATTAGAAGCTTTGGTGCCAAAAACACAACGTCGAATAATTTGATCCGCACAAGTCCGAAATAGGTAAGGGTCGTTCCAAAAGTAGAACTTGACGTCACGAAATAATTTTTGTTTTTGTTGAGTCGTCATACACATAATGATGAAGTTGCCCGCATGGTAATTTGCGAGGTCCGCAAGCCATTGGGTGGATGAGTCAAGCTTAGAATTCACTACACCAAGTGTCTCGAGAGGAAATGTTTCGGTGATTTTCTTTGGCTCGTATACACTTTGGTAAGGATCTTCCAAATGAGAAAGATGATCGGCCGCTAGATTCTCGGATCCTTTTTTGTCAAGGATTTCGACATCAAATTCTTGTAGGAGGAGAATCCAACGAAGCAATCTCGACTTTGCATCTTGTTTAGCCATGAGATACTTGATTGCCGAGTGATCCGTATACACTATGCATTGGGTCAAGACGAGGTAAGGTCGGAAGTTCTCAAAGGCATACACTACGGCAAGGAATTCCTTCTCCGTTGTAGTGTATTTAAGTTGAGCCTCGGTCATCGTCTTGCTAGCATAGTGAATAGGCAAGAAGTGCTTTTCATGACGTAGACCCAAAACGGCCCCAATAGCGTAATCACTTGCGTCACACATAAGTTCGAAGGGGAAGTTCCAATTGGGAGCAACAAGAATGGGAGCTTCGGTAAGTTTCCTTTTAAGGATTTCAAAGGCTCGTACACAATCTTTGTTAAAGACAAAAGTATCATCTTTTTCGAGGAGATGTGTAATAGGTCTAGAAATCTTTGAAAAATCCTTGATGAATCGACGATAAAAAGCCCGCGTGGCCTAGGAAAATCCTAACTCCCTTGACGGTTTTGGGATGAGGTAATTTGATGATGACGTCTACCTTATCTTTGTCTACCTAAATCCCCGCTTTAGAGACCTTGTGCCCTAAGACGATCCCTTCCTTAACCATGAAACGACATTTTCCCAATTGAGCACAAGGTTGGTTTCCTCACAACGTTTCAACATTCTCTCAAGATTTGACAAACACGAAGTGAACGAACAACCAAACACGGAAAAATCATCCATAAAGACTTCCATCGTCTTCTCGATCATGTCATGATAAATAGCCATCATACACCTTTGAAAGGTTCCCGGTGCATTGCAAAGTCCGTATGGCATTCTACGATAGGCAAACGTTCCATATGGACACGTAAACGTAGTTTTTTCTTGATCACGAGGATCGATGGGGATTTGGAACTAACCGGAAAAATCATCTAAAAAGCAATAGAAATCATTTCCCGAAAGACGCTCCAACATTTGGTCCATGAAGAGCAAGGGAAAATGGTCTTTACGAGTGGCGTCATTCAACTTACGATAGTCGATACACGCCCTCCAATCGGTCACGAGTCGAGTTGGAATTAACTAGTTGGCATCGTTTGGCACAACGGTCATTCCTCCCTTTTTAGGGACACAATGAATAGGACTCACCCAAGGGCTATCGGAAATAGGGTAAATCATTCCCGCGTCAAGGAGTTTAAGGACCTCCTTTTTGATAACGTTGTGAATTTCGGGGTTCACCCTCCTTTGGCAATGGATTGCGGGTTTGTAGTCCTCCTCCATTAAGATTTTGTGGGTACAAAATTTGGGATCAATCCCCTTAATGTCGGATAATTTCCACGCAATTTCCCCTTTGTGGTCCTTTAGAACATCGACAAGTGCGGTTTTTTCATCATTCGAAAGATCTTTCGTAATAATAACCTGCAACTTGTCGTCTCCTTCCAAGAATACGCATTCAAGATGAGGAGGTAAATCTTTCAACTCGAGGATTGGTGGTTCCTCAATTGAATATTTGGGCTCGATACTCATAACCTCCTCGGGTGGAGGAAATGGGAAATCTTTAAGAAAATCCTTGATAATCGAGAAGTCCTCATCGTTGTCGAGGTCTTCGTTACAAGTAAGTGGAACATCAACTTCTTCCAACGTAAAACCACCACCTTCAAAAGGAGTAAAGGATGGTGTCGAATTATCAAGAATGGGATCAAGCATAGTGGGATTGCCACTATTTACATCGTCACCAAAACCTAAAACTTCTTGTGAAAATTCCTCGCAAACGACATCGATCATATCAACGAGGTTTATGGTCGTGACGGAATAAACATGAGAAATTGCAGAGTTTTGTGTTGCGTTTATAACAAGTTCCTCGTCGTTGAAACGTAAGGTGATTTTTCTAGCATGCACATCAATCAACGCCATTGACGTATCCAAAAACGAACGACCTAAAATAAGAGGAACTTGAGGATCCGTGGGAATATCGACAACGATAAATTCTACCGGATAATAGAACTTTCCTACTTTCACAAAACCGTCTTCGGCCAATCCACATGCGGGAATAGTGGAATGATCGGCCAATTCGATAGACATTAGTGAAGGAGTAAGATTAGGAAGATTGAGCTACTTGAAGATTGCAAGTGGCATCAAGTTAATACTAGAACCAAGATCGGCCAAGGCATAGCATTCTTCCATATCTTGGATAGCACATGGAATCAAGAATTTATCAGGATCATCGACTTTTTGAGGTATGCGGTTAAGATAAACCGATGAACAACTAGAAAATTGTTGCAATTTCTCCTTGTTGTTTAACATAGTCTTAAAGTTAGCGGCAAATCGAGGCATCATGACCAAAGCTTCGGCAAAACTTACATTGAAATGTACATCACGAAACATCTTCATAAAAAGCTCGAATTGGTAATTATCACGTTCTTGTCGTTTCTCCTTACGAAGTCTCGATGGGTAGGGCAAAGGTGGTGTGGGTTGAGGCATAGGCATAGCCTTTAGAATCTCGGGTTCCAATGATGGTAATGGGTCAACCGTAGGTGTGGTATGAGCGGTACTTCGTGGGATTGGGGATTGCTCCTTTTCGACCACCACCTCGGATTCTTCCTCAATTTCCTCCACCGTTGGAGTAATTGGTTGAGGAGTCAGTTCCTTAAGTGTCTTACCACTTCGTGTGGTAATCACTTTCATCTCTCCCTTAGGGTTCTATATGGTGTTATTAGGAAGACTACTCGAATACGGTTTACACATTATAGCCTCAAACATGGATGAAATTTTATCCTCAAATATATATTGCCTCTTATCGGCCATAAGAATCTCTTGTTTTATTTCATGTTGCCCTTGTTCCATCTTTTGTTGTTTTTTGTAACCTAGTTACATTACCCTCCATTTTGTTGGTATGGATCTTAAGCTCATTTGCTAACTCGTTTTTCAACTCCTTTTTTAAGTCATTCTTAAACTCGGATCTTAGGCTAATGATCTCCCTTTGTATATTATCAAACCTATCATCATTTCCATTTGCGTATTCAAAAAATTCATTTGGAAGATCTTTCAAGTTTTGCAAACTCTTGTTGTTGTTTTGAAAATCATTGTTTTGATTTTTGTTTTGCACTTGATTGTTATTAGCCCCTTGATTCCCATAGTTGTTACCCTTGTAATTGTTTTTGTAACCAACTTGATTGTTTTGATAGTTGTTAGCCTTTTGATTGGGAGAAAAACCCGGTGGAGTCATTCGATTAGAGCGGGTAACTTGACCGTTTTGGTTGTAAGTTCTCGTGGCCGCGTAGGCACTCGAAGTGTTACCACCGTTGGTAATGCATTCGGAGAAATCATGACCTCCACCACAATACATGCAAGAAACCTCAACCGCTTTAGCCGTAGCGGGAGTAGATTGTTCACCAACTTTAAATTCAATCAAAAGTCCTTTAAGCTTATCAAGGATTTTTTTCCAAATTTGCCTCGATTTGGCAAGCATCGATGGTATGAGACAATGAAGGTGAAGCCGAAGACGAAGCCTTACGAACACTCGATGTGTTATGAGGACTATAGACCTTAGACCTATTCTTAATAATCAACAACGCTTCCTCGACTGTTGTACATAAAAAATTACCACCCGCGGCGGCATTAAGATAATCTCTCTCATGATCGTTCAATCTATTGTAAAACGTGTCAATTTGATGCAAGTCGGAAAAACCGTGATGAGGACACTCATGTAATATTTCCTTAAACCGATTCCAAGCCGTAGAAAAACTCTCATTAAACTCTTGTTAAAATTTAGGAATCTCGTTTTTCAAATGTGTAGTCTTAGAGGGCGGGAAAAATTGGTTCACAAATTTTGAAACGAGATCCTTCCACGTCAATATAGAATTGGGTGGCTCTTTCTCTAACCAAATTTTAGCGGGCCCCGCTAAGGAATACGGAAAAAGCATCATCTTAATCGAGTCATTAGCAACGTCCTTAAACTTGCAAGGGCGGTAAGACGAGTGAATTGGCGGATATGGTTGTGAGGGTTGTCCTTTTCATCGCCATAGAATTTGTTGTTTTGGATCATAGAAAACAAACCCGTCTTAACTTCAAAATTCTCCGCAAGGATGGCGGGAATCACAATTGCTTCTCCATAACCCTCGGTGGGTGCTTGAAGTAACTCCATCATAGTTCGATTAGCCATGGTGACTTCTTGTTCTACGATAGGTTCGTCGATAGGAGATTCTTCACTAGAAAGGTTAGGTGTGGTTTCCTTTCGGTTTTTTTGTTTACGTGCACGTCTTGCTTCATTACGAGTAAGCATAAACGTCACGTACAACGTGGGGATGAGCAAAGAAGATTCTTTTTGGTGTTTTTACTTTTTCAATTTTTTGTGGTTTTTTATTGTTTTTACTTTTTTTTGGATTTTGTGATGTATTACATAGACAAAAATCTACAAATCTCTCCTCAAATCAAATCTCTTGATTAAAGGAGCCTCAAGGAATGAAAACGATCACATGAAATGAACATCTTCGATGACTTTAGAACGTTGGGGGAACACCAAAACGTTCAAGAGGGTTTAATCAGTTGAAACCAAGAAAATATATATGATATGTAGATAATACTTTGGTTGGCAAACCCTCGATTAGCCCTTTTTATCTAAACACGCACAAGCAAGCGGGGAAACGAGGCGGCGCGAAGCACTTAAGAGCCTTTTTCCTTAGGGTATATTTTATAATACCCACCTTATAGTTTGTGTTTTTCAAAATTAAGCTTCACGAAAGTAATTATCTATTTTGCCTTTTTTCTTTGTTTGAGATTCGAATACAATGATCAAGTGATGAAATCCCGAATCAAGGATGTGTTTTCACACTTTTGTAGTACTTGTGAATTTATTGTTTTACGTATACAATATAGTAATAATATTCACGCAAAAACGAAAAACCAATAATACGTATTAGTAGAGTTCTACTAATACAATTATATTTATGGATAGTATAAAAACAAAAATTGTTCAAATCAAAACACAACACGCCTCCCCGGCAGCGACGCCAAAAATGATAGCTGTAAAAGTACACTTGTTTTAGGAAAAACAAGATGTAAATAGGGTAAGTACGACGATTTAGGAAAACTGTGCACAAATGACCCAAGTAGTTGAGAGTTCGTTCTCAAGGAGGCTAGAGTGTTGTGTAAGAAATGATTAATCTTTGTGATTATAATTATGATAAAAGAAAATAGAAAAGGATGACGGTTACGATTCTAAATTAAACTAAGACGAAAAGTCGTGCACGTAAAACCGTAAAATATTGCTAAATTTAAAAATTAACCTAAAAATTCTTAGAAAATTGCAACAAATCCTAAAAAATATAATTAGAGTTTACAAAAAATCAAAGTTTACCCAAACCATTTATTTAATTAAATAATAATTTTTTAAGGCTAATTAAAGCCCAAAAAATCAATTTAATTAACAAAAAGCCCAAAATGAGATTTTTCAATTTTTAAACCTCTAAAATAACTTAATTAAACTAAAAACTATTTTTGGAAAATTTAAAATTAATTAAAACTATTTAAAAATGACTAAAACTATAAAAATATTAAAATAATTCTAAGAATAAATTAAATGACAAGAAAAATAATCTAAAAGTTTTAAAATTCCTAACTTAATGTCTTTAATCTAGGAAAAATGAAAAAGTTGCAAAAATCCTAAATTTAGTTTTTAATAATAAAATAATATTAAAATAATATTAAAAATTAAAAATTTATAAAAACTTCTAAAAAGTTGCAAACTAGTTTGTTTTAACCTAAATAAAACAGAAATGCACTTGAAATTACTAAAATACCCCTAATGGGCCTCCAAATGGGCTAAAATGAAAAACAGTCCACTTAATTGGGCTTTTTGGCCCAATAAGCAAAAAGTTGTCCAAATAAGCCCAAAATCACCTATCTGACTCAAAATTTGATTTTAAGAACAAAACCCTAAAGGCCCAAAAGCTGAAAGTGAGCTTATCACAGCTTAATAGTCAACAGCTTATTCTTAATGGGCTTTTTGGCCCATTAAGCCATAACCTAATGCCATAAGCTCTAATTTGACACACAAGCTTCTTTTGGGATACTAAAGAGATTTGTGAAAATAAATTTTGAAAAAGCCCAAGAAATAAGCCTTAAATAAGCAAAAGCTCTCTACAGAAAACGACAAAATAGTCGTTTTTGAGTTCTAGGCCACCTCAAGTGCTGATTCAACTTGCAAAAGATTTTAAATGACAAAACTAAGCTTAATAATCAAAAAGTTCTCAAAAAGAACCACTCAATAAGCTGGAATAAGCATTAAGCACTTAATGTAAAAGTCAACTTAGTTGGTTTTCTAGTCAAACCTAAAAGTCAAACCCTAAAAAGCTCCAGATTAGTCAAATGGGTCAAATAAGGAAGATTGATTACAAAAGCAAAGTTGTTGCAAGTCTTAATAAGCTAGAATAGCTTATGGATAAGCTGTTTGATAATTAGCACTAGCAGGGGCTAGTTTTGGGAGTCCAGCAGTGGGAAAAGTTGTCACTGCTTGACTTCTTTGACTTTTTGTCTTTTGTGGATTTTTGTTGGATTCAAGACACACAAAGGCACCCTTATAACCAGTGGGTTATAAGGAGTCAATCACAATCAAATAAACACAAATCCTAATAGCCAATTAGTACAGTTAAATCAAAACATCACCAGATATGACACTAACATGAGCATAAGCAGTTTTCAATCAAATAAGCAGATTTAGCAAGAATAAGCCAACCAAATTGAACCAAGTGCACACAACAGCTTAAATAAATTCAAATGAACATAAATCAACTAGTTTCATACAATGATTCAAGGTTTAGAACAAGATTCAAGCTAATAAAAGTTACTGATGAACAATGAACAAGCAGAATATGAACTTTGCTAATGTACTTGACCACAAATCCAATTTTAAACACTCAAATCTTCTAAATAGGTTACACAAACTTTGATTTAACACTTGTTAGCCCTAAACATGCATACACTCTAGGTGTTTATAAAATTTTAGGTCAAAACAGTCAAAATCAAACAAGTAATAGCAAAATATAGGATTTGATGTTTAAAAGCTGAAAACTTGCAGATAATAGCACACAACCAAGTAATAATCAGATACAAGCACAAGCCAATGCTTAACACCTACTCAAATAAGCATTCAAAGCATAAACCAGTAAACCCAAAAACCCCTTTCAATTTTTAATCGAAGATTTAAACAAGTAAATGTGTGTTTCAGTTTTACCCAAGCCTAATCTAACATCATACCAACAATATCATGCAGTATTAAGAAAATTCAAGCCACGAGAACACTTCATACAACAGCAGAACTCAAAATCACAAAATATAACTTTTTCAACTGAGTTTTGGGAAAAGAGACTCAAACCTCATGAATGTACATCCACACTCACGAATTTTTGAGCTGATATGTCTAGCTCAACAAGACACAAGCTTCTAATAACACCTGCTAAGATTCAGCAAGGTTAAAGGCACAATTTATATAAAACAGAATAATGAAAATGAAAAGCTGATTAATGCAACCTTTGTACCCACTCCTTGATTATCTCCTAACCACAAGCTCCCAACACCTTGATAATCTTCTTATCAGGGTGCTAGGATCACTTGTAATCCAAAAATTCAAGGATGTACCAAAGAACTTAACAAAATATCAGTTTTTGGAAAATTATGCAATTCCTTGCACAATCTTTGAAAACAGGTTTTGAGATTCAACAAACACAAACATGTAACATAAACAAGAGTATAATAAGGTTGGCACTTGGATTTCTTCAACAATTCAAACTCTATTTCATAAAACTGAAAGTAGGATTTACAGAAAAGTGAACAAAGGAAAAACCAAGACCAAGCTACAATGTTGTGAGTCCTATGCCTTATATAGGTTACATGAATGCTAAGAAAGCTGAAAAATAAGTGAAACCCTAAGCCTTGAACTTCCAAAAATGCCCTTGAGATTTTGAAATATCTTGAACATGTGAAGGATTGTTGGACGTTTGTGAAGGTGTAAAGATGGTAGAATTATGATCAAGGGCTCATAACATGCTTAGGATTAAAGCAGGTTTGTGGGACGTTGGATGGCTGGCATGTGTTTGGCTTCTTCCCCAAAACGTGTGCAGGGGAGGTTACATGTGATTTGTGTGGTGATGAGGTGGCTGGTTTAAGGATTGGGTTATAATTAGTGGACCAGTAATCATAATCTGGAGGTTTATAGGGTTTAATTACAAGTAATTATGAAATCCCTAATTGTTTTCTTCATGTGAATAGGAGTGGTTTTGATCCAGTTTTGGTTTAAATAAGTGTTAACCGCCCAAATTAGTTAACTAATTAAATTAGTTAAAAAGTCTGGTGAGTGGGAAGTGACGTGGTGAAATGGTGAGGTGTGATTGGCTGGTGGGATTTGGTGGGTGAGGTGGCAAGATGTGGTTGGTTAAGGTTCCTTTTTATGTCTGCCAAGTTTGGCCCCTTGGCTTTCATTCTCCTTTCATTTGCATTTTAATCAGCCTTAAACGTTTTTCCCTTTGTAATAAAGTTTGGTTTTTTCTATTTTGGCCACCAAACTTTTTCCAAAATGTTTTAAAGGGTATTTCTTGCCATGTTTTGATATTTGAAGGGCTGATTTTGGCACATCTTCATTCTTCAAGGTCTTGACTTGTTTGTTGACTTCTTAGAGGACTAATATTGACAAGTCTTCATAAATGAGGGACCAATCTTGCCAATTCTTCAAAGTGGAGGGTCCTTTTTGCAATTTGACAAACTTTAAGGACCAAACTTGTAATTATGAATAAAAAGGGTTTAAAGTGTAAATTCTTCAATATTGGAGGACCCTTCTTGTACAATCTTCAATTCTTCAAGGGTTATTCTTGGAAAATCACCTCTAGGGCTTGGTTCATTGTGCGGCTTCGTTTCTCGTGTTCGTTTTTCTTTGATTCTTGTGATCTTTTGTGATTTTCTCAATATCCGTACCTAAAATACACATGGAACAAACACAAGCATATATTTGGCACATATCATGATATTTTATTCATTTTAAAGCCCATTTGGGACGATGAGACTATGTATAAAAGCAGTCTCATCATTTGGTGTGCTTAGAAAAGTATGTTTGTGATCGTGGTCAAGTGCAAAGAAGGCATATGATTTTATCCTTTGGTTTAGATACTCACGAGTTTACACTTGAAGATATCCCACAAGAGATAACCAATGCTATTCCAGCTCCATACACATTATCACAACTAAACAATCATCTGATAATATCAGGAACTGTTGTATTCCTATGAGGAAGAGTTAGTATTGGGTGGGCCTTGCAGGTGGTGGATGGGTTGCTTGCCTTGATTCGAGTGTCGTTCTTTCACGAAAGGCCAATAGAACATGTGCTGAAGTTATTGGGTTTTCAAAGATCGAGGATCCGATATTTGAAGTAAATGTAGGTCCAGCAGGTACTCCACACATACTAGAAACAATGGATAACATGATCGTTGTAAACAACCTAGATATTGAAGGAAGAGCTAGAACTTTCATAGTCGGGGACTACAAGGAATCACTATTTCTTCTCAACCGTCCAAGAAATGAAATTATGGGTCAATGATTTCTATGTTGCATTGTATTCCTATCTAATATCTATACGCTTATGATTGTATTCCTTTTAAGGGACAAGTGTTTCATTGTCCAAATATTCACTAATTAATCAAATGTACTACTAATTATCAAACATGTGGATCATTTTGTTAAACATGGGCTTTTTATTTTACAACGGGGGGAACACAAAGTGCTCAAATTATTAACTTATCTTATCATCTTTTTGAAAACAGGTGCAACATTTGGTAAGTGCTCAAATTTTTAACTTATCTGCTCAACATTTTTTAAACAGGTGGAAAATTTGGTAAAAAAGGGGGATTATTTTTTAAATCAGGTGGAAAATTTTGTAAAACAGGGGGGTTACTTTTGAAGAGTCCTTCACTTTTTTATATAAATTATGATCAACTTTTTTGAGAAATAATTAACTTTTTAATAAAATGCACGAATTTTTTTAATTAAATGCTGAACTTTTTTAATAAAATGCTCAACTTTTTTAGTAATGATCAACTTTTTTAATTAAATGCTCAACTTTTTTATTTAAATGATCAACTTTTTTAGTAATGCTAAACTTTTTAAATTAAATGCTCAACTTTTTTATTTAAATGATCAACTTTTTCAGTAATGCTCAACTTTTTTAATTAAATGTTCAAATTTTTTAATTAAATGATCAACTTTTTCAATACTCAACTTTTTCAATTAAATGCTCAAAATTTTGAATTAAATGATCAACTTTTTTGGTAATGCTCAACTTTTTTAATTAAATGCTAAACTTTTTGAATTAAATGATCAACTTTTTCAGTAATGCTCAACGTTTTCAATTGAATGACAAGTAGTCTGATAAATATTTTTCATAAATTCTAACCAATATTACAAGAGTATTGAACTATTTTACATAAGTTCTTACATTGTCAATAAAAGAAACAGAATAAATAGCATAACAAACGTACATCAACAAACTATCAAATCTGCCCACTATTATTTCTACAAGAAGTCTCAATCTTGTATGTCCAAAAGAGATCTGACAAATGCTCACGATACGCTAGTGCGGCTTCAAATAGATCACTCACTTCCAGCCGCTTGTTTTTGCTTAGCATGAACAAGTTTCTCATTACCCAAACCCCATAATCACCTAAAGGTCCAGCTTGCTGCGGAACATCAGTCGCGTAACGAAAAGTGATTGAGTAATTTGAAGGATCAATGCCTCTCTTACTCATTACATCATTGTCGTCAAGGTACTTTGGACTGCGAGAGGCATACTTGTTATGTAGATCCAACCACCAATTTCTAGTTTCAACTTGATTTTTTAACACCAAATCAGGAATCATGGAGTCATAAATGGGTATGACACCAGAATGCAAATTCAGTTCAGCAAGAACCCAATGGATGTTATCTTGATTGATGGGGAAGTAAACCTATCATATTGAATAAAGTGTAAGTAGAAGACCTATTAAATTTCAGGTTAAAATTATACTATAAGTTTTACAAACCATGATACTGTGAGATCTAACCTTTTCAACCCCATTGTCAGACCAAGGTACACTATAAGTAACACCAGAAGCGTAATGAGAACGAAGCTCGTTAGTCATAACACTAGTGTTAAAGAATGGGCCAGTCATTACATAATTTGCATCGGCTGATCTTCAGTGCAACAGATATAAAATCTATAGATCCAGGTGCTATCATTTGAAAATAAAATAAAAAACAATTAATATAAGTAGATTAATTAATTTATAATATACTTATATTATAACCATAGTTCACTTAGATTAAACTTACAGTATCAGATAGCCAACCAGCTCTTCCTTTTCCCAAAGCCAACATTCGTCCCCAAAATTCAGCATTGACAGTTATACAATCAGGGCCCCATAAATAAAAGACCTTATCCTTGTGGTTTAAAAGTAGGTTATGAATGTCTTTTGGCACCTGGGTTCGGTATTTTGATGCGTTTGATGGTCGCCAGAAATCCTACATAAACAAATTAATTAGTAAGTTCTTGACTTTAGATTGAACATCAGACCATAAATTTTGGATTTCCGGGACATACATCCATTTTGGTATCTCACGATTATCTGCTCCAGTCAAAGGTAGTTTAAACTTCTTCAATTTATTGTTTCTACCTAGAACCTTCGACTTAAGTTCTGCTGACTCAGGCGGGCCATGAATAGGTCGGAAAGAAACTTACTAGGTTTAGTAAGACGTTGACTTTTAACCAACTGATTTGCCATACTAGAAGCCTGCTCTTCTTGAGTACATAAATCAATGTTCATACTTGAACCCTCTTCGGGTGGACTAAGTAAATCCACTAGTGGGACAGTATCAGTTTTGTCATTAAGCACTTGATCCGCCATACTTGAACCCTCTTCAGCTGGAGTAAGTAAATCCACATGTGGGACAGGATCAGTTTTGTCAATAAGCGACTGACCCGTCATACCTGAACCCTGTTCGGCTTGAGTAAGTAAATCTACTATTGGGACATGATCAATTTCATCATGATCAACAAGCTGAGATTTAGACTTTATTTCTATTAAAACATCTAATGCCCCAATTTCTAGTTCATGAAGAGGTTCTTCTTCAACTGCTTGGCTATCGATGGAATTAATACAACTCTGTGATGCCACGTATCCAAAAGACATTTCTCTTGTCTGTAAAACATATAGGGGATCAAGATCTTGTAAATTAAATCATATGAAGATATATAATTTATTTACTTGAGTGTTATCATAAAACAGTCCATCGTCGTTACAAAGAGGGTCCTTAGAGAAAAAGTCATTACCATCTTTCATATCATTTATGTCAAATGGGGAGAAAACCTGTGAAATAACATTGGCATCCTGAAGGGACTGTTTAACACCCTCAAATTATATTGCGCAACAGAAATACACATTTGGGTGCTAAATACAAACATTATTACACAAAACACTTTAAACGATCTTAAAATCGTACATTTGAAATATAAAAGGATTTAAATTAACCATTGTCTAAAACCTTCTATCCCAAGTAAAACAATTTTAGAAATATCAGAGTAACATTTAGGTCCCCCAAAGATTTTATCCAATCAACAAACAATTTACCAAAGTACATAACCGTACATTATTATTTTTTTATGACAAAAGGGAAAGAAATTTTTTTTAGACCAATCATCACAAAAGCAATCCGCAATCCTTCTCCAGCAAGCTCCGCAATTCATCAACTTTAATCACCTGAAATACATGCTTAAAATCATCAACACAACGGTTGAGCGAGTATATAGGTTTTCCAAATCATCATTTGAACACAAGAGAAAAATCAATCAAGATCATTTAATAGAATTGTTGTACATACAATCTATTATTCAGGTAGTCTGGCATATAGCAATAGCTATTGAATTGTATTAAGCTCATGACACCGACCCCTTAACTTAGTCACCCACGCCTAAAGCCGGCATGACTATATGAAATTCCAGTACCCCTACTAGGGTATCAATTGCAAAAATACCACATTCCCATTCTCGTAAAATTATCCTTCCCAGAGGTTACTCATCGTAAAGCTCTTGTCTCAGATAGGGTCGTCAGCCCGATAGTACTATCATTAGAATAAGAGGCTATTCCCAACTCACAACATCAAGTCAGAAGATAGTTAACGGCTCATGAATTTAGGGACTTTTTTAATTTAGGTACTTATACAATTCAGGTCAACAAAGGAAACAAGGCATCATTCGGGTCTAAACAATCAATCATGACTTGTGTTCATTTTACTTTCAAATAGCATGTATCCCCCTCGTGGGTTTTAAAATCATTCGACACAATTAAAAAAGCGAGGCTATAGACTCACCTGGAGTAATAGCAGTAGCAAGACGATCTTTGACGATAGTTGATGCCCGATAAACACAAAAACCGCAACCTATCAAATAAGGCGCGTTCATCAATTATAAACTCGAGTAAAATCCATACTTAGTAACATCAAACTCAAAATCATAAAATCACAACCAACCCAAAATGAAAACAATACAAGTGACTTTTTACTCCATTCTATATGTCTATTCTATTAGTTAATTCTTTCGATAAAAATTTGTCGGTACACACCAAATGTACAAGCTCATTTACCCCACTTAAACACGTCAAATTCTTATGATAATAATCATAAATCTCACTTACTATATATAGAAAGACCTGTTAAAAGCCCATCAAAAGATTTTACATTTAAAGTTCCCTGCCCGACACATCTTTGAACTACAAAAACCAGACAGTTTTACGTCAACAACTCATATAGTCTTTTTAACTTGTTTATTTTATTCCGTTTACAAAACCGACACTCGTCTTCGAAAATAGACTCACAACCCTTAGTTTAGAACCAAACATCAGAACTTGACCATTTTTACAACTCATTCTATAGTCCCCGAGATTCGATCCAAATATCGACAACAACTTCGGATTGTGTCGATACTCGTCTCCCGGTACACGAATAATCAAATCATCATAACTTCGCGCTCGTTTGGAGCTAGAAGCTCTATCTTATATCAAATCGAAGCTAAAAGAATTATGTACAACACTATCCCATTAGTTAAGCCATTTTCAAACAGTAAGTTACCTAAAATTGGGCTTGAACCTACTGATCTAAATCACCACTTTAAAAATCATGTTAAATCAATTCTTCAACCCATTTTAACCAATCTCATATGCCTAAAATCATCCTACTATCATTTTAATCAACTTAACTAACTCATAACACCCTTGGATGATCATACAAAAATTTACTCACTCAAAATAAAACATGCAACACTTAAAATATACATATAACACTACTAACAACACACCCACTACATAAAAATAGATCAAACAAGCATGGATCATATCTAAAAAATAAAAGTTCTTGCATGTGTATAAAAATTATACCATTAGATGCACAATGAGATTTTAGAGATGGGATTTGTGTTGTTTTTGGATTGATGTTGCTAAATTTTGCAAGAAAATTGATCAAAGGGGTGGAGGGGTGTACGGTTTGTAGAGAGAGAGGGAAGAGAGATGGAGTGATATGTTCTATGTTGTATTTGCATGTGTGTGTTTAAGTTAGGTGAGAAATCACCTTTTATATGGTGGTGGACGGACTAATTTTGCTAATTTGTGATAGTTTTGATCCAAAATGCAATTAAATAGTTGTAAGGGTAGAAAATGTAAATTGTCAATTTTGAAAATATTTACGAGGCTCGGGTTTCGTAAAAATATTTTTCAAAAGTTAAAACGCACTCAAAATATGATAATAATATGATCTCGGTTCGACTTAATACGAACTTAAAATAAAAATGTCCAAAATATAAACATCGAGACAACAAATGATAAAACATAAAATCTCGGGCATCCGTCGATATCGTGGTCACTAATAATTCTCACTATTAGTAAAAAGATAAAAATAAGACTTTCAACGTCGGTTTTAAATAAAACCATCAACCTTCATATCATTCAACTCATAAAAAAATTTCAAAATCATTCGTAAAATAATATTATATAATATTAAATAAATGACCTCGGGTTTGGGTTGTCACAGACTGACTATGTTGTTTCTCATGTAACAAGTCATCCAGGTGTTGTCCTTTATATCCTTCTAATGTAACTCATGGTGATACCTAATGTTGGACAAATAGAAGGAATTGTTCAAACATGAGAAATTGTACAAACAAGGGGAATTGTTTAAACATGGGTATTTTTTCAAACAGGGGGAATTGTTCAAACAAATTGCATCGATGAAATAAATATAACTAATTTTGATAGATGAAATATATATCTTACCTTTTTAATGTCAAACAAATCTGGATGTTCTTCTTTAATGGGAAGTACTTCTTCGTTGTTCACAGAAGCTCTTGCATCGACATCCGTAAAACCCTTACTGTCCTCAATTACAACTTATGGTTCCTGAATATATTTGAAAGATCTTTATAGACGGCGTGGTGGAAACATAGTAAAAGAAATAAAATTCTATGAAAATCAGAGGGAAAGTTGAAAGTGATATCTTACCTTATCAATCGGCTTTACTTCTTCAGCGAACATAACATCACTTCTTGAGGCCTGTTTTATGAGGAATTGATCAACTTCTGGTTCCTTAATGTCTTCATTTTTTTGTTCAAATGATGTTGACAACTAAAAAATATTTTAAAAAGTGTTATAGAAATTGTTGTGGGAACATAGTACAAGAGGTGATATCTTACCATTTCATTCAGCTTTACCTCTTTTGTGTTAATAACAACTCTTGTATCGACTTCTGGTTCCTTAATATCTTTAAGTTCTTCAATTGTATCAAGGTTGAGCCCTAATTTGTGTTCTGATCAACACACATATGAACATTCATATCCTGAACACGTTGAAAAAAATTGTCTTATTATTTAAATAGAATAAACCTTTGCCATGAAATATTTTGTAAAATATTCACTGACCTTTGGCAATTCATTGTTCTTCACGAGATCATCAATTTCGGACAATCGTGACTTAAAATCAGCTTTCAATTGAGTAATCTTTTTCAGAATATCAACCTTGTCAAATTGGTTTGCAGAGGGGTTGGCACATGACAGCTCAACCTTATCAATACGATCATAGAAATCACACTTCAAATCGGCAATCATCTTGGAAATGTCTATAAAACTGGATGATGAAGATCCATAATCAATGCCCTCACCGTCTACTACCTCTTTCTGAAAATCCGTCATTTTCTTTTCATTATCAGGCATGGATGGTCCACCTTCTTCATGGTTCACAACAGTACTTGTAGCAACATCAGGGTCTATTCTTTGAACTTTGTTTTGGACAACGTTCTTGCGCTTACGGCGTGGGATTTTTATTAGAAATTAGTGAAATCGAAAGTGGACAATTTCGAAGATGATCTGAACTATAAATCCACCATTGTTTATTTTCCTCAAGAGGGGTCGGCTCAAGCTTGTTAAGAGGATTTCTAAAATCAAATAAAATCGGATATTAGGATTTTGGAAATGATTTCACATCAGTCCATGCAACACAACGAGGTACTACACTATCTTCCTTAGCCCACCACCTCTTGGAAAAGGAAATTTTTCCAATAACCAAATCTGAAATAAATAGGAAAAATAAACTAAAAAATAATGAAATACAATAAAAATTTATGTAATGATATAATCAAATTACTAACCTTTAAAGGAAAAACGAAACCTTGCAATGTATATGTGGGGAGACATGTTGGACACTCGTTAATCTTATCTAGATGATCCTTGCGGACCATGGAGTCATGATTGTATACACGTTTGTGAAACTCTCACCACGTATACTCACCAAAAGGAAATTTGTTCCAAGATTCAAAATCCTCAACAAGATTAAAAAATTCCTCTACAACAACTCCACGTAACTGATCTCCCATGAATACCCAACATAACACATATATCAGACAAACCCTCACAGCATCGACATCGGACATATTACTAAACTTTAAATCGTCCACAATAAGCTTACGTATATCGTTACCCTTTACTCTATGGATTTTTGGAAAGACGCGATCCTTAAATTCCGATTCAAGATCCCTAAATTCCTTTAATGAACAGTCACCGAAACGGAACCCTATAACCAAACAGAAATCCTGTTTGCTAAACTCCAAACTATTTTCCCCAAAATCAAAGTAAAAAGGTTTATCTATTGTTGGGTTGTCGTCCGCTCTTTGATGTTGAAGGAGATGGTGAATCAAATGGTTATCATGTTCTGTTGTTCTTATGTCTAACCAAGGTCCAAACACTGTTCGTCGGAACATTTTTATCCGAGAATATTTCAAAGACAACTTTGTTTTTATGGTTGTCAGATACTCTAACTTACTTCTAAAGCCACTCTTTGCATCATACACCTATATCACAAACAAAAAAGAGTGAGTTACACGGGAAGTAAACCTATGGAAAATCTAAATTTTCTAATAATATGTTATAAACTTAATGTATCAACTAGATTGGCGCTTCAATTAAACAACATTATTATCATAAATTGTACAATTGAATAAAAGTGAAAATACCTGCAAAATTCTGGCCATCTACAATGAATATTCAATGAATATGGATCTAATAACAAGAAAAAACCAGTTAATTGCAATGAATATGGTTTCAACGACGTAAACTGGGAGGAAAAATGGGAGGAAAACTGGGTTTTTGTTCATATGATACGTTGGTATAATTACAGACTTTTGATAAGATAGTTTGATAAGTTAGTTTGTTGATTAAAGGAATAAAAGTGTTAAGTAACATATTTTTTAAGGGGTAATATTTAAAATTTAGGCCGGGATATTAATGAAGAATATTTGGGAAAAAGGGGAAAAAGGTACTACAGAAGTTGAGCACTTGGGGGTTGAGCATCGTAAGTCGAGCATTTGCCATATGACACGTGTCATAATTATAGTGGCGCCGAGAAGTTGAGCATTTTTCCATGACCATATTTGTCAAAATATTTTGGCTTGGCCATTTAGTGGATCAAGTGTATGGGATTTGACTAAATCCGTCTTTTTCCCTTTATAATTCTTTATTGTATCTTCTTTTTCAATTATAGTATCATTACATCTACTAGATATAAATAATATTCTATTAGATACTCCTTGACATGTAAAAGTAAGTTTTAGAATCATTTGTTCTTTCAATAAAAGGGGTTGTCTTGTGAATCTAAGTCTATAGGTCTAGTATCAATTTCCTCAATTTTAGATAAAGTGGGAATCTAAACTTGACATACATATTAAATAAAAATGGAAAATCTATAGTATCTTTTATGCTAAAACATTCAGAATGACGTGTATTTGAAATAGCATATGAAATAGCATAGGTTATTGAATAAGGTCTATTTTGTTCTTTAAATAAATCTTTTCTTTTAAAGTCTGGTAACAAACTTAAAGTTTTATCAAAATCCTTGTCTTTTAAATGATAAGAAATTCTCGGATATACATTGACCTTTAATTTTTCATATTGTAGATTTCCTCGTAAAATACCTAAACATGCTTCTTCTCAATTATGTATTCTATTATCCATAATTGCTAATTCTATAGGTATATCTATTCCTTCTTTGAAGGTTGATTTTATAATAATTTGTATGGCTCCGACATGTACCCATCCTAAAGTATTTCTAATTTCAGGCTTTATTTTGTGTAACTTACTTTGAATATCTCTTTTAGATAATAAAGGTATCATGACTTTATTAGAGGTTATATCTACATTCAAAGCCCTTTCTTGGATGTTTAGCCCATAATATAGGTGATGGTTTTTCGGATTTATACCCAGTTTTTGTAAAGTATTTACTTTAAATCCAACATGATTAGATAAAGAAAAGTTTTCATGTTGTATATGTTTTAACTTTTCTTATCTATCAAAATTTCTTGTTTGTATTCTCCATACTGTTTTTCTTGAGAATCCATTATTATAGAACTATTTATAACTTGTAAATCAGATTTACTCATCTTCAGACGATGTATACTCAGTTTCAGTTATTATAAAAATACTTATCCGAATCAATGTCTTGAAAACTTTTAATTGGTATGAAATCACCGTTTTCAATTATCTTCTCGATATCATCTCAAATAATTTTAAATTTTTATTAAACTTATCGGGACATCTATTAGCATAATGTCCTTCTTTATGACAATAAAAACATCTACAAGTCTTGGACCATGTTTTTCTTTTAAAAGTAGGTTTAAAAGTATTTTTATATCCTTTGTTTTTATAATAACTTGTTTTTCTCTTTTTAAAATATCTCTTTTTATAATGGGTTTTCTTCTTATATTTGTTTTTTATTTTTCCATAATAATATGAACTATCAAACCCAATCATAGTTGCATTTTAGAATTACCACAGCATAATGACGTTATTTTCTTTAAGCCTTTACTCATTTTAGCTAAAATATCATCTCCACACCATTCACTTAATTTATCCCTAACATGTGTAATTCTTTTCCCTAAAGTATCTGTTGTACCTGGCATATATGTATCAATTAATTTTTGTCCACAAGGGTCAAGTACTTTAGCAAAAAATAGTGGTAAATAACTTTCAGTATTTGGCATTTGATTATATATGTGGTAATAATAGTCTTGGAATACACATATATATCTATCAATTTCACACATATCACATAATTGTAACCTAAGCAAGGCGGTTGAATATTTTTAACAGTAGCCACATCTTTAATAATATTTCCTTCACCACAGAATTCTAATCTTAGTGCTTCTACTGCTCTAGTAATTACATTTGGTAGGCTATTATCAGTCCTAATTATAGTTTCTTTTGTGTTTGGAGCTATATTTTTTCCAAAATCTTAAAGTACTATTTAGAAGAGTTCTTTCTAGAAATCCTTTTAAAGTTTCCATATCCATTTTATTTATCGCAACTGTTGTTCTAAGCGCAGTTTCCCATTTATCAATAGCTTCTTCAGTGTTGTTAACACAATCAAGGTCTAAATATATTTCAAAGGGATTAATAGGCTCATTTTTCATACTCTCATATGGTGTAAACTTTTCGTTTCTTTCCTCCTATATTTTATCCTTTTTTCTAATAGTGGTCTTAACAGCAGCATATCCCTGAGTGGGTCTATTTAATGACTATGTTATAGTCCCCGAGTTACTTGTACTTGGTATATCATTAAAATTTGGTATAAAAGTTTCTTTTTTAAGATCTGGTTTTAAATTTACAAAATTATCATTTATACTTATCTCTTCAATTTTAGTAACTAGACTATCTATATCTGGTGGTATATAATTCTCAATGTCCGAATCCGTTATTTTTAATAATCTTTATAACATTTAGGTATCTCTAAAGAAAGAATTTGTTGAAGTTATTTATCTTGAGTATTATTAGAAGAATCAAGTGTTTCTTTATTCTTTTCATTATTATGAGTAAATATTTTTAGTAAAGTATTTAATTTTTCTAGTTGAGATAATATTTTTCTCCATAAAAACAATCATTTTTTGTAATTCTATCATATCTTTCTCAGTTTTTAAGCAATTATCATTCTCATTTTTTTTCTCGAAATCTATATTTATCAATTAAGAATTATAGTTCCAGTCTCTATTATCATATGTATAGTCAGATGTGGTCCACTCACACCTATCAAAACTAAAGTCTTCATCAGAAATATAATCATCAAATTCATCATTTAAATCTATGTTTTCTAAGTCATCAATTAAATAATCAATTTGGTTTATACCAGGATTATTATTAGAAAAGTTTGTTTGAGTTTCTTCAAAAAGTAGTATCGAATTTTGACAAAGTTTATGTTTAAAGCCAAAATCGTATCTAAATCAATTTTCATTCCACCTGGTGAAATAGTTTGAATAGCTCTGATACCATTTGTGTGAAATTGATAGATATATATGTGTATTTCAAGACATCTGTCTCTCTCTCTCTCTCTCTCTCTCTCTCTCTCATGATATTTGTTGTTAAATTAAAATTAATCTGGCGGGTTTATTGGTTGTTCATTATGATTGACTGTAATATTAGAAACGTTGTGTTATTCTGCATACACGTGTATTGTCTACTTAAGGAGAAAATTAGAATATGCAACCGTTTTAGCCCGAGCCATTGACGTCGAGATGCCTCTTACCCCAATGCAGTCTCATTAGTATGAATTATATGATGCAATATTTTAAGAAATATCTTTTTTCTTACCGCACAAAAAAAATCAAAAATTGTCAGAATTAATACTTTTTTTAATAAACTTTAGACAAAAAAACTTCGAATACCATATGCAATTATATTGTTAATAATATGAAACGGTGGTGATACAACACACACCGTTGCTTAGTCAAGAATCCGTTTTTAAAGTCTATTCTATATGAAAATATAGATGTGGTTACATCGTTGCTTAGTCGAGAGTCTATTTTTGAAGTCTATTCTATATGGAATTATAGATGTGATTTACCTTAGCCTTAGCTTAGTAGAGAATACCAACTTTCTTATTTTGATCATTAAAAATACATTTGTAATTCTTTAAGAATAGTTGTCGACCTATGGTTCGTAATGTTCATTACGTGTAATGTACCAACTTTATTAGTTGACCACAAAAATTATGCTTATTCATTTTTTAAAGATGACTATCATAATTATTAGACCTTTGGCTATTGACATTGCTCGAGTTACTTTTTTTGGTAACCGTGATTTCCGACTCATTGGCCGACTAATCCACGGGGTTTGAGTCCACCGCCACACAGACTCAAACCAGGTAAAGCCCTCCCTTTTCAGGAGGTTGGCGTGGCCACTTTTTTCTTATAGCATTTGGAATATGCCATATTTAAATTTTCATTTTCCAATTTAATAAAACATTTTCGTAAAAAGAAAGTTTATTAAAAATCTTTTTGTCACATTTGACAAAAGTGAGTTTTAAGGCTAGAAACAATTATAAAATAAGTTACCAACTTATTATTCATAATACTTGCACCAAAGCTCAATGACAAGAACTTTAACAATGTCATAAACATAAACCCATTCGTATTTGATTACAATATAACTTAAGCTAATAATTTCCCTAAAAAATCACTTTTACGTATTGATGACCTCTAGCTTTTTCTCTTTTACTTTTCACCTTCACTCTCACTCACATTTTACTTTTATCAATCACACTTAAAAACAATCTCAAACCAAAATAATAGTTTTATTGAATACCCTCTTTATAAAAACATACCTCACAAAATACCACACTCACACTCACAATACTTATAACTTATAAAAAATTCGCACACAAAAATATTACTTACGTAGCATATATAGACCACAATGTAAAAACTGTTAAAGTCATAAATTTTGACACTTATTTAGAAATTCTTTATACTCTATCGTTTCATTTTACTTTTTATCTTTAAGTCTTTGACTACTGATAGACCCAAAGGCCAAAAGTGACACAACAAAATAAGTAAACAACACACACAATGATGAATTATAAAAAAATAGTTTTCTTTGAAATAAAAATGATTTGCTCAGAGAGGTGTAAATCTTAGCGGGAAGTCTACAATGAATTGGTTTGTAATGTTCGAAATCCACATAAGCCCATTTTGGTCGTTTTCTAATATTACTCTTTTACTTTTATTGGGTATGTGAAATACCAAATCAAATTATACAATCATAAAGGGCCCAACATATGTTACAATTTTGATGGTTTAAAACTTTATACAATCATAAAGGGCCCAAGATCTAATCATTTACCATATCTTATACCAAATAACCCTAATCACTCTATCAAAAAACTCCGTCGCTTGGAAACTAACGTATCTGAGATAGATGGATGAACCACACTCTGTTCTATATTCTTAATTTTGCTTCTCGTAAGCTATGAAATCGAAGAGCCACTTCATCTTCTTTTTGATAACTCGAAGAGCCACAGATTCTACCATTCTCTTTTTTTATGAATCGAAGAGCCACAGATTAAGGTGTCGTGGCATCTAGATCTTATAATAAGGTCTCGGGTAGGCTTTTCGTATTTTTATTTCGATTCATTTTTTGAGGCGAGATCAATGATTGGTAATGTTCAATCGGTCAAGATATTGAAAAGATATTGAATTTAGGAACAAACTGGCATCTTGATGCTTTTTTTCGTTTGAGTTCGAGTCTTGTTAGTGATATAGTCTTTTATTCATCATTGGATAGATCTTTTTTTTCATTTCGGTTTGACTTAGATTTGACTCATTCAGTCAAATCGGTAATTACCAAGTTGACTCAATGAAAGCCCTCAATTGCCTGAGATTGTTGAACTCCTTATTTCTATTTTTGTTTAGTGGAGCGGTTTAGGTGGTTGTGGCGGTGGAAATGACTACAGTGATCATGCTATTTATAAGGGAATTAGTTTAATGATTTAGAAGTTGAAAGGTACTATTAAAAGTTGGTAACTCCTCATTCTCCATGATAAACCGTTTGTATCTCTTCATATAATGCTGGAGTAATTATTTGAGAAACAGCAAACCGTTTGTATGTCTTAGGTTTTGCTTGAAGGTTATTCTAGCATAAAATAGTGAAGCAAATTAGTATAATTACTGCCCATTCAATTATAGGACTGAATCTTTAGATATAATAGATAGATTATTATGTTAAGACTAAAGTATTTATTTATTAAATAAACTTTACTATATTATGACATTTAATTAATCATGGCTTACAAATGTATTGATTAACCTTTAACTTATATCACATGCTTATTAAACAAGCTTATTATTATTTATGGAAACATACTAATTATGAAAACATGCTATTTACGGAAACGTGCTATTTATGGAAACATACTATTTATGGAAACTTTCTATTTTTAGAAACGTACTAATTATGGAAACCTACTATTTTTGGAAACTTACTAATTACAGAAACTTACTATTTTTGGAAAGTTGTTGTATATGGAAACATGCTATTTTTAGAAGTTACTATGTATAGAAACCTTCTATTTTTAGAAAGTTACTTATTATGAAACATCAAGTATAATAACACATAGAACATGAAATTCGTTAATCAAGAACGCATGAAACACTAAGAAACACATGATAAAAGATGAAACAATAAAACAAGTCAAGAACACGTAAATCAAGTCTAGAACAAGCATAATAAGTCAAGAACAAGTAAAGTAAACTAATAATCAGTAAGTTATACATTAAACAGACAACTCATTCATGTCCCTTATTTATGTATCACTCGTGAAGTCGGAGTAGTTCTTCCACTTTCATCTTCATTTCATTACTGGACATAAGGTACGGATATTTCGTCCTCGGTATGGATATTCTTTTCCTAGGTTTAGGATTTCCTGTTTGCTGCCATCTGTTTTCCCAGTAGTTTACATTAAAATTTTCAGTAATTACTATGTTATGATTTAAACTACCTGAGCTATATACATGCATGCCATGTCCACCTAGTTATGGAGGTACTATAACCATAACACTTGAGGCACCTGTGTTATGACTCTTCCGCGACGAGAGTGATTTCTCGCGGCGTCCCTTTCAGTTATTGGCCAGTTTATTTATTTGCATGTGGGGCGAATGGGTGCATCCTAGTACATGTTATGCAGATTACACGATAACTATGGTGTGCGCTCTACATCCGTTACATAGAGCTGATCCCTCCACCCAGACTAATATAATTATAGGCACCCCCCCCCCCAATTGCATGACGAGGTCACCGCTTTATGTATTCATGCACGTTGATACCTTCATAACCTATATGAGCTCTTTGGCATTTAAATTACAGTTTCAATATAAACATGAACATAAGACTTTTTAGTATAAACATGAACATAAGACTTTTTAGTATAAACATTAACATAAGACTTTTCAGTATAAATCTGCTTTTAAACAACTTCCAGGTTTTCCAGGACTTACACATATTCCGCTGCATTTCAAATCTTTAATTATGATTCAGTTATTCTTATTATATCAGTATATCCGTTCACTGAGCGTATTTCTCAGCCGTATATTTTCTTTCCATGACCCAAACGACAGGTACCCAAGGACAGATTTGAGCATGGAGAGGACGTGCATATGATGGGAGTTACCTTATACTTCTTTTTTTTTGCACTTCATTTACTTTATGCATCTTTTGAGTTTATTTTTGGGGGCCGAATGTTTGATTCCGGCTTTCCTTTATGGTCATTCATGTTTAATACATATTACCTTGCATGCTTTGATGACACGAAATAATTATCATGTAACAGTCCACTTATCAAAGTAGGGTGTTACAATTATGGTATCAGAGCCCAAGGTTTCGACCTTTAGGCTCTAAAACTTGACCTGTAACTAGCGGGTAGTCACCAGGCTTTTCCTAAAACGACGTTTGTTACATTTCATGTAATGATAATTATTTTGAGTATTGTTGATCCTTACTCTCGATGTTTTCGTTGAAGTTTTGACTAGTATGGACTAGACCACAACCATCCATATTTAGTCCCATATTGTTAATTTCTATCAATGATTTTTTCCTTGGAAGTTGACAAGTACGGGTGAACCATAATCATCCATACTTAGTCACATGTCTTTCCTTCGAATTTTGTGGGTTGAATCATAGCCGTCCACACCAGTCTATGTTAAATCTCTATTTAATATGCTTTTATGTTCTTTATGAACTGTGTTTTCATACTCTCATGTTGATTTCGTTTTCATGTTGATTTTGTTTCATTCTTCCTTATGTTGATTATGCTTTCATCATGTTGATTGTGCTTTCATGTGAAACATTGATGGATTTCATTTAATCCTGCTTTCATGATAGTCATGGTTGGTTTTCATTAATCATGCTTTCAGGCTGATCATCGTTGAATTTCGTTTAATCTTACTTTTGTATTTCTCTATGCAACCAGAATTATGCCTACGCTGGAATTGCTAGGCTATCATGTTGCTCGCTTCAGTTCGGTTTTCTAAATTGTTTAATCTATTATTTCCTTTAAAATTATGTCAGATGGTTGACACCCATATATGATAATCTCATGTGCATTCCATGTGTATTCCATGTACCATATTCCACGTGTACTCCATGTACCGTATTCCACGTGTACTCCATGTACCGTATCCCATGTGTATTACACGTACCGTAATCCATGAGTATTTCACTTACAATACTCCATGAGTATTTGCTATTTGATTCTCATTAATTTCAGGCGTATTCCATTTGCCGATATTTTACAAGATGCTGATGCTGCTCATAATTGTATAACGATATCAATTCTTGTCTATTCCATAATGTGCGAATACAATATATAGGTAGCTAAGAATGTTCTAGAGTCGGGCTAAGCCCAATACACAATAATACAAGATACCCTCTATACTATACGGGCTAACACTCCCCCGCAGTTGAAGCGGGAGAAGAACGAACGCTCAAACTAGAGAAAAAATTTTCAAACAATGCAGAAGGCAAGCCTTTGGTGAATATATCTGCGTAATGATAGCGGGAAGGAACGTGAAGAACAAGAATCTGTCCAGCAGTAACCAAGTCTCTAACAAAATGAATGTCAATCTCAATATGCTTTGTGCGCTGATGCTGAACAGGATTACAAGATAAATAAACAGCACTCACATTGTCACAATAGACAAGGGTAGTAGAAGCCAAAGGTGTGTGCAACTCATGTAACAGATTTCGAAACCAACAAGTTTCAGCAACAGCATTAGCAACACCACGATACTCTGCTTCAGAACTAGAACGATAAAGCGTCAGTTGACGCTTAGAAGACCACGAGAGTAAGTTGTTGCCAAGAAACACACAATAACCAGACGTGGAGCGCCGACTCGTGGGGCAGCCAGCCCAATCAGCATCAGAATAAGCAACCAGTGATGTAGTGGATGAGGCAAATAATTGTAACCCATATGACAAAGTACCCTGAACATACCGTAAGATCCGCTTAAGAGCCACAAAATGAGGCTCCCGAGGATCATGCATATGCAAACAAATCTGTTGTACCGCATAGGAGATGTCAGGTCGAGTAAAGCTTAGATACTGAAGAGAACCAGCAAGACTCTTGTATAAAGTCGAATCAGCTACAGGATCACCATCACTACCTAGTTTAGTCTCAGTATCAACAGGAGTCCGTGAAGGGTTACAATCACTCATATGCGCTCATGCAAGAATATCAGTAGCATATTTCCGCTGAGATAAGAATAACCCTATAGAATCCCGGGACACTGAAATTCCCAAAAAATAACTAAGAGAACCCAAGTCCGTCATGGAAAACTCCTGATGTAAAGACGTAATAATCTGTTGTAAGAATGTCTCAAAGGAGGCTGTGAGTACAATATCATCAACATAAAGCAATAAGTAAGCAGTATTAGTCCCCTTTCTGTAAATAAATAAAGATGTATCACAACGACTATGTTGAAACCCAACACGAGTGATATAAGATGCAAAACATTGAAACCAAGCGCGAGGTGCATGCTTAAGACCATAAAGTGAGCATTGTAATAAGCACACATAATCAGGATGCGCAGAATCACGAAAACCGAGAGGCTGATGCATATAAACTGTCTCAGATAAATCACCATGTAAAAACGCATTCTTAACATCTAGTTGATGAATCGGCCAATGTCTAGATGCAGCAAGACTAAGAACAGTCCATATCGTACCCGGTTTAACAACCGGACTAAGGGTCTCATCAACATCAACCCCTTCTACCTGCGTGCTACCATTGGCTACAAGACGTGCTTTGTAGCGACTAAGTGTCCCATCGGCTAAATACTTATGGTGAAAAAGCCACATGCAACGAACAATATTGGTATCTACAGGGCATGGTACTAAAATCCAAGTGCAATTATTAATAAGCGCATTATATTCATCACACATAGCATTGTGCCAATTTAGATCATTAAACGCAACAGTATACGACTTAGGTAAAGGCGAGATAGTGGAAACATAACAATTATACTTAGGATTAGGACGATTAGTACCGAGTTGAAAACGGGTGACCATGGGATGAACTAAGGTGGGGTTCGAGTTTGGAGGTGGTGCAGGAGTAGCTGGTGGTGAAGTTTCAATAGAGGGATGAGACACGGGACCTTGTGATGTCGAGGGCGGTTGTTGGACCGAGGGTGTTTGGTGGGTCGAGGGGGAGTGTTGGGCCAAGGGAGAGTGATGGGCCGAATGTGAGATGTTAGGTGTAACCGTTGGTGAAATAGGAGGCGAAGGACTCGGAAGGGAAGGTGTTGAAACAAGTGGTTGTAGAGGATGCATTGGGATATCTGGAAAATCATCAAGAAAGGAATAGGTAGGAGCTTTAGGTGTAAAGGTGGAGCCATATAGGAAAACTGTTTCTTCAAAGGTGACATGACTGGATATGATAATTTTGTTTGTGTGTAAGACAAGACATCGATAGCCACGATGGTTAGATGCATGTCCTAAAAAAATAGAGGGGTGTTGCGCGCGGTTCAAGTTTATGGTCGGGATACAGGTGAGGGTAACATAAACATCCAAATGTTCGTAAAAGGCTATAGTTGGGGTTGGCACCAGACACACGACTATAAGGAATGTCATTAGAAATAGCATTGGATGGCAAAATATTGAGTAGGTGAACAGCCAGAGTAAGGGCTTCAATCCAAAACGTGGGTGGAAGGTTTGCTTGAAAAAGTAATGTGCGAATGAGGTTGTTAATGGTACGAACCATGCGTTCAGACTTGCCATTTTGTTAGGAAGTTTTGGGACATTAAAATCGAAATTGAATGCCATTGTCAGCAAAAAGTGTATGTAAGGCACGGTTGTCAAACTCACCGCCATGATCACACTTGAATGACCGAATTTCACACTTAAACTGAGTGTGAACATGCTTACGAAACAAGATAAATTTCGACAAACCATCAGATTTATGAAGGAATGGATATACCTAAACAAACTGAGAAAAATGATCTGGAAACAAGACATAATATTTGAAACCTGAAAGGTTAGGAATGGGTGAAGTTAATAAGTGTGAAAACACTTATCCTTTTACTACTTATTTCCAATAATAACAAGACCAAAACGTGTATTTTATGTCGTAAAAGTCGGAATTATGTGTGGTTTGTGTTTTTATTGTGTTTCAGGATAAAAATATGAAAAAGGAAGAAAACACGGGCTATCACGGGCTTTTATCAAAGAAAACGAGAAAAGACGAAGTCAAACGATCAAGAGTGTAAAAAGAACGGAAGTCCAAGGCCTATTCTGAAGATTTATCGAAGAAAAAGTCTAAAGACGGAAGTTTAATGAAGTCGAAGAACTCAAGTCTAATAGAAGGATAAAATAATAAGACAAGCTCAACTCCCGAGACGACGTCGAGAAAGACAAAGAATTTAAATCGAGTCGAGACGTGAAGAAAGAAAAAGGAAGCAACACATGCACCTCCCCACCTCCTATATATACCCTCCTAATGACACATTAGGAGGGTGTTAGTTAATTAGTTCATTTTCAATTTTAGTTTTTTAGTTTTTAGAGAGAGAAAGTGTTTAACTTTCTCTCACTAGGAAAACTTCATCTTTTTATTTTCCTTTCTTTTGTGAATCAAATCTTTACTTTTGAGAGTTTAATCTTGTTTTGATCTTTAATCTTCTTCTACCTTTCTTTATTTTGATCTTGATTAGTGATAATCTTTGATTTAGTTTCATCTTGATGTTTATGTGATTAAAAAGTTTATCTTTTTATTCATCTTTAAGTTTTTATATGGATTAAGCTTTGAGCTTATCATGCTTATTGGCTTATTTTGTATTTAGCTTATTTGCTTTAAAAGTTTTCTTAAAAGTTTTGTCTTTTTAAAGTTTGATTTAAAAAAGTTACTTATTTAGTGTTTTGAAAAAGTCCTTATTTGTGTTTATTAGTTCTTTTCGTCATAAATTTGGTTAAGTTTTAGTTTGAGCTTATTAAAATATAGCTTATTAACTTGGCTTATTGCGAAATACATACCATCGGAAAGGGTTTCCCCTTTCCGACTAAACATTCCGACAGCTGCACAATTATTCCGATCATAGGATCGGAAAAGTGTTTTGTTATTCCGACGGATATTCCGATTGGGATTCCGACGGGGGTATTTATTTAGATATTCTGATAGCTTTGGTTTTCCAGCATTCCGATTCTTCCTCTTTCTTACATTCTGATTGGGTGTATTCCGATCATAAGCATTCCGATAGGATTCACCTTGAGACATTCCGACGGGTGTGTTTTGTGATTCCGACTAGTATTCCGACACTCATTCCGATTGACATATTCCGACGAGATTCCGATTACCTTCCGATGGGTTTCAGCTTTTCGTTTTACAAAGTTTCAAGTTTTAAATTCATTACGATTTAATTTCCAAAAAATGCACGCTTCTCGAAATCGCTGTTTTTACCAAGTGTTTTTCTAATTTTAGAGAGAAAAAGTGACAGTTTTTCTAGATTTACTTTTAGCTTATTTAATTACGTTTCGCATTTACTTTTTAATTAGTTATAGACAACGACAACCTTTTTATTTGCCACCAAGAACGACTGAGTCGCACTTTCTACTAGTAATCAATTCGAAAAGACAGGATAAACGAACTTTCATACGAGGCAAAAACCCAGTTATTAAATGGCGCCGCAGCCGGCTCTTTTCGTTAAGATTAACGGTTTTTAGTGAGAGACGCGTTGGATTTTGGGATCCGTTCACTTTTGAACGTTATTTTTCTTGCTTAAATTTTCAAAAATCAATAAAAATATAAAATTTTCAAAAATAAAAAAAATAGAAAACCATAAAAAACCAAAAACATTTCTTGTCTATCTCTCTTTTCTTTTTGTAGGTGTGTATGCGTACCCGTGCTCGTAAGAAGAAATCAGCTCAAGCCGAAGTCATTATTCCACCTATTGTCACCATGGACAATCAACCAATGATCGAGCTTTTGCAATCGCAAGTAGAGGGCAACACCGATGCTATTGTCATACCCGAGATTGGAGTCAACAACTTTGAGCTCAAATTCGGCTTCATTCAAATGGTCTCTGCTCAACCTTTCTTGGGACGTACACTTGATGATCCTCATGACCATATCAAAAGGTTCCTTCAACTCACTAATACGGTTAAGTATAATGGGGTTTCACAAGAGGTGATTCGCTTGCAACTTTTTCCTTTCTCCTTAGAGGGACAAGCCCGGCATTGGCTTGATAAGGAACCACCACAAAGTATTCTTACGTGGACGGATTTAGAGACTAAATTCATCAACTATTTTTTCCCACCCTCACGTACTACCGCTTTGCGGAATGAAATCATTACCTTTGAACAAAAGTACGGTGAGACATTTAGTGAATCTTGGGACCGTTTTAAGGAACTTTTAAGAAAGTGTCCACAACATGGTTTCACAAAATTACATCAAATTATTACTTTTTACAATGGTTTAAGCATGAATGACCAAGATTCACTAAATAGTGCCTCGGGGGGTAATATTTTGGTTAAGTCTTCTAATGTCGCATGGGATATTATTGAGAATAAGTCTAGAGTGTAAACTAAGAGTGTTCGGGCTAATGTGGCTACTGCTAGTACTAGTGAGAGCGACAAGAGAATTGATAAACTTACTTCGCTTGTCGAAACACTTGCTCTACAAACCGCTAACAATACCAAAGCCATCAATGCACAAGTTAATGCTTTGAGTCAATCATGTGAAATATGCGGGGGATCTCATTCATACACCTATTGTCCTTCGACTCATGACAATCCGGAAAATGTGTATGCCGCCAACGGTAACTTTTCTACGGGAGGCTATCAAGCACGTCCTCAAGGTGACCGCAGTATGCTTAGTTAGCGTTCGAACAACTTCCTTTCACCACCCGGTTTTCCCCTACAAAACCCAAACAACCTCAATCGCAACAATCAAAATCAACCACGAGCTCCAAATCAATATCAAACCCAAAGAAACCCATATCCACCTCAAGGAAACAATCAAGTTCACCAACCACCCGCTTATCAACCACCTGCCTACCATGCTCTTCCTCCCACCCAACCCACCGCATTTAATCAAGAGGTTGACACTTACATGAGGACTAATGATGCGATAGTGTAGAATCTTCAGCGGCAATTCATCAACTTGAAAGGAGATATGGTGAAACAAGGGAATGATCTTCGAGCCGATATGTGAAACTCTTTGAGCAGTCAAACGAATGACTTAAGGGATATGATGGCTAGTTTCTTCCAACGTAATCAAGCCTTTGGTTCGGGTTCTCTTCCGAGTAACACCGTTGCTAACCCAAGAGGGGGGATGAAAGCAATCACCACTCGAAGTGGAAAAGGTTTAAAGGAACCCGAGCTTCCTACACCTACACCGGTGATTGTGACAAAGGAAAACGAGTCCCCTTCTCCAATTCCTCCACCTTCTACTTCTCCAATTCCTCCACCTTCTACTTCTACCCCTCCACCACCCAAGGATGTGAGTGAGAATTCCATTCCTAAGCCTTCATCTCAACCCAATATACATTATCCCTCAAGGTTGAGGAAAGAGAAGTTGAAGAACAAGGATGATATTCAGGTTTCTAACTTTCTTAAAATGTTTAAACAACTGAATTTCAACATCTCCTTTGCAGAGGCTCTCGCTCACATGCCAAAATATGCTAAAATGTTTAAAGATCTTCTCAGTGATAAGGAGAAATTTCTTGATATCGCTCAGACCCAACTTAACGAGAATTGCTCCGCAGTGCTCTTAAGGAAATTACCAACCAAACTTGGTGATCCGGGTCATTTTCTTATTCCTTGCAACTTCCCCGGGGTAGAGAATTATATGGCCCTAGCCGATCTAGGTGCTAGTATAAAATTAATGCCATTAAGTGTTTGGAAACAATTATCTCTACCCGAGCTAGTCCCCATACGAATGACCTTGGAATTAGCTAACCGTACGGTTGCTTATCCGGTGGGGATAGCCGAAGATGTCTTCGTCGATGTCGACAAATTCACCTTTCCGGCGGATTTTATTTTCGTTGACTACGAGATGGATCCCCGTGTTCCATTAATCGTTGGACGTCCATTCTTGAGGACCGGTCACACTCTCATTGATGTAGCCACGGGCGAATTAATCATGAGAATTGGTGACGATAAAATCGTCTTCAACATGGGTAAACTTTCTAAGCAGCCTTCTGAAAATGAGAGCGTTAATTTCATCGATGTTCTTGATGAGGCTTGTGAAGAGCATTTTAAAGACGCTTGTAAAAGTGGTTCTTCTTCTCTACCTATTGTTGAGATTGTTGCCTCTATTGCTCCATCACTAACTCCATTTGGAGAAAGTGATTTCCTTTTGAAAGAATTTGAAGCAACTTTAGGAGATGTGAACTTAAAATATGACGATTCTCCCTCCGACTGGGATGAAGACATTCGTACCATTGAGAAACTTCTCAATGAGGACCATATTTCTCCACCATCTCCTAAGGATATCTCTATCGATGATCCGAATTTGACTATACCTTCCATCGAAAATCCTTCGGATTTAGAGCTTAAGGACCTACCGTCTCATCTCGAGTACCTTTTCCTTGATGACAATAAGAAGTTACCCGTTGATACAAGGCTTTTGGCCCGTATAAAAATTAAGTTCGTTGTGTTGGTCTAATCGAATTGATCTAAGCTCTCTATGTGACTCTATTGTTTTTGGTGGAACAAAGATGTGTTGTTGTAGTAAATAAAAGGTGCAGAACAAATAAAGTAAAGGGCAATTTAAAGTAAATCTAACTCTAATTAAAATAAATGGTGCAAGTAGATTAAAAGCGCGACTAAAATTAAAGGCAATAAATGAAAATAACGCAAACTTAAATCTGACTAAGGCAAACTTAAAATGCAACTAAAACTAAATCTTAAACTAAGGCAAATAAACTTAAAGTGCGGCGGGAAAAATAAAGCTTAAAATAAAAGGCCAGAAACTTAAAAACTAAATTTGACAAAACTGAAAAGAGCCAATCCGGAATATACCCTATTCGGAAAACCTTCAATTCGGAATAATACCTCCTATTCGGAATAAAACCTTCTATCCGGAATATCTGTCCCTATTCGGAATAAAGTGCCTACTCGGAATATTTTGGCCTATTCAGAATGTCAGCTCTATTCGGAATATATTCCTATTCGGAATATCCAGTCCTATTCGGAAAGTTCCCTTTATGCGGAATAGTGCTTACTCGGAATGTGGCCCCCTATTCGGAATAAAGGTCTATTCGGAATGTTGAATACTCCGCATAAGCCTATCTGCTAAACTCTTACTCGGAATGTTTAATATTCCGAATAGAACACAAATTGGCAAACCCCTATTCGGAATAATAGCTGAGCACGATTCTGGGAAAGATAAGTAACAGTAACCGAAGAACAAGGAAGGAAGGATAGCTCGGATCTAATAAAAACTTAACAAAATCAACAAAAAGATTAAATCAAACTAATAACCAAACAACTATTAAACATAAACAATCAATCCAAAACAATCAAACTCACAAAACTTAATCAAAATAATCAAAACCCACTTAAATAAATCAACCAAAATCAAGAACATAAACATAAACAATAACAATCAAAGATTAAGAAAGGAAGAATGAGATTAACAAGATAAAGATAAAGATTAACAAGAATTAAAAAGAAAAACTTACTTGAATTAAATGGTAATTAAGGTGCAAGACAAGGTAATTAAATTTGACAAGTATTTAAATTGACAAGGTAATTAAAGGTGCAAGGTAATTAAATGGTGGAAGACTAATTGTCACACTTAGCCAACCCCAAATAAACTTAGCTAGTCCTAATCTATATATAGGGGAGGATTAGGAAGCTTCCTCCCCTCTTTCATTTCTTCTTAATTACAAGCTTAAGTCCCTCCTTTTATTAATCTTCATTAATTGCGTCATTAGTCCTTTTCTTCTAATCTTCTTTAAACTTGGACTTAAGGGACTTTTGGCTTCGGTATTTCTTCGAACTCATCTTTAAATTCTTCAATAAAATAGACTTGAATTCTTCGGCTTTTGATAAACTTCCGTCTTTTGACTTTTTCTTCGATAAATCTTCAGAATTGGTCGTGGACTTCCGTTCCTTTTGCACTCTTGATTTCTCGACTTCGTCTTTCATCTTTTTCTTCAATAAAAGTCCGTAAATGCCCGTGAATGTCCGTGTTTTCTCCACTTTTCACCTTTTCGTCCTAAAACACAACAAAAACACAAACCACGCATAATTCCGACATAAAAGACATAAAATACACGTTTTGGCTCGGTTATTATTGTAATTAAGTGGTAGAAAAGATGGGTGTTTACACACCTATCAAATCCCCTACACTTGACCATTGCAATGTCCTCATGCAATGCATTAGTTACAAAGCAAGATTACATTTTTCATCATAATTAATCCACGTTGGCCTTTATGGAAGATTAAAGACATAAAGAAATCAAAAGCGTACCTTGGGTTTTGAAAGTGTTATGAATAATCATCATCCTCAAGTTTTCACTTTCTCCAAACCAAGCTTAAAAACGAGATCATTGTTATTATAAGTTAGTAGACTATCACGAACTCATGTGGGCCAATTACTCACTTAGACTCCCTTATTCCTAGGTGTATCTCTTATATTTTATTATTTGTCTTGAATGATCACGAGGATGCATTTTTGACTTATTTCGATAGTTATTAAGTCTGAAAATAAAGTGCATGATTTAATCAATAGTTAGCTAAAGGACCAAATCTTTTAAAACTGCTTCTCGGGACCTCATAAAGTTCATATCTTGGCATAACTCGCTTCGCGATTTGAGACCTTTCTCGGACCGATATTTGGCAGCGACTTCATACTTCAAATCTTGAGAGACGTTCATGTAATAATGGTCTTCTCTTCATAATTGGAATTTCTTCACTTGAAATTTTTGAGAGATTCATACTTGGACCACGACTTCTTCATTTTTCTCCAATCTTTATTTTGGACTTTGATATACAACGATCCGCCTCCTTGTATGACTTGGATCTATTTATCTTCATACCTTGTTAGGGTCTTTTCGGATACACTTCTCCATGACTTTTGGGGAGTATTTGCTTTTCGTCGTGTGTCTCGATCCTTCATATTGATTTTCGATAAATGATTCTTCTCATCACTTTGGATCTTTAGCAACAAAACATAGCCCTCATGCCTTGTTAGGGCCTTTTCGGACTCGCCAATCTTCGCGTCCCGCTTCAATAAGTTATGCCTTGGTTATGAACTCTAATCCATACCGAGCAACTTTTAAACGATCTGGGGCTAGAAGCTAAGTAACTTTTCAAATCGTACAACCTTATCTATTAGCAGATAAATTATTAGCAAGCGATGGGAGAATAGGCTCATAATTAACTCACATAAATTCACGAAAGAATACCGAACTTATCATTGGCTCTATCATCTCTCGTTCTCCACAGTTTAAAATCTCAAGTAATGAGACTCGTGAATGCTTAGCCTATTAAATCAAAGTTTTGGGTTTTCGAGTCGCCTATAGGATCTTGCAAATTCTTAGACTCTGTCAAGTTTAGAAATCGCATTTTAAAGTTCCCTTGCTAAACGACTCTCTAGGATCAATTATAGGAACTTGCGAAAAGTTCTTGTTCTTAACCCGTGAGAGTTAAGACTTTCGCGTTTTATAGCTCCCTAAATAAAAGCCTAGCAAAACTTGACTTAAACACGTTAAGGATACTAGCTAGAGTAAACTCGGATTGAGTCAAAAGATTCACAACGTTTGAAAATTAAAACCACTTATTAAACATTTATTCTAGCAAAGAAAGAAAATAACCATACAAAGGTAAAAACTAATAGGCCAAAATAGATCAAAAAATTTGAAAAATGTCGAAAAATTGATTTTCCGGTTAAAATGAGGACAAATACAAGGAAAAGAACACTTAACTTCGATAGAAGTCCCCCTTACACTTAAGATAAACATTGTCCTTAATGTTTAAGCATGTGGAAGTAAACTCCCCTACACTTAGGACATTGTGCACGTTGTTTAAATCTCGCTAAGGAAAAGACAACTAAAGAGATTCCTATTTTAATATTAAGAAAATATAAAATAGTGAATCGAAAAGAGTTTAGGATAGAACCGGAAAGAAGTAGAACACGGAATCACGGGTTGTCAAGAATCATCAAGAGTGGATCATTGAAGCTCGAATCCCTGATTAAGAAGTGAGGAGAGGAAAGCAAACCAAAGGGTCCCCCCTACACTTATGGTAAAGAAAGCGAAAAGATAGATGCATGGGTTGCCTCCCAAGAAGCGCTTGATTTTTGTTTACCGAGTCGTGAGCCTGACTCGACCATGATCATCAACGGAAGAAGCATGAAACATATCCACCAGGATCGAATACATAGTTTTCATCGAGCAAATAACACAAGCTTAAGGCGAACAAGGCAAGCCAAAGAAGAGTAGGCAAGGTTCCCTTAAGCAGTGATGGAGCACGGTGGGAGCAAGGGTGAAGTGGTGCAAGCATGTCTTCAAGATTTCCAAGGATTTTTCCTTTTATTTCATCAGGTGGATACTGAGATGGCTTAAAGACTTCAATACCGGGGTCGAACACCTTTTCCTTTAGGGGAAAATAACACTCAGGCTCAGCCGAGTGTGAAGAAGATCTGCAAAGAAGCACAACCTCGTCCTCAGAAGAAGGACAAAGAGGTGTCAAATCGTATGTGCAACGGATTTCGGTGTCGATCGGTTTCTTCTCCTTTGACAGAATGTGCTTCAAATCCAAAGTAGGATTAAGACGATAATCTTCAAAGTCCAAAGGAGGTGCATCACTCTCATGAGGGAAGTAAGTGTTGAGAAATTCAGAGAAATCTTCCTCAAATGAGTAATCGTCCAAAGTAGGATCGAGTGATGGCGGAGGATCTTCATCATGTGAAGAATCGCTCGAGAGAGTATCAGCCTCATCGAAATCATCGAAAGTGGACAGCTCGGGATACTCAGAAGTACAATCAAAATCATCCGAGTCTGAGCTAGAATCATCATCATCATAAGCATCAAAGACCGGTGAAGAATCATAAATGGGAGAAGGTTCCAAAGTGGAGTAAGAATCATCTACATCATCGTCAAAGAGTGGATTATCGATGGAAGAATCGAATAGAGGATTGTCATAGACGGTAAAGTCATCGAGCACATTAATCATATTCACTGATTCTCGGCTTCCAAAGGATTTGCCTGTAAGCTTCCCCATTTTAAAAACTTTTGAATCATCCCCGACTCGTAAGATTAACTCACCTTCGGCCACATCTACTAAAGCACGTCCGGTTCTCAAGAATGGACGACCAAGTATTAAAGGAATAAGAGGGTCCATTTCATAATCAACTACGACAAAATCGACCGGGAAAGTAAATGTGCCAACTTTGATAAACACGTCTTCGGCTACACCAACGGGGTAAGCGAGAGTGCGGTTTGCAAGTTCGAGAGTCATCTTTGTTGGAATGAGATCGGGTAATGATAGTGTTTTCCAAACACTCAGTGGCATCAAATTAATACTAGCCCCGAGATCAGCAAGGGTAGTAAATTCTTCAGTTTTGTTGAACACGCAAGGCAACACAAAACAACCGGGATCTCCAAGCTTTTTCGGAAGTTCTCTAAGAAGAACTGCAGAGCAGTTTTCATTTAAGCGTGTGTTGGCGAGTTCAATCAGCTTCTCCTTCTTGCTAAGCAATTCCTTGAATGCTTTGACAAATTTCGGCATGTGGAAAAGTGCTTCAACAAGGCTAATGTTGATGGTCATTTTAGATAGCATATGCACATATTTCGATACTTGACAGTCATTCTTGGTTAGCTCGTTGGTCTTGCCTATGCGAGAAGGGTATGGGATTCTGGGTTGATAGGGAGACGGTGAAGGTGTGGTTGGTAAAGGTTGTGATGTTGAAGGGTCCTTCCGAGATACATTGGCATTACGAGGCGGAGACGGTAATGGTGCACTACTACTAGGTGTAGGAGGAGTAGGGATACATGGTGGTAGAGGAGGTGTAGATGATGGTGGTGGGATAGGTGGATCGACAATGGTAATTCCACTACGTGTAGTTATAGCACTCACATTAGCTCGCGGATTAGTGACGGTGTTTGAAGGTAGAGAACCCGAAGAAGAAGAAGGTTGAGCTTCGGGCAAGAAACTAGCCAACAGATTCTTTAATTCAGTTGTTTGAGTGATGAAGGAGGATTGAAGATTATCACGAACCTCGGTTCTAATGTCATTACCTTGCTTCAAGATATCTCCTTTCAAATTGATTATTTGGCTATGTAGATTCTTGATTTGCTCACCTTGAGTTCTCATGATGGTGTCAACATCGGGATTAATGGGTGGGTGTTGTTGGGTGGGTGGTTGATAAGGGTTAGAAGCACGAGGTGGGATTTGGTTGCTTCTATTGTAGTTGTTGGCGGGATTTTGGTTTTGAGGAGAAAAACCGGGTGAAAGGTAGTTGTTGGAACGATAGCTCAGCAGATTTCTATCCCCTTGTTGTCTAGCTTGGTAATTTTCCGGTGAATAATTACCGTAAGCAGCATACACATTTTCCGGATTTCCTTGTGTCGAAGGACAATCGGTGTATGAGTGAGGACCGCCACATGTTTCACAAGGATTAGCAACCGCTTTAACTTGTTGTTGTTGTTGGTTTGAAGCGAGAAGCGTAATACTTTTGCTCATTTCGGCCATCATGCGGGTGAGTTCGGTCATCTCAGGGTTTGCTGAGGTGGAAGAAGCATTGACTCTCGGGTGGTTCCTAGAAGATGCAGAGGAATCCCAGTTCTTGTGGTGAGTAGTCATGTTCTCTATTAACTCTCTACACTCCTCGGGTCTCCTTTTCATGAATGTGCCACCGGCGGCTGCATTGATCGTATCACGATCTCGAAAAGCCAATCCGTTGTAGAAAGTATCAATCAATGTGACGGGAAGCATGTTGTGGTTTGGACATCTATCGATCAAGACATTATATCTCTCCCAAGCGTCAAAAAGAGATTCATCAGGATCTTGCATGAAACCGCTGATCTGATTGCGAAGGCTTGTGACCATGGATGGTGGAAAGTAGCGCGATAGAAAGCGTTGAGTCATATCATCCCAAGTGTGAATAGAATTCTTCGGGAGACGATCAAACCATTTCTCGGCATGATGCGATAAAGTATGTGGGAAGAGTTGTAGGCGGAGAACATCCATTGTGGCCCCAGGCAACTTCATGCTTTGGGTGATTGTAATGAACTTGTCGAGGTGTTTGTTGGCATCATCATCAGGCAATCCTCTAAATGGGTTTGTTTGCACTTGCTGAATCATGTGGTGCTTCAACGAAAACTCAGGAGCGTTGATTTGCATCGGCGCAATCGGTCCTCCTCGTCCAAACATGGTTGGTTGACAAAGTTCCTCCATGGTCCGAAGATCGGGCTGTGGAAGAGCATTGTTGTTATTATTATTATTGAGGTTCGGTGGAATGTTGTTGTTAACACCTGCCATATCTAAATCTTCTTGAGGCTCGGGCTCTTGATAATTAGAAGATCTAGTACGCATACACCTGAAAATGCAAAAGAAAACAAAACCAAACACAAAAACAATATATATACACAAGAAAGAAAAAATCTTTTTGGATTTTTGAAATTTAATTTTTATGATTTTTTGAATTTTTTAGGCAAGAAAAATAACGTTCACAAGTGAGCGGATCCCAAAAAGCAACGTGTCGCTCACAGAAAACTGTTGATCTTTACGACAAGAGCCGGCAGCGGTGCCATTTGATACAAGGCTTTTGGCCCGTATAAAAATTAAGTTCGTTGTGTTGGTCTAATCGAATTGATCTAAGCTCTCTATGTGACTCTATTGTTTTTGGTGGAACAAAGATGTGTCGTTGTAGTAAATAAAAGGTGCAGAACAAATAAAGTAAAGGGCAATTTAAAGTAAATCTAACTCTAATTAAAATAAATGGTGCAAGTAGATTAAAAGCGCGACTAAAATTAAAGGCAATAAATGAAAATAACGCAAACTTAAATCTGACTAAGGCAAACTTAAAATGCAACTAAAACTAAATCTTAAACTAAGGCAAATAAACTTAAAGTGCGGCGGGAAAAATAAAGCTTAAAATAAAAGGGCAGAAACTTAAAAACTAAATTTGACAAAACTGAAAAGAGCCAATCCGGAATATACCCTATTCGGAAAACCTTCAATTCGGAATAATACCTCCTATTCGGAATAAAACCTTCTATCCGGAATATCTGTCCCTATTCGGAATAAAGTGCCTACTCGGAATATTTTGGCCTATTCAGAATGTCAGCTCTATTCGGAATATATTCCTATTCGGAATATCCAGTCCTATTCGGAAAGTTCCCTTTATGCGGAATAGTGCTTACTCGGAATGTGGCCCCCTATTCGGAATAAAGGTCTATTCGGAATGTTGAATATTCCGCATCAGCCTATCTGCTAAACTCTTACTCGGAATGTTTAATATTCTGAATAGAGCACAAATTGGCAAACCCCTATTCGGAATAATAGCTGAGCACGATTCTGGGAAAGATAAGTAACAGTAACCGAAGAACAAGGAAGGAAGGATAGCTCGGATCTAACAAAAACTTAACAAAATCAACAAAAAGATTAAATCAAACTAATAACCAAACAACTATTAAACATAAACAATCAATCCAAAACAATCAAACTAACAAAACTTAATCAAAATAATCAAAACCCACTTAAATAAATCAACCAAAATCAAGAACATAAACATAAACAATAACAATCAAAGATTAAGAAAGGAAGAATGAGATTTACAAGATAAAGATAAAGATTAACAAGAATTAAAAAGAAAAACTTACTTGAATTAAATGGTAATTAAGGTGCAAGACAAGGTAATTAAATTTGACAAGTATTTAAATTGACAAGGTAATTAAAAATGCAAGGTAATTAAATGGTGGAAGACTAATTGTCACACTTAGCCAACCCCAAATAAACTTAGCTAGTCCTAATCTATATATAGGGGAGGATTAGGAAGCTTCCTCCCCTCTTTCATTTCTTCTTAATTACAAGCTTAAGTCCCTCCTTTTATTAATCTTCATTAATTGCGTCATTAGTCCTTTTCTTCTAATCTTCTTTAAACTTGGATTTAAGGGACTTTTGGCTTCGGGATTTCTTCGAACTCGTCTTTAAATTCTTCAATAAAATAGACTTGAATTCTTCGGCTTTTGATAAACTTCCGTCTTTTGACTTTTTCTTCAATAAATCTTCATAATTGGTCGTGGACTTCCGTTCCTTTTGCACTCTTGATTTCTCGACTTCGTCTTTCATCTTTTTCTTCAATAAAAGTCCGTAAATGCCCGTGAATGTCCGTGTTTTCTCCACTTTTCACCTTTTCGTCCTAAAACATAACAAAAACACAAACCACGCATAATTCCGACATAAAAGACATAAAATACACATTTTGGCTCGGTTATTATTGTAATTAAGTGGTAGAAAAGATGGGTGTTTACACACCTATCACCCGTCATCATCGCTAAGGACTTGAAAGAAGAAGAAAAATCTCGACTTATGGTCGTGCTAAAGAATCATAAGAAAGCGATTGCTTGGAAAATCTCTGACATTCGTGGAATTGATCCTCACTTTTGCACACATAAAATTCTCGTGGAGGACGAATTTAAACCCACTATTCAAAATCAGAGAAGGGTGAATCCCAAGATCCATGACGTTATCAAAAAAGAGGTTATCAAACTTCTTGATGCGGGAATGATCTACCCTATCTCGGATTCACCATGGGTTAGTCCGGTCCATTGTGTGCCTAAGAAAGGCGGAATCACCGTTGTGCCCAATGAAAACAACCAGTTGATTCTAACTCGTCTCGTTACAGGGTGGAGAGTTTGTATAGACTATCGCAAACTCAATGATGCTACGAGAAAGGATCATTTTCCCCTTTCTTTTATGGACCAAATGCTTGAACGTCTAACGGGTAATGACTATCATTGCTTCTTAGACGGTTTCTCCGGGTATTTTCAAATTCCCATTGATCCCAAAGACCAAGAGAAAACCACATTCACTTGTCCTTATGGAACATTTGCTTACAAAAGAATTCCTTTCGGCTTATGCAATGCTCCTGGGACATTCCAAAGGTGTATGATGGCTATCTTCCATGACATGGTTAAAGAAACTATGGAAGTCTTCATGGATGATTTCTCGGTCTATGGTGACTCTTTCTCTTCTTGCCTTGCCAATTTGGAACGCATGCTTAAGCGGTGTGAAGACACTCGCCTTGTTCTAAATTGGGAGAAATGCCATTTCATGGTAAAAGAAGGCATTGTGCTTGGACATAAAATCTCAAAAGCCGGTCTTGAAGTGGACCGTGCTAAAGTTGATGTCATAGCCAAATTACCTCCACCTTCAACCGTGAAGGGTGTGAGAAGTTTCCTTGGTCATGCGGGCTTCTATCGTCGATTCATTCAAGATTTTTCTAAAATCGCTCGCCCGATGACCCATCTCTTGGAAAAAGATACTCCCTTTATCTTTTCTAAAGAGTGTATTGAATCCTTAAATCTTCTTAAGGACAAGCTAACTAAGACATCGGTCTTGGTTACCCCTAATTGGGAGCTACCTTTTGATCTGATGTGTGATGCTAGCGATTTTGCTATTGGAGCGGTTTTGGGCCAAAGAGTGAACAAACACTTCCAACCAATCCATTATGCTAGCAAGACAATGATGGGGGCTCAATTGCATTATACCACTACCGAAAAAGAGATTTTAGCTGTAGTGTATGCTTTTGAGAAATTCCGCCCCTATCTTGTTCTTTCCACCACAATCGTGTACACCGATCATTCCGCGTTGAAATACTTGTTAACTAAACAAGATTTCAAGCCAAGACTTCTTCGTTGGGTTTTGCTCCTGCAAGAATTTAAAATTGAAATTCGTGACAAAAAGGGAGCGGAAAACCTAGCCACGGATCATCTAAGTAGACTTGAGGATCCTTATCAAGGGGATCGTCCGAATCAAGAGATCAATGACTCTTTTCCCTTTGAGGCCTTAATGTCTATTAATTCCAATCTTGATGACACCCCGTGGTTTGCGGACATTGCAAACTAATTAGCGGGTGGTATTCTCATCGAAGGGTTAACATACCAACAAAAGAAGAAGTTCTTTAAAGATATTAAGACTTACTTTTGGGATGACCCTTATCTCTTCAAACAATGTGTTGATCTGATTATTCGTCGATGTGTTGATGGACCCGCAGCTTTAGACATTCTCGAAGCTTGCCATAAAGGACCCACCGGTGGTCACTTTGGTCCTAACTACACCGCTAAGAAAGTGTTTGACTCGGGATTCTATTGGTCCACCATTTATCGTGACGCTCACGAGATGGTTAAAAATTGTGATGCTTGCCATCGCCAAGGCAAGATCATACATAAAGATGAGATGCCTCAAAATTTCATACAAGAATGTGAAATCTTTGATGTATGGGGCATCGACTTTATGGGGCTATTCCCATCATCCAAAGGGAACAAGTACATCCTCGTAGCCGTTGACTACGTATCTAAATGGTTTAAAGCTAAGTCTCTCCCTACGAACGATGCGAGGGTGGTTGTGAACTTTTTGAAGCAGCTTTTTGCTCGATTTGGTGTTCCTCGTGCTATCATCAGTGACCGCGGGACTCATTTTTGCAATGATCAATTTGCTCGAGTCATGGCTAAGTACGGTGTCAATCACCGTCTTTCCACCGCTTATCATCCCCAAAAAAATGGTCAAGCCGAGATATCTAACCGTGGATTAAAGAGAATTTTAGAGAGAACTGTGGGAGAGCATCGTGCCTCGTGGGCCGATAAGTTAGATGATGCTTTGTGGGCTTTCCGTACCGCATATAAGACCCCGATTGGTTGCACTCCATATCATCTTGTGTACGGGAAGGCATGCCACCTCCCTATTGAGATGGAACATAAGGCGTACTGGGCCTTGAAGTGGGCCAATTTTGATATCAAAAAAGCCGATGATCTTCGGAAGATTCAACTCAATGAGCTAAATGAACTGAGGAATGAAGCTTATGAGAACTCATTGATCTACAAGGAGAAGACCAAAATCATCCATGATGCTAGAATTAAGAACCGAGAGTTCCACGTTGGTGATCAAGTTTTACTCTTTAACTCTCGGTTGAAGATTTTCTCGGGCAAGCTGAAGAGCCGTTGGTCTGGTCCATTCACCATCGCCAAAGTCTTCCCCTATGGTACCATTGAGCTTTCTCAACCAAATGGGACCAATTTCAAAGTGAATGGCCAGCGCGTGAAGCTGTACTTTGGTGAGGACATCTCTCATGAGATGATTCCATCCCTCACCACGTTTCCCTTGAATTAGTTCTGGGTCGAGTCAGGCTCGTGACTCGGTTAACAAAAACAAGCGCTTCTCGGGAGGCAACCCGTTGATCTATCCTTTACCGTTTTCATAATAAGTGTAGGGGGCCCCGTATGTGTTTGTTGTCTTGTTTCTTATGATGTGCAGGGATTAAAGCTTCAAAGATCCATTCTCGATGACTTTTGACGAACCGTGATCCCGTGTACCCGTCTTCCTGGTTCTATCCTAAACTGTCGTGATTTAATATTTCATATCTCATATGTTCACATTAAAATCACTCTAGTTGTCCTTTCCTTACCAAGATTTAAACAAAGTGCACAATGTCCTAAGTGTAGGGGAGTTTAATCTCACATGCTTAAACATTGAGGACAATGTTTATATCAAGTGTAGGGGGACTTCTATCGAAGTAAGTGGGCTTTTCCATTAATTTGTCCTCATTTTAACCGAAAATTTTGATTTTTCGACATTTTTCAAAATTTTTAATCTATTTTGTCCTAGTTTTATAGTAGTATTTTCCTTTGTTATCTTTATTTACTTTCCTTGCTAGAATAAATTTTTAATAAAGAGGTTTTAATTTACAAACGTTGTGAATCTTTTGACTCAACCCGAGTTTACTTATCTAAGTTTACTCTAGCTAGTATCCTTAACGTGTTTAAGTCAAGTTTTGTTAGGCTTTTATATAGGGAACTTAAAAACGCGAAAGTGTTAACTCTCACGGGTTAAGAACAAGAACTTTTCGCAAGTTCCTATAATTGATCCTAGAAAGTCGTTTATCAAGGGAACTTTAAAATGCGAATTCTAAACTTGAAAGAGTCTAAGAGTTTGCAAGATCCTATAGATGACTTGAAAACCCAAAACTTTGATTTAATTGGCTAAGCATCCACGAGTCTCATTCCTTGAGATTTTAAATTATGGAGAACGAGAGATGATAGAGTCAATTATAAGTTTGGTATTCTTTCGTGAATTTATATGAGTTGATTATAAGCTTTTTCTCCCATCGCTTGTTAATAAATATATTTGCAATAAATAAGGTTGTACGATATGAAAAGTTACTTAGCTTCTAGCACAAGATCGTTTAAAAGTTGCTCGGTATTAATTAGAGTTCATAGCCAAGGCATAACTTATTAAAGCGGGATGCGAAGATTTGCGAGTCCGAAAAGGCCCTAACAAGGCATGAGGGCTACATTTTGTTGCTAAAGATCCCAAGTGATGTGAAGAATCATTTATCAAAAATCAATATGAAGGATCGAGACACACGATGAAAAGCAAATACTCCCCTAAAGATCATGGAGAAGTCTATCCAAAAAGGCCCTAACAAGGTATGAGGATAAATAGATCCAAGTCCTAAAAGGAGGCGGATCGTTGTATACCAAAGTCCAAAATAAAGATTAGAGAAAAATGAAGAAGTCGTGCTCCATATATGAAGAATCTCTCAAAAACTTCAAGTGAAGAAATTCCTATTATGAAGAGAAGACCATAATTTCAAGAACGTCTCTCAAGATTCGAAGTATGAAGTCGCTGCCAAATATCGGTTCGAGAAAGGTCTAAAATCGTGAAGCGAGTTATGCCAAGATATGAACTTTAAGAGGTCCCGAGAAGCAGTTTTAAAAGATTTTGTCCTTTAGCTAACTATTAATTAAATCGTCCTACTTTATTTTCAACCTAAATAACTATCGAAATAAGTCAACAATGCATCCTCGTGATCATTCAAGACAATATTAAAATATAAGAGATACACCTAGGAATAAGGGAGTCTAAGTGAATAATTGAGCCACATGAATTCGTTTTAGTTTGCTAACTTATAATAACAATGATCTCGTTTTTAAGCTTGGTATGGGGAACGTGAAACTTGAGGATGATGAACATTCATGACAGCCAAAACCCCAATGTAAGTCTTTGATTTCTATCTTTTTACTTTCCTTAAAGTTTAGTATTTAATAAAGGCCAAGGTGGGTTATTTATGATGAAAAATGTAAACTGTGTTTTGAAATTAATGCATTGCATGAGGGCATTGCAATGGTCAAGTGTAGGGGATTTAATAAGTGTGAAAACACTTATCCTTTTACCACTTATTTCCAATAATAACAAGACCAAAACATGTATTTTATGTCGTAAAAGTCAGAATTATGCGTGGTTTGTGTTTCTATTGTGTTTCAGGATAAAAATATGAAAAAGGAAGAAAACACGAGCTATCACGGGCTTTTATCGAAGAAAATGAGAAAAGACAAAGTCAAACGATCAAGAGTGTAAAAAGAACGGAAGTCCAAGGCCTATTCTGAATATTTATCGAAGGAAAAGTCTAAAGACGGAAGTTTAATGAAGTCGAAGAACTCAAGTCTAATAGAAGAAGAAAATTATAAGACAAATTCAACTCCCGAGACGACATCGAGAAAGACAAAGAATTTAAATCGAGTCGAGACGTGAAGAAAGAAAAAGGAAGCAACACATGCACCTCCCCACCTCCTATATATACCCTCCTAATGACACATTAGGAGGGTGTTAGTTAATTAGTTCATTTTCAATTTTAGGAAAACTTCATCTTTTTATTTTCCTTTCTTTTGTGAATCAAATCTTTACTTTTGAGAGTTTAATCTTGTTTTGATCTTTAATCTTCTTCTACCTTTCTTTATTTTGATCTTGATTAGTGATAATCTTTGATTTAGTTTCATCTTGATGTTTATGTGATTAAAAAGTTTATCTTTTTATTCATCTTTAAGTTTTTATACGGATTAAGCTTTGAGCTTATCATGCTTATTGGCTTATTTTGTATTTAGCTTATTTGCTTTAAAAGTTTTCTTAAAAGTTTTGTCTTTTTAAAGTTTGATTTAAAAAAGTTACTTATTTAGTGTTTTGAAAAAGTCCTTATTTGTGTTTATTAGTTCTTTTCGTCATAAATTTGGTTAAGTTTTAGTTTGAGCTTATTAAAATATAGCTTATTAACTTGGCTTATTGCGAAATACATACCATCAGAAAGGGTTTCCCCTTTCCGACTAAACATTCCGACAGCTGCACAATTATTCCGATCATAGGATCGGAAAAGGGTTTTGTTATTCCGACGCATATTCCGATTGGGATTCCGACGGGGGTATTTATTTAGATATTCCGATAGCTTTGGTTTTCAAGCATTCCGATTGTTCCTCTTTCTTACATTCCGATTGGGTGTATTCCGATCATAAGCATTCCGATAGGATTCACCTTGAGACATTCCGACGGGTGTGTTTTGTGATTCCGACTAGTATTCCGACACTCATTCCGATTGACATATTCCGACGGGATTCCGATTACATTCTGATGGGTTTCAGCTTTTCGTTTTACAAAGTTTCAAGTTTTAAATTCATTACGTTTTAATTTCCAAAAATTGTACGCTTCCCGAAATCGCTGTTTTTACCAAGTGTTTTTCTAATTTTAGAGAGAAAAAATGACAGTTTTTCTAGATTTGCTTTTAGCTTATTTTAATTACGTTTCACATTTACTTTTTAATTAGTTATAGACAACGACAACCTTTTTATTTTCCACCAAGAACGACTGAGTCGCACTTTCTACTAGTAATCAATTCGAAAAGACTGGATAAACGAACTTTCATACGAGGCAAAAACCCAGTTATTAGAAGTCCACACATCCGAGTGAATAATATCAAAACAAGAAGTAACGATAGTATCTGAACTAGCAAATGGAAGCCTCATGTGTTTGCCAAGCTGACAAGCATGACAAAGAACGGGAGGTTTCTCTTTATTACAAGAAATGAAACTACGAGAAGTAAGACGACGAAGCACTTCACTTCCTGGATGCCCAAGACGTTGGTGCCACGTATGTTGACTAACAAGGAAAGATTGAGGAATTGGAGAAGGAGTCGTGACCGGATAAAGATCCCCCGTGCTATCACATCGGAGTAGTACCCGTTGAGTCATGAAATCCTTAACAGAAAAACCAAACGCGTCAAACTCAACAGTGCAATTATTATCGCGAACAAATTGACGAACTGAAATTAAGTTTTTAACAATATTAGGAGTGACAAGGACATTATTAAGGTGAAGAGACCGATAAGGAGTTGGCAAAATTCTATGGCCCGAACTGATGACGGGTATAGAGCGACCATCACCCACTGAGACAGAATAATAAATACAATTATTAAAAACAGCACTAAGATTAGTAATTGAATCATTAAGATGAGAACTCGCACCTATGTCCATGTTCCAAGCACCGGTAGAAGTAGGATCATGAAGTGTTCCCGCACTAAAAGCATGCGGCAAAATAGTTGCTTGTCCTGAAGCTTGAGTGGCTTGTTGGGCTGGAGGAGCCTGTTGGCTCGGTTGCTGAAAAAATGAAGCAGGGGGCTGAGTGACTGGGCTAGGGCTGATGTGAGAAAATCCAGGTGGTGGCCCAAGATGTGTAGCTGCTTGATATGAGTGAGATGGTGGGCCTGACCCACCATGTGAGTAAAATGCATGAGGAGTGGGCTGAGTAACACGAAACAAATTATCAGGAGTAGTCAAATTCTAACTCTCCACAATTTTAAGTAACAAAGCATCGGCCTAACTTTGTTTCACAAAACCCCCACGGTTTGGATCAGGTACATACGTAGAGATTTTCCAGTAGTATCATGCACATACGGACAAGATTCCCCCAAACGACACGCACCACTAGCAAAATTCCAACACGGGTTTCGTGATTTATTAGGAGGGTTAGGAGTGCGACGAGAAGTACCCGAGTCAGCCATGAGTACCATAGGAGAAGATGAACTAGAGTCTTCGGGTAACTCAAGCTTCTTGGACTTCAACCTCATCTCTTCGGTAATTAACAACGAACACGCCGTTTTAAGATCGGGAAACGTCTCTTGATAGTGCATATAGCCAGAAACTTGATTGTACTGCTCGGTAGACCCTCAAGGGCATAGTGAACAACATCTTCTTCATTGACATGATAATCAAGACTTGTGAGAATGGTGACAAGTGACTCAATGTGTTGAAAGTAGGCCTCCATGCTTTGTGTTCCAAGTTTGACAGAACGTAATTCGGCCTTCAATGCCCAAGTACGTGACAGTTTGTTATCCTTCACAATGGTACTAATAAGACTCCAAGCTTCCTTAGCCGTCTTCGGACGGGCAGTAACTAACCTCTTTTGTAAGGCATCCGAGAGAGTCGTAAAGATCCAAGAGAGGATGATTTTGTCGACTTTAAGCTCATCGGGTGTTAGGACAGCGGCGGTGCTCGTAGTAGCAGTGGTAGTGGTGTCTTCTTGGATGAACTTGGTAACATCGTAACTTGAACAAAGTTGTTCAAAGAAAAACGTCCATGAACCATAGTTCCAGTCAGCAAGGTCAAGTTTGACGGGAACCCTCGTAAGAAGATGATGATGAGTAACCAGAGAAAGCTTATCCGAGAGGGAAATAACGGGATCAGAATTCGTCATTGCGATGGAATAGTACTGAGTTTTGTTTTGTATTATGTTGCGATGATAATGTGAGGGTGTAAATTATGAATGTGAGCCTGTAGTAAATACAGATATAATAACAATTGTGTTGTATTTTTTATTGTGGATAAAACTTGAACAGAATAAAGGCCTTGATACTGTGATCAAGGACGAATGAAAAACAAAAACTCGTGTTACCTGGAATAAGGAATGATAATAACAATGGTTTGTTACTTTGAACAAACACTAAATCACAGAAACAAAAACTGATGGTTATGGGTAGAGTAGAGATCGGCAGATTTAGGGTTTAGGATCGAATTAGGTTTAGGCTCGATACCATGTAGAAGAATATCAATTATTGTCTATTCCATAATGTATGAATACAATATATAGGCAGCTAAGAATGTTCTAGAGTCGGTCTAAGCCCAATACACAATAATACAAGATACCCTCTATATTATACGGGCTAACAATATTTTGGAGATTTTACAAGATGTTGATGCTGCTCACAGCCTGGAGATCCTACGAGACAGAAACGAAGGAGACAGATCGGAACGACCAGACACGAAATATACTTCATCCACCAGACGCTGCCATTTTCATTTCCATGTTGTTATTTTCTCAGTTATATGTCACGAGTCATTCAGTTGTCTTTTCAGTCATATGAGTGGGAACCGGTACCAGCCGGCCACTCAGCTGAATAGTTACATGAATCATAGTCGTGATAATGACCGTCATGAAACTGACAGACAAGGAGGTAGTGACAACTACCGCGACAAATTTTTTTTTGCAATAACGACAGAAACTCCGCTAATGGACGTAACCAGAAATACAAAGGGTCAGCAGTCATTATCAGTGACCAAAATTTTCAACTCTATTCATTTTCACATCTGAAGACACATGTCAAGACATCCGTCAAGACACATGTCTCACGTATATTTTCTGAAGACACATGTCAAGACATCAGTCAAGACACATGTCATACGTATATATTTTCTCAAAACATGAGTCAAGACGTACGACTCACGCATAACTTCTAAACTAGGCCTCAATAATTCAGGGTACCCTCCAAGGGGTATGCCCATCATGTTGTACCATGTACGAATCAGGCCACTAAAAATTTCAGTACCATCTCTCGCGTATTGTTCATGTTTGGACACGTAGTGTTCGTTATGTGTGAAAAGGTCGAAACACCTTCAGTGAGATCTGCCACGTTTACTTCGTGTATTGACATGACACTCTCATTTCTCGATCCTATATTTCAATATTTATGTCCATCAAAGACGTCGTTGTATCACCCATGTGTACAAAGGAATTTCCTTCCAGTTTGATGACAAGATCCATTCTACAAACGCACTTTGGGTATGTGCGAGTTCGATATGAATCCATGCATGAAATGGTTAGCAGAACACCACACTACGATTGATTACCACTCATATCGGGTCATACTCGGCGATACACAAGCCCTTGAATACATTAATAATGGTTTAATTACCAGGAAAATCTGTACAGATTGTTTCTGCTTTACAAGCACGTGCCTTATTATCCCATGGCTACGAAGACTTTCTAGCTACCATTCATGACGCGATTTTCTGAAGTTATTAAACCCATAACCAACCGATTGTGTTAGAATTCCCAGGTGCATTTCCAGAAGAACTATCAGGTATACCACCCATTCATGAATTGAAGTTTGACATTGAGCTCAAGGAGTTGGAGGAACAACCGCAAGAGTTGCTGGAACGAGGTTTTATTCGCCGAGTGTATCACCCTGGGGTGCGCCAGTTCTATTTATCAAAGAAGAAGGACTGTAGCATGAGGCTATGCATCGATTTACCGTAAATTGAACAGTATCACCATTCATAATTGTTACCCTCTTCCAAGTATTAATAATCTATCCGACCAACTACTAGACGCTAAACATTTTCCAAGATCGATTTACGATAAGGCTATCATCGGTTGCGAGTGAAAGAGCAGGCCATTTCCGTGGCTGCTCTTCGCATATGTTATGGTCATTATGAATTCATGTTTGTGCCTTTTGGTCTCACAAATACCCAGCAGTAATTATGGACTTGAGAAATTGAGTTTTCATGAATTTTGGACAAGTTCTTCATTATGTTCATTGTTAACATTCTGACCTTCTCTAATTAAAGAGAAGAGCACTAAGACCATCTTCGCATTATGTTACAAATTCTACGACAGAAGAAATTTCACATTAAAATTTTCAAGTACGAACTTTGGTTGATTACAGTGACACTCTGAACGGCATTGTTTCTCACGGTTAGTTTTATCATGACTAAGCTTATGCGTAAAGAAGAGAATCCTACACTAAATTATGTGTTCTAGAGGATCCTACGCTAAGAGAGGTCTATTTTATCGAGACTCATAGTTTTCCAAACTTATGTGTATCCAATTTCTATAAAAATGTACCATGATCTCAAAACACATTCTGGTGGAACGGTGTGAAAAAAGATGCGGTTACGTTCATATCTAAATGCTTGACATACCAGAAGGTTAAGATAGAACGCCAACACGCTAGTAGTTATTTCAACCATCAGAACTTTCCGAATGGAAGTGGACAAGATCTCCATGGATTTTGTTACCATACTACCACAGACTCAGAGGAGGCATGATACTATCGGAGTTTCTGCCGTCCGTTGACAGGTCTGTACATTTCCTCCCTATCCTTAAGAATCTTTCAGTTAACTAGTTGATGGAGTTATTTCAATATGAGATCGTACGATTTCATGGTATTTCATCAACAATCATATCAGATAAAAATTTACGTTCACGTTTACGTTGACGCTCACAATTACTCTCACGTTCGCGATCATGACTATGCACGCGTTCACGTCCTTATTCTATTTCATGATTTTCTTTTCGTACTCACGTTCATGATATTGTTCACGTTCATGATCGTATTCTATCTTACGATTTACGTTTTACATTTTGTTAGATTTGCAGAAAGCTTGGGAGACCAGACTCAAGTTTAGCACAACTTTCCATCCTCAGACAGACGTTTCGCGCCACATTTTACGTCTCATCTTGTATCGTTTGGCGTTACCTCTTCAGTTATCGCACGTTCATGATATGTTTCACATATCATGTTCACCTTACGTTTCTCATATCACGTTCACGATATGTTGCACGTATCACTTCACCATATGTTGCGCATATTACATTCACCATATCTTCACGTACCACGTTCACAATTGTTCACGTATCACGTTCACAATTGTTCACGCACTACGTTTAGAGGTTACTAATATCATTATTTCAGGTTATTTCGCATCGTATCGTTTCATGTATCCTACATGTTATCTCATATCCACTCGATCAGATTCATGAGAATCCAACTTAAGTTGAGAAACCCTTCAGTATCGTCAAGACAGGGTCATGAAGACCAAGATTAGTACTTTCGTCAAGATCTTTTGGGAGGAACCGTTCGAAGCGGGAAGCCACTTGGAAACGAAGGAGTCCATCCGGACTTCTTATCCTCATTTCCAGTTATGATTCGGGTATGTCCTTTTCAGCTGAATCATAACTGGAAATGAGGATAAGAAGTACGTATAGACTCCTCCGTTTCCCAAGTGGCCTCCCGCTCGGAATGATTCCTCCAAAGGATCTTGACGAAAGGAATAGTCTTCCTTCTCATAACTCGATCCTGGCGATCTAAAACTGCTTCTGGTTCCTCAATATAGGATAGATCCTCCCAAATCTAATCGAGTGGATAACTGATAACGTGTAGCTCATGATAGTTGTAACCTCTGAGTAATGATACATGGAACACATCATGAACATGTGAGAGTTAAAGAGGTAACGCCAATCGATAAGATAGTCTTCGACACGTTCGAGTATTTCGAACGGTCCAATGTAACGAGGACTGAGCTTGCCCTTGAGGCCAAAACATCTAACTCCTCGTGCTGGTGATACCTTTAGGAAAACATGATCACCAATCTGAAATTTCAAATCTCTGTGATGCTTGTCAGCATAACTCTTCTGGCGAGTACGAGCTTCCCGCAACTTTGCCTTGGCAATGGCGATATTTTCATTGGTCAACTCTATCAACTATGGTCCCTTTATAATACGTTCTCCGACTTGATCCCAACAGATCGAAGCACGACACTTCCTACCGTATAACATCTCAAAAGGAGCACACTTGATACTTGCATGCCAACTGTTATTGTAGTAAAACCCGACCAAGCAAATATAGTCATCCTAATTACCTGTCCATTCTAATGTACAGGCGCGTAACATGTCCTCCAAAGTCTGGATAGTACACTCTGACTGACCGTCTGTCTGAGGATGAAAGGTCGTGCTAAGCTTGAGACTGTTTCTTTAAGCTTTATGCAGACCCTTCCAGAAACGTGATGTGAATCGTGGATGTCTGATATGATGTTTGAAGGAGTACCGTGCAATTGCACGATCTATTGTTGAAATATGTCTGCTAATTTGATGACTGTGTAATCCTTACGGATAGGAAGGAAATGTGTTGACTTGGTCAAACGGTCAACAACGACCCAAATGGCACCATGTATCATTTGAGTTTGGGGTAATCGGGTGATAAAATCCATAGAGATCTTGTCCTATTTCCACTATGGAATGTCTAATGGTTGTAGTAAACCACTAGCACGCTGATGCTCTATCTTAACTTGTTGGCAGGTTAGACATCTAGAAACAAAAGTAGCAACATCTTGCTTCATACCGCTCCACCAAAAATGCTGCTTAAGATCATGGTACATTTTGGTGGAACCTGGATGGATAGAAAACAGAGAGTTGTGAGCCTCAGTCAATAAGGCTTCTCTGATAGTAAGGTCTTTTGGAACACATAATTTGGTATCCTGTCACATGATACCATCATCATCGATACGGAACTTAGTCTGCTAATCAATATTCTAAACAATCGCCCAGATTTCACCATCATCCTTGTGTGCAGCCTTAATCCGAGAGAGTAAGTCTGGTTCAACTCTAAGACTAGCCCAGTAACCTGTTTGTCCACGTACAATAAACTCAACCTCCAAACGTTTCAAATCACTGATAATTTCTTCATCCACTTTAATACCGGCGATCATACCTGATTTCCTACTTAAGGCATCAGCCACCACATTCGCTTTACCCGGGTGGCACTGAATGTTGGTGTCATAATCCTTCAGCAACTAACCAACGCCTCTGCCTCATGTTTAGTTCTTGCTGCGTGAATATATACTTGAGGCTCTTATGATCGGTGAAGATGTCACACGACTCGCCATACAGATAATGTCTCCAAGTTTTGAGAGCGAAAACAACTGCTCCTAACTCCAGATCATGCGTGGGATTATTATCCTCATAAGGCTTTTGTTGTCGTGATGCATAGGCAATGACTTTCCCATGCTGCATAAGCACACGGCCCAAACCTTTCCCTGAAGCGTTGTTGTATATCTGATATCCACATGTACCATATGGGAGAGTAAGAATATATGCTGAAACTAATCGATGATTGAGTTCTTCAAAACTCTTCTCCCTCTCGTCGTCCCATACAAACGTCTCCCCTTTGCGCATAAGTTTGGTCAACGGTAATTCCAAACGTGAGAAGTTCTCTACGAACCTGCGGTAATATCCTGTTAAACCTAGAAAACTTTGTACCTCTATTGCAGATGTGAATCTCGGCCATTTAGTTATAGCCTCAACCTTCGTAGGATCCATGGTGATCCCTTTCGTGGAAACAATATGGCCTAGAAATGACACCTTACTTAGCCATAACTCACACTTGGAAAATTTAGCATAAGGTTTCTCCTGTCGAAGATCAACATAATTGTGCGAAGATGATCCTCATGCTCTTCTTTAGACTTAGGGAATATTAGGATATCGTCGATGAATACAGTAACAAACTTGTCTAAGAACTCGTGAAGACTCGATTCATCAAATCCATGAACACTGCTGGAGCATTCGTGAGACCGAATGGCATGACAACAAACTCGTAGTGACCATATCTTGTGCGAAAAGCAGTCTTAGATATATCCTGCTCTTTTACTCGCAGTTGATGGTAGCCTGATCGTAAATCGATTTTAGAGAAGTTCTTAGCACCCTGAAGTTGATCGAATAAATCATCGATACGTGGTAGTGGATAACGGTTATGAATCGTGATATTGATCAGCTCGCGGTAGTCAATACATAGCCTCATACTACCGTCCTTTTTCTTGAAAAACAACACTGCTGCGCCCCATGGTGACACACTAGGACGAATAAAACCTCTTTCTAACAGTTCCCGTGGTTGATCCTTCAGTTCCTTAAACTCAATGGGAGCCATGTGATAAGGAGCTTTGGATACTGGTTCTGCTCTCGGAATAAGATCAATACTAAACTCTATTTCTCGAGTAGGAGGTATGCTTGAGAGTTCTTCTGGGAAGACATCTAGAAACTCTGAAACAATTAGCTGATCATGGATTGAAGATGTTTCAAAAGTAGTACCATGAACGAAATCTAAGAAACCTTCGCAGCCATGATATAGTAAGGCATGGGCCTGTAAAGCTAAGATAATTTGTACATGTTTTCCTGGCAGAAAACCACGGTGGATGTACTCTGGAGCTTGAGCATCACCAAAGATGACTCGGTATGCATGGCAGTCTATCGTGGCACGATGTGCTGACAACCAATCCATACCCAGAATTACATCAAACTCACACATGTCTAGAGGAAGTGCATTAACTGGGTGGATTTTATCCTCAAAATTTAAAGGAAGATCTCTGTATACATGAGTGATCCGTACAGAGTCTTTCGTTGGCGTGGATATACATAGCACACTATCAAGTGGTGTAGGGGTCATGTCTATAGTAGCAGCAAATGTAGTGGATATAAATGAATGTGTAGGGCCCGTATAAAAAAGAATGCAAGAAGCATGTCTGAACATAAAAAGGATTCCAGTGATGGTACCTGAAGCCTTATTGGCTTGATCCCAAGTAAGAGCAAACACTCTGCCAGATGCATGTGGTTTATGTGAAGCATGCCCTGAGGTACCAGCAGTATCTCCCTTCTTGTAGTCTCTCATCATGTGACCCGGCTGTCCGCACTTGAAACAGCCACTAGAACCACGAGGACACGGTCCGGGGTACCTCTTTCCACATGTGGTACAAATAGGGTTAGTATAATCCGTAGGGGATACCATGGTTTTCTGCGAATCTGATTCAGTAAACGTACGTGTGTCAATATCATGGTGACCTAACATGAATAACCCTGAAAAGTTATGAATGTTATTACCAGAATTTGTTGGTCTGGTAGACTGTTGACCCTTGTGACTTTGGTCACGTCCCTGCCCAACATCTCGGTTGTCATGCTGAATGTTAGCATATACCTCACACAACATATTAGTATTGAGAAGTTTTAAAGAAGCACATGTGGCTGCCAGAATAGTTAGAGTTACTACGGTAGTTACTGCCTCTCATGTCTGATTTGTTACGGTCATAGGACTGACTGTGGCTCTTGTAGCCATGCTGCTGAGTAGCCGATTGTGATCGGTCTCCTCCATCTGTTTGAAAGATATAATTGAATAATGCATGTTATATAATGAAAAGTAAGGACATGAGCTGAAATGATTATGTTTGATGAATGAAGTATACCTCTTCTCAGGTCGGGCCAAATCCTCGAACTCATCTCTTTCCTACAAAATCTCCAAGTTGCGTGCAGCATCAGCAACCTGGGCTACATTGGTAAATGTAGCGCATTGCAGGCGATCAAGTGTAACCCATCTGAAATGCTTGGCTTGCTCTTCTACTGTTCCTACAGCTTCCCCCAAAAACCCAGCTAGTCTGAGGTAGCGTTGCATGAACTCTGTGTTGTTCTCTCCTGTCTTCTGACGGATAGAGTAAAACTCTCTCTTCAGCCTCTCCTGCTTAGCATGGGGAAAGAATCGATCATAGAATAGTGTTAATATGGTTCTTTTTTATGTGTTGTTCGTACTCCATTAAATTCGAATTGATCACGGTTTAGGTTGGACTTATCGTTTTTGGTAACTAAAAAGGGGAGCTTTTGATTATCTATTTCTACTTGTAAAATAAACACTAAAGTTATTAAACATAAATATAAAAATAAAAGAGGGAAATCTAACCTTGATTCTCTGAATAAAATGTAATGTGGTTAATAACTAGATTTTTGGTTCTTGAAATTGTTCTAATCGAATTGATCTCCGGTTAAAGTGCGACTCAGTTGTCCTTGGTGATAAAAACAAAATTGTCGTTATCTATATCTATTTTAAAAAGTAAATGTGAAAAGTATTAGAAATAAAGTAAAAATTAAAACGATATTAAAACGAATATTAAAACAAATATTAAAAAGAAACAATTAATAAAAATGAAAGTAAAAATAAAAATAAACTTTCGAATTAAAAATAAAACTTACTTAATAAAAATAAAAGAAATTGGATTATAAAGCTACTTTCAAAAGAAACGAGACAAATATTAAAACTGGCGTTTAATAAAAAATAAAACTAGAAATTTTGGATAAAATACTAAAACTAAAATTTGACGAAAAGTAAAACTAAAAATATCTGACTTTCAGAATAAAAATAAAAACAACTTTCGGATAAAACTAAATCGACTACGGAACACATGCTAGAATATAGGAAGCATGCTCCCCATGGGGAAACATGGTTTTTGGAGGGAAAGATACATGGGGCAAGATAACTCTCGGAAGAAATTGTTTGACAACTTTCGTAGAAATTTTTTTTAAATCTTTCGTATGAATATTTTGATCAACTTTCGTAGTTTTTTTTTTTTTTTTAATTTCAATCAAACTTTCGTAAGATTGTTTTATAGTAAATCTTTCGTAACAAAATGTATGAAACTAACTTTCGTAGTATTTTTTTGTTGTAGAACATTCGTAGGATTTTAATTCTCGGAAGATTTTTTTGTTATAGCAAACTTTCGTAATATTTTTACTTGTTAACTCTCGTAGGAAATTTTTGATATAATACTTTCGTAACTATTTTTTTTATTAAGAACTTTCGTAACTTTTATTTAAAATAACTTTCGTAACTTATTTATTAAGTGACTTTCGTAGGAAAAATATTAAAACTGACTTTCGGAGAAAAGGTATAAACCCTCTTACGAAAGTTTGTTCAAAACAACCAGACGCAACAAACAGATAAAAAAACAGGGAATAAAAATAAGACAAAATAAGCAAAATTAATCAAAGAAATAAGCTAAAAGTTAAGCTAAATTAATTTCTAAAATAAGTCAAACGCAACATTAATAAAAACTATAAAAACACCAAATAAGAAAAATATTTAAAATCAACTTTTTAAAAATATTAAATTATCAAATCCACTTAATTAAAAAATAAGCTAAACACTAATTAATCAAAAAGCACAATAAACTAAAACATCAAACACACCAAATCAATAAGAACAATCACATAAACAAATTAATCAAACAATCAACATGATTAAGCAAACTACATGATTAACCAAATCAAAACAAGAGATTATAATTAAGAAAGAAAGAATGAGAAATATATAATAAGCTTGAATTAATTGAAGATTAAAATTCAAATACAAGATTTAAAATGAAAGATTAAGCAAACTTGAAAGAGAAAATCTAAAAAGAGAAAGTATTACTCCTAAAACTAAATAAAATTAACTAGACTCCTCTACAAATGAAGGAAAATAGTGTTTATATAGTTGGAGGAGTGGTTGGTGATTGTGCTTCTTTCTTTCTTTCTTTCTTTTGTCTTCTCGTCTTGACAATAAACTCGTCATTCTCGATTTTGTCTCGGAATTTGTCGATAAATAAAATGAACTCGTCTTCTAATTTTCTTCTTTTAGTAGACTTGGTTCTTTGACTTCGTTAAACTTCCGTCTTTAGACTTTTTCTTCGATAAATCTTCAGAATAGGCCCTTGACTTCCGTTCTTCTTGCACTTTTGATCTTTTGACTTCGTCTTTTGTCTTTTTCTTCGATAAAAGCCCGTGTTTTCTTCCTTTTTCATATTTTTGTCCTAAACACAATAAAAACTCAAACCACGCATAATTCCGACTTTTACGACATTAAATACACGTTTTGGTCTCGTTTTTACTTATATTAAGTGGTGAAAGGATAAGTGTTTTCACACTTATTAAATCCCATATACTTGACCATTGCAATGGCCTCATGCAATACATTAATTACAAAGCAACATTTACATTCTCCATCATAATTAACCCACCTTGGCCTTTATTAAATACTAGACAATAAAGAAACTTAAAAAGATAGAAATTTACAAAATATTTGAAGGAAGAAACTTGTAAAGAAATCTAAGACTTACATTAGGGCATTGGTGTCATGAATGTTTATCACCCTCAAGTTTCACATTCCCCATACTAAGCTTAAAAACGAGATTATTGTTATTATAAGTTAGTAAAGCTAACACTTACTCATGTGGCTCAATTATTCACTTAGACTCCCTTATTCCTAGGTGTATCTCTTATATTTTATTGTTGTCTTGAATGATCACGAGGATGCATTGTTGACTTATTTCGATAGTTTATTTAGGCTGAAAATAAAGTAGGACGATTTAATCAATAGTTATCTAAAGGACAAAATCTTTTAAAACTGCTTCTCAAAATCTCATAAAGTTCATATCTTGGCATAACTCGTTTCATGATTTGAGACCTTTCTTGGACCGATATTTGGCATTGACTTCATACTTAGAATCTTGAGAGACGTTCTTGAAATAATGGTCTTCTCTTCATAATAGGAATTTCTTCACTTGAAGTTTTTGAGAGATTCTTCAAACTTGGACCACGACTTCTTCATTTTTCTCCAATCTTTATTTGGTATTTTGATATACAACGATCCGCCTCCTTTTAGGACTTGGATCTATTTATCCTCATACCTTGCTAGGGTCTTTTCGGATAGACTTCTCCATGATCTTTAGGGGAGTATTTTCTTTTCTTCGTGAGTCTCGATCCTTAATATTGATTTTTAATAAATGATTCTTCACATCACTTTGGATCTTTAGCAACAAAATGTAGCCCTCATGCCTTGTTAGGAACTTTTTGGACTCGCCAATCTTCGCATCCCGCTTCAATAAGTTATGCCTTGGCTATGAACTCTAATCAATCCCGAGCAACTTTTAAACGATCTTGGGCTAGAAGCTAAGTAACTTTTCAAATCGTACGACCTTATTTATTGCAATTATTTATTAACAAGCGATGGGAGAAAAAGCTCCTAATTAACTCACATAAATTCATAAAAGAATACCAAACTTATAATTGACTTTATCATCTCTCGTTCTCCACAATTTAAAAATCTCAAGGAATTGAGACTCGTGGATGGTTAGCCAATTAAATCAAAGTTTTGAGTTTTCAAGTAATCTGTATGATCTTGCAACTTCTTAGACTTTTTCAAGTTTAGAATTTGCGTTTTAAAGTTCCCTTGATAAACGACTTTCTAGGATCAATTATAGGAACTTGCGAAAAGTTCTTGTTCTTAAACCCGTATGAGTTAAGACTTTCGCATTTTAAAGTTCCCTATATAAAAGCCTAGCAAAACTTGATTTAAACACGTTAAGGATACTAGCTAGATTAACCTCAAATAAGTAAACTCGGGTTAAGTCAAAAGATTCATGACGGGCCTAATATATCAAAGATATCTAAACTCATTAAAACCATTTTTTTTTAATTTTTTTTTTTACTTTATTCTTGAAATGAAATATATACATACAATGCGATGACAAAAGAAAAGAACATAAAAGAAAATAAATGAAAAATACTATTAGGCCAAAATTGATCAAAAATTTTGAAAAACGTCAAAAAATTAAATTTTCCGGTTAAAATGAGGACATATTCATGGAAAAGCCCACTTAACTTCGATAGAAGTCCCCCTACACTTGATATAAACATTGTCCTCAATGTTTAAGCATCTGGGAGTAAACTCCCCTGCACTTAGGACATTGTTCACTTTGTTTAAGTCTTGCTAAGGAAGAGACAACTATAGTGATTTCAATGTCAATCATATGAGATATGAAATATGGAATCACAAAAGTTTAGGATAGAACCGGGAAGACGGGTACACGGGATCACGGGTCGTCAAATATCATCAAAAGTGGCGCTTTGAAAGCTTTAATCCATGCACATCATAAGAAACAAGACAACAAACACCTACGTGGCTCCCCCTACACTTATTATGAAAACGGGTAAAAAGGATAGATCATCGGGTTGCCTCCCGAGAAGCGCTTATTTTTGTTAACCGAGTCACGAGCCTGACTCGACCCAGAACTAAGTCAAGGGAAACGTGGTGAGGGATGGAATCATCTCATGAGAGATGTCCTCTCGAAAGTACAACTTAACACGTTGGCCATTCACCTTAATGTTTGGCCCATTCGGTTGCGATAACTTAATGGTGCCATAAGGGAAGATTTTAGCAACGGTGAATAGACCGGACCAACGACTCTTAAGTTTTCCTGAAAAGATTTTCAACCGAGAGTTAAAGAGTAAAACTTGATCACCTATGTGAAACTCTCGGTTCTTAATTTTAGAGTCGTGAATGAGCTTATTTTTTTCCTTATAGATCAAAGAGTTTTCATAATCCTCATTCCTTAATTCATTGAGTTCATTGAGTTGGATTTTCCTAAGATCACCGGCTTTGTTGATATCAAAATTAGCCCATTTCAAGGCCCAATAAGCCTTATGCTCCAACTCAATGGGGAGGTGGCATTCCTTTCCGTACACAAGACGATATGGATTACAACCAATATGTGTCTTATATGCGGTACAGAAAGCCCACAAAGCATCATCTAACTTATCGGCCCATGAGGCACGATGCTCTCCCATGGTACGCTCTAAGATTCGCTAAAGTCCACGGTTAGAGATCTCGGCTTGACCATTAGTTTGTGGATGATACGCGGTGGAGAGTGTGATTGACACCATACTTAGCCATGACTCGTTCAAATTGATCATTGCAAAAATGAGTCCCGCGATCACTAATGATAGCACGAGGAACACCGAATCGAGCAAATAATTGTTTCAAAAAGTTCACAAACCACCCTCGCATCGTTATTAGGTAAAGCCTTTGCTTAACCCATTTGGATACGTAGTCAACGGCTACGAGGATGTACTTGTTCCCTCTAGATGATGGAAATGGCCCCATAAAGTCGATGCCCCATACGTCAAAGATTTCACATTCTTGGATGAAATTTTGAGGCATCTCATCTTTATGTATGATCTTGCCTTGTCTTTGGCAAGCATCACAATTCTTAACCATTTCATGAGCGTCATGATAAATGGTGGGCCAATAAAATCCGGAGTCGAAAACTTTCTTCGCGGTATAGTTAGGACCAAAGTGACCACCGGTGGGTCCTTTGTGGCAAGATTTTAGGATTAGTAAAGTTGTCGGCCCATCAACACACTTACGAATGAAAAGATCCGCTCATTGCTTGAAAAGGTAAGGGTCGTCCCAATAATAGTGTTTAATATCCTTAAAGAATTTTTTTCTTTTGTTGGGACGTTAACCCTTCCATAAGAACACCATCCGCTAAATAGTTTGCAATGTCCGCAAACCATGGGGTATCGTCAAGATTGGAGTTAATTGTAAAACCTCTGATTTTACCTTATTGACTTTGTCAACTGTAGTACTATTTATATTTGGAATTTATGTAATTCTACCTTTTATATGACTTATTAATTATCATATACCTATTGTCATACTACCTTTCATATTTATTTTACATTTATATGAACCTTTAGTCATTTATTGACTACTCTGGCAACTGACTGGCCACTTGATTGAATAATAAAATTCATCACCTCAGTACATATTTTGAGATAAACTGTAACCTTACTTAATTTATTTATTAAGTACTTGAATTATTTGTATATGTACATATTTACATATATTACTTAAAAGGAATAAATACCTAAACACTTTAAAAATAATGTATATTATTTTACATTGTCACTTATTTACTTTATACAAGTAAATTAATTCTAGTGATGTATTTAATATACACTTTCACTAAGTTACCTAAAAGCTTCAACAAAAATACCTACAACACAACAAGTACCTATAATAATATACAAGGACTATTATTATCATACAACACTTGGCAAAATTTACCAAAACCCTTTCCCATGCATATATAAAACGTGTGGGTGTATGCATGCATGCACTACCATCATTTGCTACCTAACCTACAAGTAATCATGTTTACTCCACTAAAATACTATCCTAACCATACTTTTACTTACACAAAGCATACTTATACAGTTACACACTCAAGCCTCATGCATTCTACTATGCCATGTAAGACTTTGTCCCCCTTTGACCTTGTGCAAACCCACGGTTACAACACCAAAGTAGGAAAGGAAGTAACTTGCTAGTTTTGCCACATGTGGAAATCAACCAAACCATATCCCACTAGATATGACATATCTTAGTTTGATCTTTAGGTACAAGGTACATGATTTGATTGGATATCTCTCTCTCTCTTCCTTGTCTTAAGCCGAAACATACACTCCTCACACAACATAAAACATTTCCAATCTCAATTCACTCTCTCCTTCTCAAACTCACGACTAAATATCAACATCCACTATTTTTGAACTTCCAAGATTTACTACTACTCCTATACTATGTATTCTACTACATAAAGATCAAACATATGCTCATCCTACAAGAAACCTTGACCCTTGAAGCAAGAACAAGAACCCTAGAAGCTTTGTGAAGCCCACGGCTTGTTTTTGATCTCCTAGACCTCCATTGTTGAAAGCTTGTCACTTGTTTCTACTCACTCTCATATCATCTCTAAACCTATCTAAACAAGTAAGTCCAAGTTAAAACCTATCTTTTCTAATACATTACTTTCATGCATATTAATGTGTACATGATTATTCTTGGTAAAGTTAACATTTAAACAAGTATTGAAACCCTAAAAACCTAATGAAACCCACGGCTTGATTTTAAATATAACATGAAATGATGTAAAAACTTATCAACCTTGAAGAACACATCAACATGATCTTGTTTAACTTGAAAAACCATGAAAACCTAACCATGCATGTATTTTGGACGTGAGCTATAAGCTCATAATATTATTTTGGGTAATCTTGTAATGTTTAGATATAACTAGAGACATTAGATTTATGTTTTTAGGTGCCCTAAAATGTTAAGATCACTATTATGCCTCATAAGATTAGTTTAAGCTCACTATAATATATTGCCTAGATAAATAATCATTTTCATTAAATAAATGTTTTTATAAAACATTAGTGTCAAAAATATGATTTTATAAAGTTTCATGTTAAAAATATAAATCTAGAATTATTTTGGATTTAAATAATAGATCTACTAAATTTTTGGATTAAATATAACAAGTATAAACTTTTGGGTTGGATTTATAAATTTACAAAGTAAAAGGGATCTAAATGAATAAGTGTAGAAACTTATATTTCAAAAACATAAACTTTGGATCACTTTTTAATTATTGCCGAGAGTATAAGGGTGTGTTTTGAACATATCCGAAACTTTATAGGGTTAAAAAGGACTAAAAAGAGATTAATATAATATTAGGGTAAGTTGTGTAAACTTTAGAAAACCTAGGGATTGTTTTGGACACAAGCCGAGACTTGATATAAACATTAGGGACCAAATGTGCCAAGGTACTAAACTTAATAAAGCCCTAAGTAACCCTAGGGACTAAACTTGCCCTTTGCCGAAACCCATACAAGCCCTAGGGGCAATAATGTAACTTGTATTAAACTTAAATGTAAACCGCAAGTTAGAGGACTAAAACTGCCAATATGTGGAAATTAATTAAGCCCTAATATGAGCCGTATACCTTAGGGACTGTTGTTGCCAATTAATGAAACTTAAAGAAACCCTAGTTACACGTGTAACTAGGGAGGGACCAAAACTGTAATTACTTGAAAGACTTAGAAACCCTAGGGGTATAAAAGTATTTTAACCGCGAGTATTTATTTAATTAAAAGGAATAAAACGTATTTTATACAAAGTATTACGAACCTTAAAATCCTATATATTTAAACCGTTATTTAAAACGTAAAACTTAAATAAACGTAACAATTGTTGTTTTTCCAAACCTATAACTTAATAAATATAAACCTTACATAAACATGGGTTTTAAATAAAATGTTATACATTTATAAACCTTATTTATATATTAAATATAAATTGAAAATGATTAACTTATAAAATATATATATATTAATTATATTTATTTCCTATCACTTTAAATGTACATAAAACTGTCCTATATAAATATTTAAAGTGTTTTATAAACAACGTAAGTACAAAATATTAATTAAATGAATTAATTAATTAAACCTTATTATTTATTGTATACCTAAAATAAATACTATTAGAACTTGTACTACGATGAACAAAATACAAGTATTGTAATTAAATGCTTAAAACCAGTTTAAGCATGTACAGATTTCTTCTGGAACTTTTATGCATTATGTTATGCATTTACTAAGACCTTATAATTATTTAGGTCGTTGATTGTATCGTGAGCATCCTTATCAGATTTATCCACTGACTTATTGCTGTACTACTGAGGTGAGTTCATGGCCCCACTTTATATATTGACAAACTTTTAAACCTTTTAATGGGGAAGAAAACATGCAACATATTTGATTTTTATGGACATGGATTGAACTGTGAAACTTTTGATTACATTGCCTATTGTAGATGAACCCGCATGACCCGTGCATCCGAAACTGTAGAATTATTGAATTACCTTAATGTTATAAATAGATCTATTTGGGATTGACCGTCCCCATCTGGGTGAGTCATGCTCACTGTGCCTAGGCCAGGACAACATATGTTTCACATGTCAGCACTTATTTTTGTTATGGGTGCCTTGATAAAGATAAGGCGAAGGGTCCTTATTTGTTAAGGACTTAACTGTCAAGTTTCAGTTTCGGGCAATATGGAAATGTAATTACTTTTAAAGTATTGATGCTTTGTGCATTACTACTTCAGTGAATATTTAATGTCCAAACTTATTTTAATTAAACCTGTGAATTCCCCAACTTTATGTTGACTCTCTAAGCATGTTTTCTCTAACACCCCACCAAATGCTATGCGCAGCGGAACTACAACATTTGGGTGCTAGGCAGTTATCATCGCACACAAGATATATCAAACGACTCCAAAGAGACGTAAAAGTTTGATCTCAAATTAAAAATTGTTAAGAATGTACATGTCTACGGTTTTCCAAACCCAAATGATACAACACAGAGTTAGCGTTTCGGTCCCCATGAATCTCAACCCCAAAAGATACAGTTTTCACAACAACATGACATAAAGTTTAAAATATTCAAGTGAGAATGGGTGGAAAAACAAGTAGACGCCAAGCCACACACACAACTCCCATCCAATGCATGCTCCATGCTACACTTCATCGGTTACCAGAAACACATGCTTAATTTGGTCAACAAATAATGTTGAGTGGAATTCATAGGTTTTACAATCTCATTTTGAACATATGTGTATAAAAATCATTCACGATCATTCATATACTTGTCGATCAAACAATCTATTTTCAAGGTTATGACAATTGTGTTTAAGCTCATGACACTAATCCGTTAACTCAATCACCCGCGTAATAATTACCGGCGTGATTCAGATGATACCAGTGCCCCTTCTAAAGGCATCAGTTGCAATTATACCTTATCTCTTATCACAAATTATCCGTCCGCAGGGGGGTACCCAACGTACTAGCCCTCGTCTCGGATAGGGTCGTCAACCCCATAGTACTATCACTTTGTATAAGCGGCTATTTTCAATCCACGCTAGGATTAAACAATAGTTAATAGTTCATGAAATTAGGGCCTTTTGCAACTAGGTACTCAACACAATTTCTAAGGCAACATTCGGGTCCAACAGTCATTCATGACATATGTTCATTTTGGAAAAATAGCATGCATTTCCCTCGCGGGTAAAACAATTTAAAACAATAGTAAGCGAGGCTATAAATTCACACCTTATATATAAAGTAGTCGACGATTCGAGTGACGATCATTGACGATGATGAGGATGCCCGGGAAAATCAACACCTATCAAACCAATAACGCGTAATGAGTAATCTCATGCATAAAACTTAAGTACTGTATATAATACATACATATTAGTCAATTGTGATAATTACAACTCACACCAAAACCAAACAAATAAGCGTTACTCGTTTTATACTATTCGTCCATGTTATTAACGTTATTCCCTTTTACACATTTTTCGCCGGTACTTACCAAAAGTACGGACTGTTTTACTAGACTTAACCCTTTTTATAAAAATTGGGAAAATTCTCAAAAATACCTTAAGACCTGTAGAAAACCCATTTTTAATCCCATTAAAAGTTTTAGCTTTTACGACCTGTTACTCAACACTTTACTAAACCTACGTTTTTCGGACTGAATTTGCACTTTGACCAAGTCGGACTCATTTGACCCATTTAAAATATACCATTGACCCATTTGACACCTAAGTCTAGTAGTAGACTCACATATGCAGGTTTGAGACCAAAAATCAACCTTTGACCATTTACCAAACTATACCTATGGTCCCCGAGATTTGACCTAAAACCAAACATAATTTCGGATTATGAAGGTTCTCATCTCCCGGTACACGATTTTCAAAACATCATAACTTTTGACTCGTTAGGAGTCGTAAGCTCTATCTTATACCAAATCGAAGCTAAGAAGACGCTCTACAACTATATTCTAATCACATGACCTGTTTACAAAATATTTTTTATGAAAATATCCCAAACTTTCTGCCTAAAATTACCTATCCCAAAATCAATCCAACACTCGTTTCCAAACCAATTTATCGACACTAGACCTCAACCTAATCACTCCTAATCATACCTAACCATACTAATCAGTCCTAAACACCCTAATTATCAAATCCATCATAAAACCCAAACAAAAAATTAAACATGCAATGGGTTTTACCCATTCAAAAACCTCTAAAAACAAGAACGAACACATAATCCATAAACCAAAATAACAATCACCAAGATCCATCAAACACCCCCTTTGTGCCATGGGGTGTGGGTGATCAAAACCCCCCAACCAAATTGATTTTGGTTGGTTTGTTGAGTGATTAAACATCCTATACACATGAATTAAATATGCATACATCCAATTTAACATCAAAACCACTTTGAAAAATCCATTGATTCTTGGAAAAAATTTTGTGGATGCATGTATGATTAAAGTACATGAAAAGGAAGGGAAAGAAGTAATTAAAGGTGGTCTAAGCTTACTTTTGATCAAAACAAGCTAGAAAAAAAAATGGTGGTGGTGGTTTGGGTGGTTTTGGCCGTCGGCCTAAGGAGAGAAAAGGGAGGGGTTTGAAAATTTTTTAAGTGAACTGTGTTGTGTGTGTGTTTGATTTCCTATTTTGTAAAATTGGGAGGGACTTGTGGTGCAATATTAGCTTTCTTTGGTCCTTAAGTGAAAACGACCTCACAAGTTTACGGGAATGACTCACTAGTCATTTTGGAAAATTTTACGGGAGTCGGGGATCATTCCGAACACTCCAAAATACTTTTAGGACACTTTAAATGTACCCGGAAAGCAATAAAACTCACCCGACTCGACTTAACACGAACCGAAAGTAAAATTCTCGAAAAATTATAACATCGATAAAATGACAATAAACATAGAAATTTGGGCATCCATCGGGATCGTAGTCGTCATCGTTCTTCTTAAATTGTCAATCGTCAAAATTATGACCTTCAATATCGGTTTCAACCAAAATGATAAAATATATAGCAAATAAAATTTATTAAAAATTTCAAAAATAAGCGTAATTTAGGGTAAGGTAAGTGACCTCGGTTCTAGGTATTACATTTTCTCAGGAAACTGAAGCAGGTATTGGTGTGCATGGATTCAAGCATCATGATAGGCTGCATTTATAGAGCTCATCTGGGGTTTTATAAATTGGGAATAATTCAAACTTTCAAACAATGTTAAAGACTACTGTAATACTATTTGCACTTTCAATCATGTAACAAATGTAAGGATAATCTTTTATCTGTTGCTCTACATTCTGTCTGCTGTTGATCCACCTACGTGGCACCCAAATATTATTTCCGCTGCGTTTGACTCAATTTGGGGGTGTCACAGAATGGTATTAGAGCGATAGTTATAGAGAATCAGAACAAAAATTAAAATAAATATAAAAATAAAATTTTTATATAATCTGAACTATAACTGCTTTAAAAATCTTTTGGGATTTTCGGTACTAGAATAGTTAAGCATATAGACTGTAGAGCATACATCGATTGTGTGATTGCATGTGCATTGATTATTAACATCCGGTTGATTAATCTTATAAGTATTAACGTAACCTTTAGCATGGCGAGTGTTAAACGACACTATTATATAATTTTAAATTATATTTCCCAAAACTTTTAACTTGAGTAAGTTTATACTTATATCAAATAAAACTATATTACTTTTAGATTTATCATGACTTCACCTACCGATACACCTGCTGCCGTATCTCCGAAGACCGTCTTATGTGGATGGTTATCTGCTAGTGACTCCGGTGATAGTCACGTTTCTGCCGACGCCGCATCCATTGAGGCACTTATTTCTACTCCACCTGTTTCCCCCGCTGGGGAAGAGGTCCAGCCTCCTGCTGCTATACCACCTGTACCACTTGTGACTTCATTGCGGGAGCATGCACCCGAGTCTCTGCCACCTCGTAAGAGGAGGTACGAGGTACCTCTCGATTCCACTTATGAGATCGATGAGGGTTCCCGGGCCAGACATGCTGACCCCGTCCAGGACCAGATCACGGCACTGGTCGCACGCTAGGCCCAGGACGTAGCAGACATTCTTGCTCTGCTAGCGGCCGAACAGACTGAGCGCACTGTTCTACAGCAGCGCTAGGACCTTCTATCATAGACTGTGAGTTCGGAGGCGCACGCTGCCCGAGGGGTGTGGTCGACTACTTACCATTCTCTCCAGTGGTTGCTGGATGAGAATGAGTTCCTTCGTGAGCAGATCTACCTGCTCCAGAGCCAGCATACAGACTTTCATACTGCCCTTTTGACCATGGAGGAGACTCTTGCCATATTCTTCGATCTCCAGGAGGTCCGACATCAGGGGTTGACGTCAGAGACCGCTCATCTCCGGGGAGTTCATCAGACTCTCAGAGACCAGTTCCTTGAGGCACTCCGACTGCTCAAGGAGACTAGGACTGCCATGACCGCGATGCAGGATGCCATGCAGGCACCGGCTGTCTCATCTCCGCCCGTGGCGCCAGCCATATCCGAGGAGTCAGTTAGGCATCAGTAGATTAGATGTACTAGATCTTTTGTACATCATGATAAGCTATTAGGGTTGCATCCCGGCTATCATGATATAGGATCTCTTGTATTTGTACTTTTCTGTAGTCGGTTGTATCCTTATACTGTACTAATTAGATTAGGGATTCATAGATGATGTACTTTAGATTTCATGTACCACCATCCCAGACAGGCGGGCTGTGCTCTGTCTTGGATTAGGTTGTGCATTTTGTATTGTATTCCTATTCTAGACTTATGGCATGTACTCATTAGCTTTTGTTATATCCTGTACTGTATTATATTATGAACTTTAAACAGGTTATCCAATTTGTTGCAAAGTCTATGCATGAAATTCCTTTTCGTGTAATTATATAAAACTGTGCTAACACCTTGAACTAATGATTTCATTTTTGTGTATAATTATAGAAAATGGTAATCACTAGAACGAACCCCAACAATGCCGAGACTACCCAAAACGTCACTGCTGCCCAACTAAGGGAAATGATTGACCAAGGCATCGCATCTGCGATGGCTGCCAGTAGGAACGTAGACGACAGTCAAAATTCCAACAACCGCCGGAATAATCAGACCACCAGGGGTTGCTCGTACCCCGACTTCTTGAAATGTAAACCTTCCTATTACAAACGCAAAGAAGGAGTGGTGGAACTGATGCAGTGGTTTGAGAGGTTGGAAACGGTCTTTCGCATCAGCGACTGTGTAGAAGAGAACAAAGTGAAGTTTTCCGCCTGCACCCTACTTGAGAGTGCTCTTACTTGGTAGAACTCTGTTGTTGCTACTCTTGGACACGATGCTGCCTATGCTCTCAACTGGACTGAGTTGAAGGAAAGGATGACAGAGAAATACTGTCCGAGGGGAGAAATGAAGAAACTGGAGATCGAGTTATGTGATCTCAAATATAGGAACAATGACATCACTGCGTACAACCAAAGGTTCCAAGAGTTGACCCTAATGTGCACCAGAATGTTTGTGGAGGAGGATGATAAGATTGAGAAGTATGTGGGTGGACTCCCAGACGCCATTCACGACAGTGTACTCGCATCTCGACCTACTACCGTCGAGAGTGCCATTGAGTTCGCTACTGAGTTGATAAACAAAAGAGTCTGTACCATATCCAAGAGGCATACTGACAACAAGCGAAAGGCAGACGAGTATTTTCGCAGTCAGCACCAGCAACATCCTAAGAAGCAGAATGTTGGGCAAGTTTCCAGTGCTACCTCTGCAGGAGCTAACTCGTACGTGGGCGCCAAACCTTTGTGCCCAAAGTGCAACTATCATCATACTGTTGATAGCCCATGCCAGACCTGATACAGATGTGGAAAAGTTGGTCATTTTGCTAAAACCTGTCGAGTTAATGCTGTCACTCAGGCCCGACCCACTTAAAACACTGGGAACTACAACAACAGGGGTGGATACAATGCCCGTGGGAGCGGGAATGGACAGCAGGGGAACCACAACGCTACTAGAGGAAACAACAATAGACCCAAGAAGGGAGTTGTGTGCTATGAGTGTGGAGCACCAGGACACGTGAGGCCAAGTTTCCCTAAGCGGGTCAACCAGAACAAGAACAGTGGAGGAGCTTCATCCAGAGTGTACGTGGTCGGCAATGCAAAAGCCAACCCCGATTCAAATGTCGTTACTGGTACGTTTCTATTGAACTATCGTTATGCATCTGTTTTGTTTGATACTGGAGCAGACCGAAGTTTTATATCCACTAAATTTAGTCAAGTACTAGAAGTTATCCCTGTAAGCTTAGATCACCATTACTCCGTAGAGTTAGCTGACGGTAAAACTGTAGATGCTGACACTATCATTAGAGGTTGTACCTTAAATCTTTCCAAACATCCGTTCAACATTGACCTTATCCCCGTAAACCTTGGTAGTTTTGATGTTATTATCGGCATGGACTGGTTAGCGAGATACCGCGCAGTCATTGTTTGTGATGAAAAGCTAGTCCGTATTCCGTGGGGAAACGAAACTCTAATCATTCGAGGTGACGGTAACACCGACCTCGCTGACACTAGACTTAGTGTTATCTCTTGTACAAAAGCTCAGAAATATTTGTTGAGAGGATGTCCTATCTTCTTGGCCCATATTTCTCAAACAGATGAAGAAGACAAGCCCGAGAAGAAGCAAATCGAGGACGTACCCATCGTCCGAGATTTTCCAGAAGTCTTTCCTGATGAGTTGCCAGGCTTACCACCGACTCGACAAGTGGAATTTCAAATTGATTTGGTTCCCGGATCAGCAACTGTAGCTAAAGCTCCATACCGGTTGGCACCATCAGAAATGAAAGAACTAGCCGAACAACTTCAAGAACTATCTGACAAAGGATTCATTCGACCCAGTTCCTCACCATGGGGAGCTCCTGTGTTATTTGTCAAGAAGAAAGATGGTTCTTTTCGAATGTGCATCGATTATAGAGAGCTGAATAAGTTAACTATGAAGAATCGTTATCCGCTTCCTCGCATTGACGACCTATTTGACCAACTGTAAGGGTCAAGTGTGTATTCCAAGATTGACTTGAGATCTGGATACCACCAGCTACGAGTCAGGGAGGAAGATATTCCAAAGACAGCTTTTAGAACCCGTTATGGTCATTACGAATTCCAGGTTATGCCATTTGGGTTGACCAATGCACCAGCTATTTTCATGGACCTTATGAACCGTGTGTGCAGATCCTACCTGGATAAATTCGTGATAGTTTTCATTGACGACATACTCATTTACTCCAAGAACGAACAGGAACATGGGGAACATCTTGCACAAGTACTAAAGGTGCTCAAAGAGGAGCAGCTCTATGCTAAGTTCTCCAAATGTGAATTTTGGATTCCTAGAGTGCAATTCCTTGGTCATGTAATCGATTGTGATGGTATTCACGTGGATCCAGCAAAGGTCGAATCTGTCAAGGATTGGGTATCTCCTAAATCACCGACGGAGATCCGCCAATTTCTAGGCCTTGCCGGATACTACCGTAGATTCATTGAAGATTTTTCCAAGATACCCAAACTGATAACCAAACTCACACAGAAGGGAATAAAGTTCGATTGGGGAGAGAAGGAAGAATCAGCTTTCCAACTGATCAAGCAGAAGTTATGCAGTGCACCCATACTAGCCTTGCCTGAAGGCAACGATGATTTTGTTGTATATTGTGATGCCTCACACAAGGGCTTAGGTGCAGTATTGATCCAGAGGATGAAAGTGATTGCCTACGCTTCAAGACAATTGAAGAAGCATGAGAAGAATTACACCACTCACGATCTAGAACTTGGATCCGTAGTTTTTGCTCTCAAAATCTGGAGACATTACCTATACGGAACAAAGTGCACAATGCATACTGACCATAAAAGTTTGCAACACATATTGGATCAGAAGGAGTTGAACATGAGACAACGTCGTTGGATTGAGTTACTGAGTGACTACGACTGCGAGATCAAATACCACCTGGGTAAAGCAAACGTGGTTGCTGATGCTTTAAGTCGTAAGGAAACGGACCCTCCTATGAGAGTTCGGGCATTGGTTATGACAATCAGTTTGGATCTACCCAAACAGATTTTGGAAGCTTAGACTCAAGCCCAATTGCCTGAAAACCTCGTGAAGGAAGATGTTGGGGGAATGCTCAGAACTGATCTTAGCAAGGAAAAGTTAGAACCTAGAGCAGACGGAACCCTATGCCTTCACGGACGAAGTTGGTTACCTTGTTATGGATATTTGAGGAACGTGATCATGCACGAATCTCATAAGTCTAAATATTCTATACATCCCGGATCTTAAAAGATGTATCAGGATATGAAGAAGTTATATTGGTGGCCGAATATGAAAGCCAACATTGCCACCTACGTTTAGAAATGTTTGACCTGTGCTCGTGTCAAAACTGAACATCAAAGACCATCGGGTTTACTTGTACAACCCAAGATACCGGAATGGAAGTGGGACAACATTACTATGGACTTTGTTACCAAACTCCCAAAGTCATCTCACGGTTACGATACTATCTGGGTAATCGTCGATCAACTCACCAAGTCCGCTCATTTCCTGCCAATTAGGGAGAACGATTCCCTTGCCAAACTAGCAAAGACGTACCTGAAGGAGATTGTGACCAAACATGGAATACCAGTGTCGATAATCTGTGATCGAGATGGTAGGTTCACGTCAAACTTTTGGAGGGCTTTCCAACGAGCCTTAGGTACCAATTTGGATATGAGCACTGCTTATCATCCACTGACTGATGGTCAAAGTGAACGAACCATCCAGACACTGGAGGACATGCTACGAGCATGTGTGATTGATTTTGGAAATGGATGGGTTGACCATATTCCTTTAGTGGAATTCTCCTACAACAACAGTTATCATGCCAGTATTAAGGTTGCCCCTTTTGAAGCATTGTACGGTCGCAAATGCCGTTCGCCTGTGTGCTGGGCAGAAGTAGGTGAATTTCAGCTCTCTGGACCAGAGTTAATCCAGGAGACTACTAACAAGATCGTCCTCATCAAGCAAAGGATTCAAGCTGCTCGCGACTGACAAAAGAGCTACGCGGACCTGAAACGCAAACCTATGCAATTTGAAGTAGGTGACCATGTCATGCTCAAGGTATCACCTTGAAAGGGTGTTGTACGTTTTGGCAAACGTGGAAAACTGAATCCACGTTATGTCGGCCCTTTCAAAGTAATAACCAGGATCGGGGAAGTAGCTTATCGTTTGGAGTTGCCCCAGCAACTGAGTCGGGTACACTCTACCTTTCATGTTTCTAACCTGAAGAAGTGCTATGCTGAAGAACCACTGGCTATGCCATTGGAGGTAGTTCAAATTGACGACAAAATCCAGTTTGTGGAAGAACCAGTGGAAATCATGGAGAGGATAGTTAAGAAGTTGAAACGCAGTCGCATCCTGTTGGTCAAAGTACGTTGGAACTCTAGGAGAGGCCCTGAGTTCACTTGGGAACGAGAAGACTCGTTCAAGACCAAGTACCCACACTTGTTCACCTGACCAATAGCTTCATCTTAAGCTTTGAGGACAAAGCTAAATTAACGGGATGGTGTTGTAAAACCTCTGATTTTACCTTATTGACTTTGTCAACTGTAGTACTATTTATATTTGGAATTTATGTAATTCTACCTTTTATATGACTTATTAATTATCATATACCTATTGTCATACTACCTTTCATATTTATTTTACATTTATATGAACCTTTAGTCATTTATTGACTACTCTGGCAACTGACTGGCCACTTGATTGAATAATGAAATTCATCACCTCAGTACATATTTTGAGATAAACTGTAACCTTACTTAATTTATTTATTAAGTACTTGAATTATTTTTATATGTACATATTTACATATATTACTTAAAAGTAATAAATACATAAACACTTTAAAAACAATGTATATTATTTTACATTGTCACTTATTTACTTTATTCAAGTAAATTAATTCTAGTGATGTATTTAATATACACTTTTACTAAGTTACCTAAAAGCTTCAACAAAAATACCTACAACATAACAAGTACCTATAATAATATACAAGGACTATTATTATCATACAACACTTGGCAAAATTTACCAAAACCCTTTCCCATGCATATATAAAACGTGTGGGTGTATGCATGCATGCACTACCATCATTTGCTACCTAACCTACAAGTAATCATGTTTACTCCACTAAAATACTATCCTAACCATACTTTTGCTTACACAAAGCATACTTATACACTTACACACTCAAGCCTCATGCATTCTACTATGCCATGTAAGACTTTGTCCCGCTTTGACCTTGTGCAAACCCACGGTTACAACACCAAAGTAGGAAAGGAAGTAACTTGCTAGTTTTGCCACATGTGGAAATCAACCAAACCATATCCCACTAGATATGACATATCTTAGTTTGATCTTTAGGTACAAGGTACATGATTTGATTGGATATCTCTCTCTCTTCCTTGTCTTAAGCCGAAACATACACTCCTCACACAACACAAAACATTTCCAATCTCACTTCACTCTCTCCTTCTCAAACTCACGGCTAAATATCAACATCCACCATTTTTGAACTTTCAAGATTTACTACTACTCCTATACTATGTATTCTACCACATAAAGATCAAACATAAGCTCATCCTACAAGAAACCTTGACCCTTGAAGTAAGAACAAGAACCCTAGAAGCTTTGTGAAGCCCACGGCTTGTTTTTGATCTCCTAGACCTCCATTGTTGAAAGCTTGTCACTTGTTTCTACTCACTCTCATATCATCTCTAAACCTATCTAAACAAGTAAGTCCAAGTTAAAACCTATCTTTTCTAATACATTACTTTCATGCATATTAATGTGTACATGATTATTCTTGGTAAAGTTAACATTTAAACAAGTATTGAAACCCTAAAAACCTAATGAAACCCATGGCTTGATTTTAAACATAACATGAAATGATGTAAAAACTTGTCAACCTTGAAGAAAACATCACCATGATCTTGTTTAACTTGGAAAACCATGAAAACCTAACCATGCATGTATTTTGGACGTGAGCTATAAGCTCATAATATTATTTTGGGTAATCTTGTAATGTTTAGATATAACTAGAGACATTATATTTATGTTTTTAGGTGCCCTAAAATGTTAAGATCACTATTATGCCTCATAAGATTAGTTTAAGCTCACTATAATACTTTGCCTAGATAAATAATCATTTTCATTAAATAAATGTTTTTATAAAACTTTAGTGTCAAAAATATGATTTTATAAAGTTTCATGTTAAAAATATAAATCTATAATTATTTTGGATTTAAATAATAGATCTACTAAATTTTTGGATTAAATATAACAAGTATAAACTTTTGGGTTGGATTTATAAATTTACAAAGTAAAAGGGATCTAAATGAATAAGTGTAGAAACTTATATTTCAAAAACATAAACTTTGGATCACTTTTTAATTATTGCCGGGAGTATAAGGGTGTGTTTTGAACATATCCGAAACTTTATAGGGTTAAAAAGGACTAAAAAGAGATTAATATAATATTAGGGTAAAGTTGTGTAAACTTTAGAAAACCTAGGGATTGTTTTGGACACAAACCGAGACTTGATATAAACATTAGGGACCAAATGTGCCAAGGTACTAAACTTAATAAAGCCCTAAGTAACTCTAGGGACTAAACTTGCCCTTTGCCGAAACCCATACAAGCCCTAGGGGGCAATAATGTAACTTGTATTAAACTTAAATGTAAAGCGCAAGTTAGAGGACTAAAACTGCCAATATGTGAAACTTAATTAAGCCCTAATATGAGCTGTATACATTAGGGATTGTTGTTGCAAATTAATGAAACTTAAAGAAACCCTAGTTACACGTGTAACTAGGGAGGGACCAAAACTGTAATTACTTGAAAGACTTAGAAACCCTAGGGGTATAAAAGTAATTTTACCGCGAGTATTTATTTAATTAAAAGGACTAAAACGTATTTTATACAAAGTATTACGAACCTTAAAATCCTCTATATTTAAACCGTTATTTAAAACCTAAAACTTAAATAAACGTAACAATTGTTGTTTTTCCAAACCTATAACTTAATAAATATAAACCTTACGTAAACATGGATTTTAAATAAAATGTTATACATTTATAAACCTTATTTATATATTAAATATAAATTGAAAATGATTAACTTATAAAATATATATAAATTAATTATATTTATTTCCTATCACTTTAAATGTATATAAAACTGTCCTATATAAATATTTAAAGTGTTTTATAAACAACGTAAGTATAAAATATTAATTAAATGATATAATTAATTAAACCTTATTATTTATTTTATACCTAAAATAAATACTATTAGAACTTGTACTACGATGAACAAAATACAAGTATTGTAATTAAATGCTTAAAACCAGTTTAAGCATGTACAGATTTATTCTGGAACTTTTATGCACTATGTTATGCATTTATTGAGACCTTATAATTATTTAGGTCGTTGATTGTATCGTGAGCATCCTTATCAGATTTATCCACTGACTTATTGCTGTACTACTGAGGTGAGTTCATGGCCCCACTTTATATATTGACAAACTTTTAAACCTTTTAATGGGGAAGAAAACATGCAACATATTTGATTTTTATGGACATGGATTGAACTGTGAAACTTTTTATTATATTGCCTATTGTAGATGAACCCGCATGACCCGTGCATCCGAAACTGTTAGAATTATTGAATTACCTGAATGTTATAAATAGATCTATTTGGGATTGACCGTCCCCATCTGGGTGAGTCATGCTCACTGTGCCTAGGCCAGGACAACAGATGTTTCACATGTCAGCACTTATTTTTGTTATGGGTGCCTTGATAAAGATAAGGCGAAGGGTCTTTATTTGTTAAGGACTTAACTGTCAAGTTTCAGTTTCGGGCAATATGGAAATGTAATTACTTTTAAAGTATTGATGCTTTGTGCATTACTACTTCAGTGAATATTTAATGTCCAAACTTATTTTAATTAAACCTGTGAATTCACCAACTTTATGTTGACTCTCTAAGCATGTTTTCTCAAGAAACTGAAGCAGGTATTGGTGTGCATGGATTCAAGCATCATGATAGGCTGCATTTATAGAGCTCATCTGGGGTTTTATAAATTGGGAATAATTCAAACTTTCAAACAATATTAAAGACTACTGTAATACTATTTGCACTTTCAATCATGTAATAAATGTAAGGATAATCTTTTATCTGTTGCTCTACATTCTGTCTGCTGTTGATCCACCTACGTGGCACCCAAATATTATTTCCACTGCGTTTGACTCAATTTGGGGGTGTCACATTAATAGACATTAAGGTCTCAAGGGGAAAAGATTCATTAATCTCTTGATTTGGAAGTTCCCCTTGATAAGGATCCTCGAGTATACTAAGATGATCCACGGCTAGGTTTTCCGCTCCCTTTTTATCACGAATTTCGATTTTAAATTCTTGAAGGAGCAAAACCCAATGAAGGAGTCTCGGTTTAGCATCTTTCTTGGTCAACAAGTATTTCAAGGAGGAATGGTCGGTGTAAACGATGGTGGTGGAAAGCACAAGATAGGGGCGGAATTTCTCAAAAGCATACACTACGAATAAAAGCTCTTTTTCGGTAGTGGTATAATGCAATTGAGCCCCCGTCATTGTCTTGCTAGCATAATGGATTGGTTGGAAGTGTTTGTTAACTCATTGACCAAAAACAGCTCCTTCCGCGAAACCACTAGCATCGCACATGAGCTCGAAAGGTAACTCCAAATTTGGAGAGACTAAGACCGGTGCCTTAGTTAATTTACCTTTAAGAAGTTCGAAAGAGTCGAGACATTCTTGAGAAAAGATGAAAGGATCATCCTTTTCTAAGAGATGAGTCATTTGTCGAGCTATTTTAGAAAAATTGATAGGTGTGAAAACACCCATCCTTTTTACCACTTAATTACAATAATAACCGAGCCAAAACGTGTATTTTATATCATTTATGTCGGAATTATGCGTGGTTTGTGTTTTTGTTGTGATTTAGGACGGAAAGGTGAAAAGTGGAGAAAACACGGCATTCACGGGCTTTTATCGAAGAAAAAGACGAAAGATGAAGTCGAAAGATCAAGAGTGGAAAAAGAACGGAAGTCCAAGACCAATTCTGAAGATTTATCGAAGAAAAAGTCAAAAGACGGAAGTTCACCAAAAGCCGAAGAACTCAAGTCTAATTTATTGAAGAATTACAAGACGAGTTCAAAGAAATCCCGAGCCAAAATTCATTAAAGTCCAAGATTTGAGAAGATTAAAAGGCTTAAGGACTAATGGTGCAATTAAGAGAAAGAAGAAAGAGGGAGGAAGCTTCCTAAGCTCCTCCCTAATCTCCCTATATATAGATTAGGTAGCTTCATTTTTCAAGTTGTTGGTGGCTTGACAACCCACTCTTCCACCATTTTCATTTCCCTGCTTTTTAATTTCTTGCACCTTAATCTTCATGTAATGCACCTTTAAATTCCTTTTAATTTCAAGTAAGTTTACATTTAATTATTGTTGAATCTTTACTTTTCTTGTTCAATCTCTCATCTACCTTTCTTGTTTGATTTGTTCTTCATCTTCATTGTTCATGTTCTTGAGTTTTTATGATTTTGATCAAGTGGGTTTTGATTGATTTGGCTTTATTTGTTAGTTTTAATGATTTGTTTTGATTGGTTATTGTTAGTTGATGCTTTGTGGTTGTTTTGGATTAATCTTTTGGTTTGTTTTGATTAGATTAGATCGAATTCGTGTGTTGCTCTTCATCCCCTGTTTCTTGTTTAAGTTACTGTATCTTGCCCAGTTATTCCGGATGGTCTGTTTTCTTTGTTCCTTATGCGGAATATCTCTAATATTCTGGATAGAGTATCCTATTCGGAATATCTGATTATTCCGGATAGAGTATCCTATTCGGAATATTTGATTATTCCGGATAGAGTCTTCTATTCGGAATATCTGATTATTCCGGATAGAGTCTCCTATTCGGAATATCTGATTATTCCAGATAGAGTCTTCTATTCGGAATATTAGGTTATTCCGGATAGAGTCTTCTATTCGGTATATTAAGTTATTCCGGATAGGGTGTTCCATTCGAAATGTTCAATTATTCCGAATAGCCTTTTATTCCGGATTGCATTTTATTCCGAATGAGTTTCCAGTTTTTTTTTGTAATTTTATATTTTTAAGTTTTAAACTTTATTTTTCCCGCCTTTTTCTTTATTTGCACTTTTACTTGCTTTCCTTTTAGTTTAAGTTTAAGTTTGAGTTATTTACCTTTCTTGCTTTTAATTTCTCGTCATTTACTCTTCGTCAAGTTTTAATCTTTCATTGTTGGTTCTTTTTACCGTCTTTATTTTATATGTTCCAAGTCTTTATTTTTTAATTAGTTTAAGACAACGACCATTCTCTTTCCTTTTCACCAAGAACAACTGAGTCGCACAATTAACCAGAGATCAATTCGAAGAGATTCCGAGAAACGAACTTTTTCAACTAGTAAAATCAAAACATTAAAAATCTTGGATAAAACGTTGATAAAATCCCGCATGACCTAAAAAACTCCTAACTCCTTTGACGGTGGTAGGTGGAGGAAACTTAGCAATGACGTCAACTTTAGCACGGTCGACTTCGATACCGGATTTAGAAATTTTGTGACCTAGAACAATACCTTCTTTTACCATGAAATGACATTTTTCCCAATTGAGAATGAGACGAGTGTCTTCACACCGTTTAAGCATACGTTCTAAATTGGCAAGGCAAGATGAGAAAGAATCACCATAGACCGAGAAATCGTCCATAAAGACTTCCATAGTTTCTTCAACCATGTCATGGAATATAGCCATCATACACCTTTGGAAAGTCCCAGGAGCATTGCATAAGCTGAAAGGCATTCTTTTGTAAGCAAATGTTCCATAAGGACAAGTGAATGTGGGTTTCTATTGGTCTTTTGGATCGATAGGAATTTGAAAATACCCGGAGAAACCGTCTAAGAAGCAATAGTAGTCATTACCCTCTAAACGCTCGAGCATTTAATCCAGGAAAGGAAGAGGAAAATGATCCTTACGAGTGGCATCATTGAGCTTGCGATAGTCTATGCAAACTCGCCAACCCTTGACATGTCGAGTAGGAATCAACTCATTGTTTTCATTAGGAACAACGGTTATTCCGCCTTTCTTAGGCACACAATGGACGGGACGAACCCATGGCGAATCCGAAATATGGTAAATCATTTCGGCATCTAGAATTTCGATAACTTCTTTCTTGATGACGTCATAAATTTTGGGATTAACCCTTCTTTGGCTTTGGATTGCGCGTTTAAAGCCATCTTCCATGAGAATTTTATGAGTGCAAAAGTTAGGATCAATTCCGCGGATGTCGGGTATTTTCCAAGCAATTGCTTTCTTATGATTTTTGAGCACTTCGATAAGTCGATATTTTTCATCCTCTTTTAAGTCCTTTGCAATGATGACACGTAACTTCTTTTTGTCTTCTAAGAAAACGTATTCTAAATGAGACGGTAAATCCTTAAGCTCTAAATCCGGAGGATTGTCGGTGGAAGGCTTAGTCAAATTTGGATCATCGTTTGTAACTTCCTTAGGAGTAGGTGGAGAAATATGGTCCTCATTGAGAATTTTCTCAATGGTACGAATGTCTTCTTCCCAATGAGAGGGAGAATCGTCATATTTTAAGTCAACATCCCCTAAACTTGCTTCAAGTTCTTTCAAAAGAAAGTCACTTTCTCCAAATGGAGTCAATGATGGAGCAATAGAAACTACGTTCTCAACATGAGGTAAAGGAGAAAGACCACTTTTACAAGCGTCTTTGAAATGTTCTTCACAAGCCTCATCAAGTACGTCAATGAAATTAACGTTCTCGTGTTCATAAGGTTGCTTAGAAAGTTTACCCATGTTAAAGACGATTTTGTCGTCACCAACTCTCATGATTAATTCGCCCGCGGCTACATCAATAAGAGTGCGTCCGGTCCTCAAGAATGGACGTCCAACGATTAATGGAACACGGGGATCCATCTCGTAGTCAACGACAACAAAATCCGCCGGAAAGGTGAATTTGTCGACACCGGCGAAGACATCTTCGGCTATCCCCACCGGATAAGCAACCGTACGGTTAGCTAACTCCAATGTCATTCGTATGGGGACTAGCTTGGTAGAGATAATTGTTTCCATACGCTTAATTGTATTAAGTTGATACTAGCACCTAGATCGACTAGGGCCATACAATTCTCTACCCCGGGAAAGTTGCAAGGAATGAGAAAGCGACCCGGATCACCAAGTTTGGTTGGTAATTTCCTTAAAAGAACCACGGAGCAATTCTCATTAAGTTGGGTTTGAGTAATATCAAGAAGTTTTTCCTTGTCACTTAAAAGATCGTTAAACATTTTAGCATATTTAGGCATGGGAGCAAGCGCCTCGGCAAAGGAGATGTTGAAATTCAATTGCTTAAACATTTTAAGAAAGTTTGAAACTTGAATATCATCCTTGTTCTTCAACTTCTCTTTCCTTAACCTTGAAGGATAAGGTATGTCGGGTTGAGAGGAAGGCTTTAGAATAGATTGGGCACTCACATCCTTTGGTGGTGGAGGGGTGGGGTTGGAAGGTGAAGGAATTGGTGAAGGTTGCTCGTTATCCTTTGTCACAATCACCTGAGTAGGTTTAGGAATCTCGGGTTCCTTATAGCCTTTTCCATTGCGGGTAGTGATTACTTTCATCTCCCCTCTTGGATTTGCAATGGTGTTACTCGGAAGAGAACCCGAAGCAGAGGGTTGATTACTTTGGAAGAAACTAGCCATCATATCCCTTAAGTCATTTGTTTGATTGCTTAAAAAATTTCTCATGTCATTTCTAAGCTCGGTTCAAAGATCATTAATGTAGGTATTTTTGTGCAATTAAGTTCGTTTCCTCGACTCACTCGAATTGATTTCCAATTTTAACGTGGATTAATTGTTCTTGGTAAAAATACTTTTTTTGGTATTTTAAAAACCTATAAGAAAAACTATTTAAATAAAAACTAATTAATCTAATTAAAAGAAAAATCTTTAATTAAAAATACTTAATTAAAACTATTTAAACAAATTTTAAAACTATTTTAAATTTAAATAAAACTTAAATCTAATCAATCTAATTAATTTTTTAACTGAAACTTTTAATGAAATCTATTTAAAACTATTACTTATATAAAGCTAAATTAATTAAAACTAATCTTAAAAACTAATTTTAAATAAAACAATTTAAATTTATAAAAGTAATTAAAAAAAATTATTTTTTTATTTTTTAAAACTTAATAAAAGAAAACTTATATAAAACTTTTAATTAAAATTAATTAAACTAAGACTTATAATTAAACTACTTTTAATAAACTGACAGCTAAATTAAATCCTATATTAATTAAATAGGCTGTAAATAAAATCAAAAGAGGTCCTAGAAGAGATGGTGAACGTGTTGGGTTGTGGAACGGAAGGTAAAGGGGTCGAGTATCGTAGGAAACTTTTTGGAATATTATTTTTCTTTTTTTTGGGAATTTGAAACAAACAGATCAAATGGATCTGTTGCTTTTCGCAGCAATATCAGCAAAATAATAAAACCCAAATAAGCACTAACAGCTAAACAAATGCCCAGAATCAAATAAGCCAAACACAAATAAGCTAATCAGATTATAAGCAGACTGTATGCAAATCAAACTCAAATCTTATCAGAAACTATAATAAGCAAATCAGCAAAGACCTAATAAGCAGCAATCGAAAACTATATTCTAGCAGACTTAAGCAAATGAAAACCAAAATCTAATAAGCTAACAGACTTACTAATAAGCAGACGAAACTAATCAGCAACCAATACCTTAGAACAATTTAAGCAGATAAAATCAGATTTCCAACCCAATAAAAAGCAAAAGCAGATTAAATTAATTTAAAACAGATATAACACTTATACTATACTGATATAAAAAAAACTTAAATTCAGACAGATTAAATCTAAAACTCAAACAGTAAATCAACTAAACAAATAACAACAAATAAAAACTATATTAATCTAAAACTTGTAAAATAAAAAAGAGATTAAACACCTTGATGTCGAAAACCTTTGGGAAGAAGGGTAGCGATGAACCCCCTTTATGAACCGAATCAAACACCACCTTTACCCAAATTTCACCATCATTTCTTGACCCAGAAACATAAACTCGAACCAGATTTAAGAAAAACTTCCCAGTAGGGGAAGTTTTATACCAAAATTTATTTTTATTTATCTAAACAAGCTATTTTATTAACTTTGCTTAAATAAACTTTTAATTATTATAACAAAAACATTAAATATGTAATAATCAGAATAATATTAAATAGACACGAATTAATAAAAACGAACTTTCATTAATTATAAAAGATGATTACAATACTTTTAAAGAAAAAATACAATTAATCTAAACTATTTTTGCATAATAAAAATAAAATAAAATTGGCACTTCAACATTACAGATTATGGGGGTATTTATAGCCAACCCCCAAGGCTTGTTGATGAAGCTTGGTGAGTAAGTCTTCATTCTTGACCCGTAATTCTTCTATTCTCTTTCATCTCTTGGATCGAACGGTAGATATCAGCCTTTAATCACATGGATCAACAGCATGGCACGATTTGTGCTTGTTGTGTTAGTTGATTGCTGATGTGGAGATACATGATTGGATGGAGTGGTGGTGGTTGTGGATGAGCCAATCAAATCAAAGAAAGGAGCCACGTCACAGCATATTCTTCCATCATGCTCCTCCGGTTTATTTGGGGATTTAATTCCCAATCGTGTGAATAACACGCTTTAAACAAAAGCCCCAATTATCTTGATGTAATTTTTGATTTAGGGTTTTGAGTAACAGTAAAAATGGGTGCCTGGTTTATTTGTTTGAGAAAGAGAGAGATGAAAGGGGTTTTCTTGTTTGTATCAGAATTGTGTGTGTGTGTAAGAGTGAGTGGGTAAAACTTTTACGTGTGTGAGGGTGGGTAAATACGTTTTAATAAACGTGTGGTGATAATGAGGGTTGACCAAGGTAAGTTAAATGGTTGGTTTGAACAAAAGTAAATTCACTTTCGTTTGAGTTATCCTGGCTAAACCCTAATGGGTTTGTAAGCCAATAATCAATCGTCCAAGCAACATCCGTCCATAGATATTCATTATTGGGCCCTAAATGGGTTTTGTAGCCCTTTACAAACAAGGCATGTACTACGAATGGGCTTTTGAGCCCATTAACCCAAATGTGGGACCCACTTGGCCCAAAATACTCCTATAAGTTAAATCCACTAAAGCGAGCTCAATTTCTGGCTTTGTTGATCTTTTCTTCAAAACCCGTGTCGATTTTGCCGGCTTTCGTGATCTTTGGCACACTTTTGGTTCTTCGACTTTATCTTCGTCTCTTTCTTGGACTTTTCTTCAACATTTGACCGTGAAATCCTGTGTTTTCTTTCTTTTTGATCATTTGTACCTATTTCACACAAAAACACAAAACCACGCGTAATTCCGACTTTTACGATACTAAACACATGATTAGGTCTTGTTTTTCCTTGATTTTAGTGGCAAAAGGATAAGTGTTTACACACTTATTAAATCCCCTACACTTGACCGTTGCAATGACGCCATGCAATGCATAGTTTTAAAGCATAAAGTTACATTTTTCTCATAATTAACCCATTTTGGCCTTTATTAAGATATACTATTACTACTACGATGAAAAGATAAAAACATTAAAGGAAACAAAAGTTATAACAATTTATTAAACTTGGAAATTATTTGATGGAAGAAACTCGTAAAGAAATCAAAGACTTAAATTAGGGCTTTGGTGTCATGAATATTAATCACCCTCAAGTTTCACGTTCCCCATACCAAGCTTAAAAACGAGATCATTGTTTACCATAAGTTCTTAGGTTAAAACCACTTATATAAGACAATTGCGTAATACTCTTTCTCCAATTCCTAAGTTGTATCTCTAGCTTTTAAGGATTGTCATTCACCCGTAGGCTCATTTGACTTATTTGATAATTATTAGTCCAAAAATGAAGGCAAAACGGTGCAAACCCGACACTCAAAACCTAACCTCGTCCTCAAAAACGTTGTCACTAAAGTAAGCCCACATCAAGGATGATTTAACACGATTTGGGGAATAAATTCCCAGACCCAAAATTTGGCCAATAGTACTACTTATTAATTATTCCTCCAAAGTCATGTAGACTTTATGTGGAGTTTAGCAAGTTCACATCATATACCCTTAGGCTCTTTAAGATGTAAAAATGCTCCTCATCTATTGTCCACACCCTAAGGCTCCTTGAACGATAAACAAGGGAATTGATTTTTTGATCAATTTTTATTCAACACTTACCATGCCATAAACCCTAAGGCTCTAATGATAAGGTTCGTGCTACATGCCCCACACCCTAAGGCTCCTTGAGGTCATGTTTTAATCTTATTCTTTCTTTATTTATGATATATATAGTAGGCCAAATTCCGCGGTCCCATGGTCTGAATACCTCCTACTTAGTGGTTATGAGCCACCTTAGTCGGAAGTCCACAACGCTGGCACCCTTAATATGTTCATGCTTTAATTACAAGGAGATAAAAGATTTGGCTAAGAGTTAAGATATCGAATCTACACCGCAAAAATCGTCATTTATTAAGCAATTAAATATACAAGCGGGAAGAAAGAGCCACAAAAACTCATATAAGCAAGAATTAACCCTTAAACTTATTATCAACTCTATCATCTCTCGTTCTCCACAATTTAAAATCTCAAGGAATGAGACTCGTGGATGCTTAGCCTAATAAAGCAATTAAGGTCCATATGGTTAAGGATACTAGCTAGAGTAAACTTGGATAAGTAAACTCGGGTTGAGTCAAAATATTCACGACGGGCCTAATATATCAAAGATATCAAAACTTGTTAAAACCATTTTATTCATTTTTTTTTACTTTATTCTTGAAATGGAAAATATAAATATGATGCGATGATAAATGAAAATACTACTAGGCCAAAATAGATAAAAAAAATTGAAAAATGTCGAATTTTTTTTAATTTTCTGGTTAAATGGGGTCAAATTCATGGAAAAGCCCACTAAAATTCGATAGAAGTCCCCCTACACTTAATATAAACATTGTCCTCAATGTTTAAGCATGTGGGAGAATAAACTCCCCTACACTTAGGACATTGAGAATGTTTTTTAAATCGAGCTAAGGAAGAGACAACTAAAGTGATTACATTTATTCGTCTTATTTATATACATGTATGAATCACAATAGTTTTGATAGAACCGGGTACACGGGAACACGGGATCACGGGTCGCGTCAAAAACACCAAAAGTGGATCATTGAAGCACATGTCCCTGCACAACATCACAACACACAAACAAACAACCTACTTGGCTCCCCCTACACTTATTGGTGGAAACGGGTGAAGGTGAAAAAGGGTGGAAAGGATGGAAAAGGTAAAAAATCTAACCTAGTTATATGACGCTTGATTTATTTATCACGAGTCTCTAGCTCGACTCGATTTCCCGAATTAATTCAAGGGAAATGTGGAGAGGGATGGAATCATCTCGTGAGAGATGTCCTCTCCAAAGTACAACTTAACCCGTTGGCCATTCACCTTAAAGTTGGGCCCATTTGGTTGGGATAACTCAATGGTGCCATAAGGAAAGATTAGGGACACGGTGAATGGACCGGACCAACGGCTCTTAAGTTTACCCGAAAAGATTTTCAACCGAGAGTTAAAGAGTAAAACTTGATCACCAACGTGGAACTCTTGGTTCTTAATCTTGGAATCATGAATGAGCTTAGTCTTCTCCTTGTAGATTAATGAATTCTCATAGGCCTCATTCCTAAGTTCATTGAGTTCACTGAGTTGGATTTTCCTAAGATCACCGGCTTTGTTTATGTCAAAATTAGCCCATTTCAAGGCCCAATAAGCCTTATGCTCCAACTCAATGGGGAGGTGGCACACCTTTCCGTACACAAGGCGATAAGGAGTACAACCTATAGGTGTCTTATAAGCGGTACAGAAAGTCCACAAAGCATCATCTAATTTATCGGCCCATGAGGCACGATGCTCTCCCACGGTACGCTCTCAGATTTGCTTAAGACCACGGTTGGAAACCTCGGCTTGACCATTAGTTTGTGGATGATATGCGGTGGAAAGTCGGTGATTGACACCATACTTAGCCATGACTCGTGCAAATTGATCATTGCAAAAATGAGTCCCGCGATCTCTAATAATAGCACGAGGCACACCGAATCGAGCAAACAATTTTTTGAAGAAGTTAACAACCACCCTCGCATCGTTAGTAGGTAAAGACTTTGCTTCAACCCATTTTGATACGTAGTCAACGGCTACGAGGATGTACTTCTTCCCTTTGGATGATGGAAAGGGCCCCATAAAGTCGATGCCCCATACGTCAAAGATTTCACACTCTTGTATGAAATTTTGAGGCATCTCATCTTTATGTGTGATCTTGCCTTGTCTTTGGCAAGCATCACAATGCTTAACCATTTCATGAGCGTCATGATAAATGGTGGGCCAATAGAATCCGGAGTCGAAAACTTTTTTAGCGGTGTAGTTAGGACCAAAGTGACCACCGGTGGGTCCTTTGTGGAAAGCTTCAAGGATTTGTAAAGCCGCCGGCCCATCAACACATCTACGAATGATTAAGTCCGCACATTGCTTGAAAAGGTAAGGGTCGTCCCAATAGTAGTGCTTAACATCCTTAAAGAATTTTTTCTTTTGTTGGGACGATAACCCTTCGATAAGAACACCACCCGCCAAATAGTTTGCAATGTCCGCAAACCATGAGGTATCATCAAGATTGGAATTAATAGACATTAAGGTCTCAAGGGGAAAAGATTCATTAATCTCTTGATTTAGAAGTTCCCCTTGATAAGGATCCTCAAGTCTACTAAGATGATCCGCGGCTAGGTTTTCCGCTCCATTTTTATCACGAATTTCGATTTTAAATTCTTGTAGGAGCAAAACCCAACGAAGGAGTCTCAATTTAGCATCTTGCTTGGTCAACAAGTATTTAAAGGCGGAATGGTCGATGTAAACGATGGTGGTGGAAAGCACAAGATAGGGGCAGAATTTCTCAAAAGCATACACTACAGCTAAAAGCTCTTTTCGGTAGTGGTATAATGCAATTGAGCCCCCGTCATTGTCTTACTAGCATAATGAATGGGTTGGAAATGTTTTTTCACTCGTTGACCTAAAACCGCTCCTGCCGCGAAATCACTAGCATCGCACATGAGCTCGAAAGGTAACTCCCAATTTGGAGAGACTAAGACCGGTGCCTTAGTTAATTTACCTTTAAGAAGTTCAAAAGAGTCGAGAAAATCTTGGGAAAAGATGAAAGGAGCATCCTTTTCTAGGAGATGAGTCATTGGACGAGCTATTTTCGAGAAATCTTGGATGAAACGTCGATAAAATCCCGCATGGCCTAAAAAACGTCAAACTCCTTTGACGGTGGTAGGTGGAGGTAACTTAGCAATGACGTCAACTTTAGCACGGTCGACTTCGATACCGGCTTTGGAAATTTTATGACCGAGGACGATGCCTTCTTTTACCATGAAATGGCATTTTTCCCAATTAAGAACGAGACGAGTGTCTTCACACCGTTTAAGCATACGTTCTAAATTAGCAAGGCAAGAAGAGAAAGAATCACCATAGACCGAGAAATCATCCATAAACACTTCCATAGTTTCTTCAACCATGCCATGAAATATCGCCATCATACACCTTTGGAAAGTCCCGAGAGCATTTCATAAGCCGAAAGGCATTTTTTTGTAAGCAAATGTTCCATAAGGACAAGTGAATGTGGTTTTCTCTTGGTCTTTTGGATCTATAGGGATTTGAAAATATCCGGAAAACCCATCTAAGAAGCAATAGAAATAATTACCCGCTAAACGCTCGAGCATTTGATCCATGGGAAGGAAGAGGAAAATGATCCTTACGAGTGGCATGATTGAGCTTACGATAGTCTATGCAAACTCGCCAACCCGTTACGAGTCAAGTAGGAATTAACTCGTTGTTTTCAATGGGAACAACGGTTATTCCGCCTTTCTTAGGCACACAATGGACGGGACTAACCCATGGCGAATCCGAGATAGGGTAAATCATTCCGGCATCAAGAAGTTTGATAACTTCTTTCTTAAGGACTTCATGGATTTTTGGATTAACCCTTCTTTGATTTTGGATTGCGGGTTTAAAGTTATCTTCCATGAGAATTTTATGAGTACAAAAGTTAGGATCAATTTTGCGGATGTCGAAGATTTTCCAAGCAATTGCTTTCTTATGATTCTTAAGCACTTCGATAAGACGAGATTTTTCATCTTCTTTCAAGTCCTTAGAAATAATGACGGGTAACTTATGATCTTCTTCTAAGAAAACGTACTCTAAATGAGACGGTAAATCCTTAAGCTCTAAATCTGGTGGATTGTCGGTGGAAGGCTTAGTCAAATTTGGATCATCGTTTGTAACTTCCTTAGGAGTAGGTGGAGAAATATGGTTCTCATTGAGAAGTCTCTCAATGGTACGAATGTCTTCTTCCCAATCGGTGGGAGAATCGTCATATTTTAAATCCACGTCCCCTAAACTTGCTTCAAGTTCTTGCAAAAGAAAGTCACTTTCTCCAAATGGAGTCAATGAAGGAGTGATGTGCGGAGATAAGTATATGTGATAATTTGAGATTACGTTATAGGGTAAATTAGAAAATTACCTTTAGGAAAAAGTAATAGACTAATATTACCAATGACGAATTCAATTAAACACTTGAGTGAATCAAGTTCGTTGTACACGAAGATCTTATGAATTTGAGATGTTTTCTTTTGATTTGGACAATTGATGAGAATTGGTTTTCGGTTTTTAAACTACAATTTAAATCTATCAATTTTAAACTATTAAAAATAAGCCTAAAGTGCATGAATCGTAAACCCCGCTATATTTAAATTTAAAACAATTACCTACTTAAAAATTAACACTATTAGAAATTTAATCTATTTAAAAATCTATAAAATAAGTCTACTTAATAACTTTTAATCTATTTAAAAATCTAATTAAGCTTTTTTTAAAACTGATTTACTTTATTAAAAATTACTTTAAAACAAATCTATATGAAAACTATTTTTATTTAAAGCTAATATTATAAAATTCTAATTAATTAAAAATAAACTAATTTAACTATTCAAATTTAATAAAAACATTTTTTTTATTTATTTATAAAATTATTATTGAAAAACTGATTATTTTTTAAAAGCTTTAAGTTTACCTAAATAACAAAAACTAATTCAACTTATATGGACTTAACAAAACGTATCTAAAGTAAAGTCTGCCAAATTAAAAATACGATATTAATGTAATGATGGACAGTTAAAATCAAAAGAGCTTTGAGCTCAGTTGGATAACTCGCTGCCCCTTTACCCTTGAGGTCAAGGGTTCGAGCCCCACAAGGGACTCATTTTTGCTAAAAATACCTTTTTGGACAGTTGATGAAAAATAGTCTCAGGAGAGACTTTTGGTAAACTTATAATACTTAAGCTGTTAGGAAACAGCAGAAATGCTTATCAGATAAGTTGGATCTGATAAGCAGTTAATATGAACAATATAGCAGCTAGAACATAATAGAAGTAAATCATCAAAATCATAACAGTAAACACATCAAAAGCATCATCAGCCAAACCAATCTATATAAAAATGTAGCAGTAAAGCAATCACAACCAAATGAATCTAAATTCAGCAAAGTTAAACGGAGTAGACCAGTATTTAATCAGATCTAATGCATAAGTAATATTGCTCATTCAAAGATCATGCAGTACACAATCCAATCCTATCTCTAAGCAAACTAGACTTATCAATATTAAACCAAACCTAAAATTAAAACTAGACTAAAATGCATACAAAAATTGCATCTGCATTCTTACAATCCCAAATAATCTCACAAGCTCAGATAGTTTCAACAACATATTTAAGAATTTATATAGAACATCCAGCAATCTGCAATCTCAACTTACCTATGTTACTTAACAGATTCATAACTCAGACTAATATACTCAAGAAGATCTAAACATCTTATCAGATCCATGAATTTTTACCCTTAAAACTAAACAGATTTATTATCAAACAACCAAATTCAGTAAGTAAACATTCAAGTTAACAAATCTCAAATTAACAGATTAGGCAGACTTATCAATACTTACTGAAAATTTAAGCAGATAAATCATTCTATCAACAAACGAATACAAACTCAGATCAATCTCAGATTAACATGGCAGTCCTTTAAATTAATCAGATACATAAACTGAATATAAAGTATAACTAGAAAAACATAAAATGTAAAAAGTAAATGAACCTTTTGAGATATCCTTTGAGTAGTAGGCTAGCGCTGAGCTACCTAAGAACCGGAACCGAAACCTTCACCATTACCACCATTAATCGAGCCATCAATCCATTATCGTCGAACAACAGCATTAAATCACTTTTCACTCATCCAGTAGGGATAAGTGTGGATCCAAACTTTACTTTTAACGTTAAACTTAAACTAATAATTAGTTTAAATTTAACATCTCAAATATTATTATGTGAAACAGTAAATAAAATTAACTCATATAAAACTTTAAACAATAACCAACGAGACGTGATTGTAATGAAATCAAATGATCTTTTATTAAACTTCAAGAGAAATTACAAGATTTAAAGAGAAATACAAGAATTAATCCTACAACTATTTCAACAGAATAACTTTAAAGAAAAGAAAGGATGATTTTTTTACAAGTAAATTGGGGGTTTTTATAGCCTTCCCAAGGGCTTGCTGAGGAGGATATTCGAATCTTCTTAGGCATATTCCTTCTTCTTAATAGCCCTTGATCTTTATTCTCTCTCTCTTTGATTGATCGGATGGTGGATATAACACTTCTAGCACACGGATTGCCAACGTGGCATCCGTGTGTGCTAGTTGTGTTAGTTTTGAGCCCTCTGATTGGTGGGATAGGAAGAGTGAGCTGTTAAAGCCAATGATTTGTTGCCACGTAGCCTCTTCGTTCTTCACTTTCTCTTCCTTAAACCATGGGGGTTTTATTCCCCCTTGAGTGAATTAATTGTTTAAATAAAAAGCCCTTTGTTATTTTGACTATTTATTGATCTAGGGTTTGGAACAGTAACTTAAAGTTACTGGTTTATTTGGGGAAGGAGAAAAATGGGGAAGAAAGGTGGTCACATAGGATGTATCACCATTTAATAATGACTGTGTGGGTGGGATAAAAAAAACGTGTGAGGGTAATAAAGATGAGAGGGTGAGGGTTTATTTATTTGTGTGGTGTAAAGTGAATGAGTTTTAACGTTTATAAACGTTTTACGGGAACAAAACCTAAGGCCCATCATGAAACTAATCGTCCTTTATTCAGTTTTTGGGCTTGGGCCCTTAATTCCCATCCGTATAAATTCTCCCATTTTTGGGCCTTGAATTATTTAAAACTATTAACTTGAAACTTAAATGGGCCTTTGAGCCCATTTACTCCATTGTGGGACCCACTTGACCAAAATCCTTTATTTAAATATTGAATCCTCAAAATTGAACTCGGTTTTGGCTTCCTCGATCTTTTTCTTCAATCTCGTGTCGGTATTGTCGATTTTCGCGATCTTGGTACCTACACACATGAAAACAAGAAATACACATACACAAGGCATATTTGATACATTTCATGCACAATTTCATTGTTTATTGATACAAATGATATGAGTAATTACACTCATATCAAATTCCCCCATGCTAAGCAATTGTCGTGTGCTCACGCAATGATAAAATAAAATACTAACTACACCATTATTCAACTTATTGACACTTTATTATGCAAAGACATAACGTATTGATTTCATTATTGAAAAATAACTTTAAGGATCATAAAAGCTCAAATAGATTCATCGTCCTCGACTTTTCACTTTTCCATGCCAAGTGCAAAAACAAGATCATTGTTATTATAAGTTAGCAAACTAACACGAACTCATGTGGGCTGATTAATCACTTAGACTCCCTTATTCCTAGGTGTATCTCTTATATTTTATTGTTGTCTTGAATGATCACGAGGATGCATTGTTGACTTATTTCGATAATTTATTAGGCCGGAAATAAAGTGAACGATTTAATCAATAGTTAGCTAAAGGACAAAATCTTTTAAAACTGCTTCTCGGGACCTCATAAAGTTAATATCTTGGCATAACTTGCTTCGCGATTTGAGACCTTTCTCGGACCGATATTTGGCAGCGACTTCATACTTCAAACCTTGAGAGACGTTCATGAAATAATGGTCTTCTCTTCATATAGGAATTTCTTCACTTGAAGTTTTGAGAGATTCATACTTGGACCACGACTTCTTCATTTTTCTCCAATCTTTATTTGGGATTTTGATATACAACGATCCGCCTCCTTTTTGGACTTGCCTTCATTTATCCTCATACCTTATTATGGTCTTTTTGGATAGACTTCTCCATGACTTTTGGGGAGTATTTGCTTTTCGTCGTGTGTCTCGATCCTTCATATTGATTTTCGATAAATGATTCTTCACATCACTTGGGATCTTTAGCAATAAAATATAGCCCTCATGTCTTGTTAGGACCTTTTTGGACTCGCCAATCTTCGCATCCCGCTTCAATAAGTTATGCCTTGGCTATTAACTCTAATCCATACCGAGCAACTTTTAAACGATCTTGGGCTAGAAGCTAAGTAACTTTTCAAATCGTTCAACCTTATTTATTGCAGATAAATTTATTAACAAGCGATGGGTGAATAGGCTTATAATTAACTCACACAAATTCCCGAAAGAATACCAAACTTATAATTGGCTCTATCATCTTTGTTCTCCATATTGTAAAATTTCAGGAATGTGAAATCAATGGATACTTTGCCTATTAAATCAAAGTTTTGGGTTTTCAAGTCATCTATAGGATCTTGCATCTTCTTATACTTTTTAAAGTTTTAGAATTTGCGTTTTAAAGTTCCCTTGATAGATGACTTTCTAGGATCAATTATAGGAGCTTGCGAAAAGTTCTTGTTCTTAACTCGTATGAATTAAGACCTTCGCGTTTTAAAGCTCCCTATATAATAGCCTAGCAAAACTTAATTCAAATACGTTAAGAAAAAGCAAAGGTTAAAAACCGAGTCGAGTCAAAAACTATTCTTATTTTCACCAACGGAAAGCCTACATTTGTGTCAAAAGCACTTATTTTATTTATTAAAACTTAAAAAATAACACTTAAAAATTTAAAATTTTATTGAAAAATGAGAAAAACTACGTTTGGACACGACAAAAGCAATTACAATCGATTATATCGATTGACTCCCCCATGCTAAAACCAAACATTGTCCTCAATGTTTCTTAGCTCAAGAGTAACACCCCCTTGCTAAAACACGAAGAGTCTAATGCAAAATCCTAGCATGGAAAGAGCACACAAATCTATAAGCCGTTTATTAATTATGCCTCAAGATAAAACGTTAGTCGATAAAAATCAAGGGTAAAGAGTGTGCCCCTTTTTGGCATTCAAAGAATGGAAGATCAAGTGGACCGGCAAAAACCGAACACGAGAGTCTTCAAATATTAGAGTCATACATAAGATCACAACACAACAAAACACGAGCACGAGCTTGAAAGATCAAGCCTTATTAGTTGTTAGAAAATAGAAAGAAGATAGAAAGTATGGGACTCCCCCACAAGGCACTCGTTTTTGTTCACCGAGTCATGAGCTCGACTCGATCCCCGCATTCATTGGTCCTTAGGGAAAATGGTGAAAACCGGCATATTGGAATAGAATCCATAATAAAGCACAATGCCGGGGTCAAAGATCTCATCCTCGTTGTCGGATGACAAACGAAAGGATAAAACTCCAACGTGAATCTCCAAAAAGAGATGGTGGTCACAACTAATGGTATGGATAAAGCATGCTCCCCGAGATAAACTCGCACCAAGATGATTAAAAAGTCTTTCAATTATTGCATCGGTGAAAGGCCGAGATTTCCCTAAATAAACGATTCCGGGGTCGAATACCTCGTCCTCGGTGGAGAAAGGAATAAGCAACAAGGTGTCGTCCCCTCATGCTAATCCTAAATCATATAAAGCACATGGTAATGGTGGTACAAAAGTCTCAACCATAGTGATGTCAACTTGCATGACTTTGTTGACCTTATCACTCTTAGGAATGTGAATAAAGGGGTCATGGTACTCAAAACGAGTCACATGAAAAAACCCGCACATTAAGATCAAAGCGAGTGGGAAGGATAATTGGAGCAAAAGTAATTTCTCCCTCCGGGTCAACATTGTCATCATCATAAATCGGGTGATCAAACCAAGAGTCTTCATCACCGTCATTAGACTCTTCCTCAAATTCCGAAGGAATGTCTATATAAAGAAACTCATCAACCTCCTTCATAAGAAGATCATCATCACAAAGGTTGTGAGATGTAGGAGGTATGATGTTCTCAAAATCCTCTTGAAACAATGGATTATTGTTCAATGAAACTTCAAATAGAGGATTTGAGTAAGTCACAAAAGTGTCATCAATCTTGTCATCACAAGAAATATCTGACAAAGTATCGAGTGTATCGCACTCGGATACAAGATCATCATTCTCATTTAAAGGCAATTCATCGGCGAATTCCTCGAGAATGGTAGGTAAGACACAAGAATCACGCTCGATCTCGAGATCAGAAACGTCTTCACTTCCCCGTGGAAGTGGATCAATGATAGCAAAAAGTTCATCGATGAACTTATCACATGAATGGTCACTAACCTCACTCGGTGTGAAGTTAGGAATCAAAGGCTCTTCAATGGAAGATTGTGCTTTAGGAACATCAACATGATCCTTAGAAGAGAGTGAAAATGAGTCCATTTTCAAAGATTGTTCAATTAAAGCAATATCACTCTCGGGATCAAAATTCTCACTAACAAACTCACTAGCATCAAATGGCTCACTTAAGTAATCATCTATTTGTTTTTCAATCTTAACACTATCATCCTCGTGTGGAGTGAGTGTAGATGAGGAAAGGTTACAACATGTTTCAACAAAGCAAGCTTCTTCATTTGACTTTAACTTTTTACTTTCACAAAATGAAGTTTCCAAAATTGGAAAAACACCTTTATCAAAAAGAGCTTTCTTATTACTTTCAATTGTCTCGACAAGTTTAACACTTTCAACTTTCTTAGGAGCAAATTTGGAATCTTTTCCGGTTTAAAAACAATACTCTTATCCCCATAAAACAATTTAATTTCCTCTTTCCTCATATCAACTTGAATTTGAGCCGTGCACAAAAATGGTCTTCCTAAAATAATTGGCACACGAGGATTAGTCTCATAATCAAATATAGCAAAATCGGCTAAGTACAAGAAATTCCCCACTTTCATAATGACATTTTCCGCTATACCAACCGGTCGAGTGGTGGTTCCATTAGCAAGCTCAATGATCATACGAGTGGTACTAAGTGGTGCATAGTCAATATTCTTCCAAAGGGCTAGGGGCATGATGTTAATGCTAGCTCCTAGATCGGCTAGGCCTTTGCAAACGCCAAGCTCATTGAAAACACAAGGTATCAAGAATTGACCCGGATCTTTATATTTCTCGCGAAAGAAATCAAAGAAAACCGAGGTACTAATCACATTCAAAGTAGCCCTAGTGACTTCTAGAAAAGTTTCCTTAGGTGGAGGCTTAAACTCAATCACTTCAACTTCATCTAAATTCTCACAATCATCATAAACAGTTATGGCCTTAAGCTCTCCCTTCGGGTTTGGAATGGTGTTACTAGGTAAGCAACCCGAAGAAGATGACGGTTTAGACATGAATCCCTCAAACATCGAAAGCAATTTATTTTGACCTTGTTCCAAACTTTGTTGCATACGATTATGACTTTGCTCTAATCTTTGCTCAAAACGGTTTTGGTTTAGTTCAAGTCTTTGTTGATTAAGCTCAATCTTATTGTTTTGCCCTTTAATCGTATTTTGAAACTCATTTTTCAAAGTTGCCATTTGTCCTTGAATATTATTTTGAAAAGCTTTCAAATTTGCCTAATTTGATTTAATGTAGCTTGACAAATCATTTTGATTATTCCCTTGAAAACCTTGATTGTTTTTATTAGCATTAAACCCATTTCCTTGATTGAAATTCCCTTGGTTACCACGGTTAAAATTATTCCCATTGTTTCCATTGTTGTACCTATTTTGAACTGGTGGAAAACCCGGTGGAGCAACATGATTTTGACGAGGAACTTGACCGTTGGAGCCATAAGTTCCCGTCGCGGCAAAAGCACTAGCTTGATCAAACCCCGTGTTTAAACAAGCATAATTAGGATGTGCTCCACCACATGATACACAAACATTCTCAACCATATTAATCGATCCATGAGGATTCTTCCTAAACTCATTCAAAAGCGTGTCAATCTTAGAGTCCAATCTAGCAATCTCGATATTAAATGAATTCATATTGGAAACAACCGGTGTGTTTCGTGAATATTGTGCTCTAGACTTATCCTCAATTATTCTCCACGCGTCTCTCGGAGTTTTTCTTAAAATATTACCACCCGCGGCGGCATTTTAAGAATCTTGTTCAATCATATTTAGCCCATTATAGAAAGTATTAATTTGATGCAATTCCGAGAAACCGTGGTGTGGACATTGTCTCAACAAATCTTTAAATCTTTCCCAAGCTACCCCAAACGATTCATGCACTTTTTGTTCAAATCTAGTGATCTCATTCTTAAAGTGTGTTGTCTTAGAAGGTGGAAAGAAATAATTCATAAACTTAGACACTAAATCATCCCATGTTAAGATCGAACCCGGTGGTTCTTTCTCATACCAAAGCTTAGCATTACCCTCGAGCGAGTACGGAAAAAGCATGAGCTTAATCACGTCATTCGGCACATCTCTGAACTTTAGAGTCGAGGTAATTCGATTAAAATTCCGAATGTGAGAATGCGGGCTATCGGTCTCATTGCCACGAAATTGGTCGGCACGAATGAGCGATAAAAGACCCGTCTTAATCTCAAAATGATCCGCCAAAATAGCCGGCACAACGATTGCTTCCCCATACCCTTCGGTGGGTGCGCGGAGCAATTCCTCCATTGTTCGGTTATCGGACATCTCTACAACAATAGGTGGAAGCTCGGGTTCCACTATTCGTTGTTGACGATTTCTATTTCTACGAGGAATATTTTCAAGCCTATTAAAATCAATCACAAGACGAGAAGAACGTAATTGCATACACTTCAAAGACGAGAATTTAGAGGATTGAAGAAAAGAAATTAGACAAGAAGAAGATTATTTTTGGTATTTATTTGGTATTGCTCAATCAATAATGATCGATAAAAAACAAGGAATAAGGATAACTACTATGGAAGTAAATTACCCTCGGTCGACTTTGAAACGATAGGTGAAAACCTAAACGTCTCGAGGTTCAGTAAGTAAACTACAAAAATAAGATTTATTACTACTTGAGTCGGCAAACCAATAATAGGTTGTCCCTCTTAATATACGCACAAGCAAGCGGGGAAACGAGGTGGCACAAAGCACTTAAAAACCTTTTTCCTTAGACGGCCTTTTATAGCACGTCGCCTTATACCCACCTTATAGTTTGTATAAATCGAGTTCAAACTTCTTATTAGTATTTATCTATTTTGCCTTTTATTTTTGTTTTGGATTCGACTACAATAGCTAGGTGATGAAATCCCAACTAAGGCTTATTTGATAAGTATGTAAAATTATTGTTCTACGTAATACAATATATTATTCACAAAAAAACGAGAAACACGATACATACTGTATAATAGATAAATAACAAACTTTCCGAGGACGGAAAGGGTCTTCAAATCAACGATCAACAAATCTCCACAAAAGCGAATCGTACACAAGATCCCCGGCAGCGGCGCAAGAATTTTTGATGTGCGGAGATAAGTATATGCGATAATTTGAGATTACGTTATAGGGTAAATTAGAAAATTACCTTTAGGAAAAAGTAATAGACTAATATTACCAATGACGAATTCAATTAAACACTTGAGTGAATCAAGTTCGTTGTACACGAAGATCTTATGAATTTGAGACGTCTTGTTTTGATTTGGACAATTGATGAGAATTGGTTTTCGGTTTTAAACTACAATTTAAATCTATCAATTTTAAACTATTAAAAATAAGCCTAAAGTGAATGAATCGTAAACCCCGCTATATTTAAATTTAAAACAATTACCTACTTAAAAATAAACATAATTTGAAATTTAATCTATTTAAAAATCTATAAAATAAGTCTACTTAATAACTTTTAATCTATTTAAAAATCTAATTAGGCTTTTTTTTAAAACTAATTTACTTTATTAAAAATTACTTTTAAACAAATCTATATGAAAACTATTTTTATTTAAAGCTAATATTATAAAATTCTAATTAATTAAAAATAAACTAATTAAACTATTCAAATTTAATAAAAACATTTTTTTTATTTATTTATAAAATTATTATTGAAAAACTGATTATTTTTTAAAAGCTTTAAGTTTACCTAAATAACAAAAACTAATTCAACTTATATGGACTTAACAAAACGTATCTAAAGTAAAGTTTGCCAAATTAAAAATACGATATTAATGTAATGATGGACAGTTAAAATCAAAAGAGCTTTGAGCTCAGTTGGGTAACTCGCTGCCCCTTTACCCTTGAGGTCAAGGGTTCGAGCCCCACAAGGGACTCATTTTTGCTAAAAATACCTTTTTGGACAGTTGATGAAAAATAGTCTTAGGAGAGACTTTTGGTAAACTTATAATACTTAAGCTGTTAGGAAACAGCAGAAATGCTTATCAGATAAGTTGGATCTGATAAGCAGTTAATATGAACAATATAGCAGCTAGAACATAATAGAAGTAAATCATCAAAATCATAACAGTAAACACATCAAAAGCATCATCAGCCAAACCAATCTATATAAAAATGTAGCAGTAAAGCAATCACAACCAAATGAATCTAAATTCAGCAAAGTTAAACGGAGTAGACCAGTATTTAATCAGATCTAATGCATAAGTAATATTGCTCATTCAAAGATCAGGCAGTACACAATCCAATCCTATCTCTAAGCAAACTAGACTTATCAATATTAAACCAAACCTAAAATTAAAACTAGACTAAAATGCTTACAAAAATCGCATCTGCATTCTTACAATCCCAAATAATCTCACAAGCTCAGATAGTTTCAACAACAGATTTAAGAATTTATATAGAACATCCAGCAATCTGCAATCTCAACTTACCTATGTTACTTAACAGATTCATAACTCAGACTAATATACTCAAGAAGATCTAAACATCTTATCAGATCCATGAATTTTTACCCTTAAAACTAAACAGATTTATTATCAGACAACCAAATTCAGTAAGTAAACATTCAAGTTAACAAATCTTAAATTAACAGATTAGGCAGACTTATCAATACTTACTGAAAATTTAAGCAGATAAATCATTCTATCAACAAACGAATACAAACTCAGATCAATCTCAGATTAACATGGCAGTCCTTTAAATTAATCAGATACATAAACTGAATATAAAGTATAACTAGAAAAAAATGAAATGTAAAAAGTAAATGAACCTTTTGAGATATCCTTTGAGTAGTAGGCTAGTGTTGAGCTACCTAAGAACCGGAACTGAAACCTTCACCATTACCACCATTAATCGAGCCATCAATCCATTATCTTCGAACAACAGCATTAAATCACTTTTCACTCATCCAGTAGGGATAAGTGTGGATCCAAACTTTACTTTTAACGTTAAACTTAAACTATTAATTAGTTTAAATTTAACATCTCAAATATTATTATGTGAAACAGTAAATAAAATTAACTCATATAAAACTTTAAACAATAACCAATGAGACGTGATTGTAATGAAATCAAATGATCTTTTATTAAACTTCAAGAGAAATTACAAGATTTAAAGAGAAATACAAGAATTAATCCTACAACTATTTCAACAGAATAACTTTAAAGAAAAGAAAGGATGATTTTTTTACAAGTAAATTGGGGGTTTTTATAGCCTTCCCAAGGGCTTGCTGAGGAGGATATTCGAATCTTATTAGGCATATTCCTTCTTCTTAATAGCCCTTGATCTTTATTCTCTCTCTCTTTGATTGATCGGATGGTGGATATAACACTTCTAGCACACGGATTGCCAACGTGGCATCCGTGTGTGCTAGTTGTGTTAGTTTTGAGCCCTCTGATTGGTGGGATAGGAAGAGTGAGCTGTTAAAGCCAATGATTTGTTGCCACGTAGCCTCTTCGTTCTTCACTTTCTCTTCCTTAAACCATAGGGGTTTTATTCCCCCTTGAGTGAATTAATTGTTTAAATAAAAAGCCCTTTGTTATTTTGACTATTTATTGATCTAGGGTTTGGAACAGTAACTTAAAGTTACTGGTTTATTTGGGGAAGGAGAAAAATAGGGAAGAAAGGTGGTCACATAGGATGTATCGCCATTTAATAATGACTGTGTGGGTGGGATAAAAAAACGTGTGAGGGTAATAAAGATGAGAGGGTGAGGGTTTATTTATTTGTGTGGTGTAAAGTGAATGAGTTTTAACGTTTATAAACGTTTTACTGGAACAAAACCTAAGGCCCATCATGAAACTAATCGTCCTTTATTCAGTTTTTGGGCTTGGGCCCTTAATTCCCATCCGTATAAATTCTCCCATTTTTGGGCCTTGAATTATTTAAAACTATTAACTTGAAACTTAAATGGGCCTTTGAGCCCATTTACTCCATTGTGGGACCCACTTGACCAAAATCCTTTATTTAAATATTGAATCCTCAAAATTGAACTCGGTTTGGCTTCCTCGATCTTTTTCTTCAATCTCATGTCGGTTTTGTCGATTTTCGCGATCTTGGTACCTACACACATGAAAACAAGAAATACACATACACAAGGCATATTTGATACATTTTCATGCACAATTTCATTGTTTATTGATACAAATGATATGAGTAATTACACTCATATCAAGGAGCAATAGAAGCTACGGTCTCAACATGAGGTAAATGAGAAATGCCACTCTTACTAGCCTCGTGAAAATGTTCTTCACATGCTTCGTCGAGCACATCGATGTAATTCACGGATTCAGGCTCATCGGGAAGTTTGGAAAGTTTACCCATGTTAAAGACGATTTTATCATCCCCGACCCTCATGATAAGTTCACCCGCGGATACATCAATCAATGCACGCCCGGTTCTCAAGAAGGGTCGTCCCACAATTAAGGGAACACAAGGATCCATCTCATAGTCGACTACAACGAAATCGGCGGGAAAAGTGAATTTGTCGACTCCTACAAAAACATCCTCGGTTATCCCCACCGGATAAGCAACCGTACGGTTAGCTAATTCCAAGGTCATACGAGTAGGGACTAGCTCGGGTAAAGATAATTGTTTCCACATGGACAATGGCATAAGATTGATACTCGCTCCGAGATCCGCCAAGGCCATACAATTCTCAACACCCGGAAAATTGCAAGGAATAAGGAATCGACCGGGATCTCCTAATTTAACCGGTAATTTTCTCAAAAGAACCGCGGAACAATTCTCATTCAATTGGGTATTGGCAATATCGAGCAACTTTTCCTTATCACTTAAAAGGTCCTTAAACATCTTATCATACTTAGGCATGTGAGCTAGAGCCTCGCCAAAGGTGATATTAAAATTCAATTGTTTGAACATTTTTAGGAAGTTCGAAACTTGCATATCATCCTTATTCTTCAATTTCTCTTTCCTCAACCTTCAGGGATAAGGTATATTGGGTTGAGATGAAGGCTTTAGAGTGGATTGCTCACTCACATCCTTTGGTGGAAGAGGAGTAGAAATGGAAGGTGAAGGAACCGGTTTGGGAACCAAAGGTGTGGTATAAGATTTAGGTATAGGTGGAACATAAGGTGTAGACGAAGGCATAACGGGTGGTATGTCACAAGTAGAAGGAGAAGGAGGGTGGGTAGAAGAAGAAGGAATCTCGGGTCCTTGGTTAGGTGGGGAATAAGAAGGTTCTACGGTGGTCTTACCGCTCCTAGTAGTGATGGCATTAACGTTAGCCCTAGGATTGGTCACGGTGTTCGAAGAAAGAAGCCACGTCACAACATATTCTTCCATCATGCTCCTCCGATTTATTTGGGGATTTAATTCCCAATCGTATGAATAACACGCTTTAAACAAAAGCCCCAATTATCTTGATGTAATTTTTGATTTAGGGTTTTGAGTAACAGTAAAAATGGGTGCCTGGTTTATTTTTTTGAGAGAGAGAGATGAAAGGGGTTTTCTTGTTTGTATCAAAATTGTGTGTGTGGGTAAGAGTGAGTGGGTAAAACTTTTACGTGTGTGAGGGTGGGTAAATACGTTTTAATAAACGTGTGGTGATAATGAGGGTTGACCAAGGTAAGTTAAATGGTTGGTTTGAACAAAAGTAAATTCACTTTCGTTGAGTTATCCTGGCTAAACCCTAATGGGTTTGTAAGCCCAATAATCAATCGTCCAAGCAACATCCGTCCATAGATATTCATTATTGGGCCCTAAATGGGTTTTGTAGCCATTTACAAACAAGGCATGTACTTCGAATGGGCTTTTGAGCCCCTTAACCCAAATGTGGGACCCACTTGGCCCAAAATCCTCCTTTAAGTTAAATCCACTAAAGCGAGCTTGATTTCTGGCTTTGTTGATCTTTTCTTCAAAACCCGTGTCGATTTTGCCGGCTTTCGTGATCTTTGCCACACTTTTGGTTCTTTGACTTTGTCTTCGTCTCTTTCTTGGACTTTTCTTCAACATTTGACCGTGAAATCCCGTGTTTTCTTTCCTTTTGATCATTTGTACCTATTTCACACAAAAACACAAAACCACGCGTAATTCCGACTTTTACGATACTAAACACATGATTAGGTCTTGTTTTTCCTTGATTTTAGTGGCAAAACGATAAGTGTTTACACACTTATTAATCATTCCCTTGTTTAGTCAAATCTCCCTTCAAGTTTATAATTTGGCTTTGAAGATTTTTAACCAACACGTCATTAGTCCTCATGTAGGTTTCGATCTCTTGATTAAATGTCGTGGATTGGCTAAAAGGTTGAGCTTGGTAAGCAGGTGGTTGATAGGTGGGTGGTTGGTAAACTTGATTATTACCTTGAGGTGGATATGGATTTCTTTAGGTTTGATATTGATTAGGAGCTCGAGGTTGGCTTTGATTGTTGCGATTGAGGTTGTTTTGGTTTTGAGGAGGAAAACCGAGTGGTGAAAGAAAATTGTTTGAACGATAACATAGCAAATTACGGTCACCTTGAGGACGTGCTTGATAGCCTCCCGTAGAAAAGTCACCGTTAGCCGCATACACGTTCTCACAAGGATTGTCTTGAGTAGAAGGACAATCGATGTATGAGTGAGGACCACCGCAAGTCTCACAAGAAAGTGCTACAACTTTAACTTGTTGATATTGCTTCGTAGCCATGGTTAAGAAATTTGTGTTCATCTCAGCTATTTGGCAGGTGAGTTAGGTTAACTCGTGGTTTGATGAAGTAGAAGAAACATTGACCCTCAGATTATTTCTTGAGGATGCGGATGAATCCCAATTTCTGTGATGAGTAATCATGTTCTCGATTAGCTCTCTACACTCCTCGAGTCTTCTTTTCATAAATGTGTCACCGGCGGTGGCATTAATCGTATCACGATCACGAAAAGTTAAACCGTTGTAGAAAGTATCAATTAGAGTGACGGGAAGCATATTATGGTTAGGACAACGAACTATCAAGACATTATAACGTTCCCAAGCATCGAAAAGAGACTCATCGGGTTCTTGAGTGAAACCACTGATTTGATTCCAAAGACTAGGTTACCATGGATGGTGGAAAGAAGCGCGACAAAAATCTTTGAGTCATCTCGTCCCATGTATGAATTGAGTTTTTAGGAAAACGATCAAACCATTTTTCAGCATGGTGGGATAAAGTGTGTGGAAAAAGATGAAGACGAAGAAAATCCATGGTAACACCGGGCAATTTCATGCTTTGAGTGACGGTTATGAATTTATCAAGGTGTTTGTTGGCATCATCATCCGGTAATCCGCAAAATGGGCAAGCATTTTGAACTTGTTGGATCATGTAATGCTTCAACGAAAATTCGGGAACCGTGATTTGCATCGGCGTAATCGGCCTCCACGTCCATTCATTGTCGGTTGGCATAACTCCTCCATCGTACGAAGGTCGGGTTGAGTGTGATGGTTGTTATTATACACAACGGGCTGTGGTGGATTGTTATTATTATTCGCACCTGCCATATCTAAGTCTTCACGAGTCTCGGGCTCAAGATTAGACGAAGATCGAGTACGCATAAACTAAAAATGCAATACAATATTTTTGATTTTTTTTATCTTGTTTTTTTTTTTTTTTGAAAATTTTATATTTTTTAGGATTTTTTTGAAAATCTTTTATGCTATGAAAATAACGTTCCCAAGAGAACGGATCCCAAAATCCAATTTTTCTCACAAAAAACCGTTAATCTTTACGAAAAGAGCCGGCAGCGGCGCCATTTTAATATGGTTCTTTTTTTATGTGTTGTTCGTACTCGATTCAATTCGAATTGATCACGGTTTAGGGTGGACTTATCGTTTTTGGTAACTAAAAAGGGAGCTTTTGATTATCTATTTCTACTTGTAAAATAAACACTAAAATTATTAAACATAAATATAAAAATAAAAGAGGGAAATCTAACCTTGATTCTCTGAATAAAATGTAATCTGGTTAATAACTAGATTTTTGGTTCTTGAAATTGGTCTAATCGAAATGATCTCCAGTTAAAATGCGACTCAGTTGTCCTTGGTGATAAAAAGAAAATTGTCGCTATCTATATCTATTTTAAAAAATAAATGTGAAAAGTATTAGAAATAAACTAAAAATTAAAACGATATTAAAACGAATATTAAAACAAATATTAAAAAGATACAATTAATAAAAATGAAAGTAAAAATAAAAATAAACTTTCGTATTAAAAATAAAACTTACTCAATAAAAATAAAAGAAATTGTATTATAAAACTTTAAAAGAAACGAGACAAATATTAAAAGTGGCGCTTAATTAAAATTAAAACTAGAACTTTTGGATAAAATACTAAAACTAAAATTTGACGAAAAATAAAACTAAAAATATCTGACTTTCAGAATAAAAATAAAAACAACTTTCGGATAAAACTAAATCGACTACGTAACACATGCTAGAATATAGGAATCATGCTCCCATGGGGGAACATGATTTTTGGAGGGAAAGATACATGGGGCAAGATAACTTTCGGAAGAAATTGTTTGACAACTTTCGTAGAAATTTTTTTAAATCTTTCATAGGAATATTTTGATCAACTTTCGTAGTTTTCTTTTTTTAATTTCAATCAAACTTTCGTACGATTGTTTTATAGTAAAACTTTCGTAACAAAATGTATGAAACTAACTTTCGTAGTATGTTTTTATTGTAGAACATTCGTAGGATTTTAACTCTCGGAAGATTTTTTTGTTATAGCAAACTTTCGTAATATTTTTACTTGTTAACTCCCGTAGGAAATTTTTGATATAATACTTTCGTAACTATTTTTTTTATTAAGAACTTTCGTAACTTTTATTTAAAATAACTTTCGTAACTTATTTATTAAGTGACTTTCGTAGGAAAAATATTAAAACTGGCTTTCGGAGAAACGGTATAAACCCTCTTACGAAAGTTTGTTCAAAACAAACAGATCAACAAACAGATAAAAAAACAGGGAATAAAAATAAGTCAAAATAAGCAAAATTAATCTAAGAAATAAGCCAAAAATTAAGCTAAATTAATTTCTAAAATAAGCAAAAAATTAAGCTAAATTAATTTCTAAAATAAGCCAAACTCAACACTAATAAAAACTATAAAAACACCAAATAAGCAAAATATTTAAAATCAACTTTTTAAAAATATTAAACTATCAAACCCACTTAATTAAAAATAAGCTAAACACTAATAAATCAAAAAGCACAATAAACTAAAACATCAAATACACCAAATGAATAAGAACAATCACATAAACAAATTAATCAAACAATCAACATGATTAAGCAAACTACATGATTAACCAAATCAAAACAATAGATTATAATTAAGAAAGGAAGAATGAGAAATATATAATAAGCTTGAATTAATTGAAGATTAAGATTCAAATACAAGATTTAAAATGAAAAATTAAGCAAACTTGAAAGAGAAAATCTAGAGAGAGAAAAGATTACTCCTAAAACTTAATAAAATCAACTAGACTCCTCTACAAATGAAGGAAAATAGTGTTTTGAAAATAAACTCGTCATTCTCGACTTTGTCTCGGGGTTTGTCGATAAATAAAATGAACTTGTCTTCTAATTTTCTTCTTTTAGTAGACTTGGTTCTTTGACTTCGTTAAACTTCCGTCTTTAGACTTTTTCTTCGATAAATCTTCAGAATAGGCCCTTGACTTCCGTTCTTCTTGCACTTTTGATCTTTTGACTTCGTCTTTTGTCTTTTTCTTCGATAAAAGCCCGTGAAAGCCCGTGTTTTCTTCCTTTTTCATATTTTTGTCCTAGACACAATAAAAACACAAACCACGCATAATTCCGACTTTTACGACATTAAATACATGTTTTGGTCTCGTTTTTACTTGTTTTAAGTGGTGAAAGGATAAGTGTTTTCACACTTATTAAATGTCTTGAATTGTGCCCATTTCAGTGTGAGTAGCCATGCATCGGCTTCATTTGTTAGCTTGTACGCTATCCACCATGCTAAGGCGTCTCCCTCAAACTTGTAGACTGCTAATCTGACTTTGAAGGCTTCCCTGCAGCCCATAACATCAAAGATTTTCTCCGTGTGAGAAATCCAGTTTTCTACATCTGCAAGAATCACTGCCTGCTCAAAAAATCGTGGTTTTTATTTGTTAAACCTTTCCAGCCAGGTGGCTAGGGTAGCTGGTGGTGGAGGAGGAGGATTATTGTTCTGATTCTGATCCTGGTTCTGATTAGCTTCGTACTCAGCCCAAATCTGATCTCTGGTCTGAGGAAGCATAGCTTGCAGAGCTGCTTAAACAGCTGCTACAAGTTCCTCATTGGTGCGTGTGTTAACCATCTGACAGTTTCAAAGAGGAAAAAAATGATTAATCTGTGAGGAACATGGAATAAATAACCTGGAAGATGCATGAAAGAGTAATAGAGGAATAACCGACGAAACTTGACACGAACAAGGGTGAACGGCTATGGGTCGGTTCACAAAACAAACTTCGAATGAGAAGCATGAAATTTGACCTGAGCAAGGGTGAACGCCTATGGGTCGGTTCACAAAGCAACATTTGAATGAAAAGCACATGCGACTAAATATGACCAGTCTTGTCCCAAATATTACTTAGTCAAAAACTTAACAGAAACAAAGATACATGAATGAATAAATGAAAATCAACTGTCAGTTTAGGAGGCCCTGTTGACTACCCACTAGTCATAGGTCAGGGTTTAGAGCCTACAGGTCGAAACCTTGGGCTCTGATACCATAATTGTAACACCCCACTTGGATAAGTAGACCGTTATATAGTAATTATGGCGTGTCATCAAAGCATGCAAGGTAAATGTTTGAAACATAAATGACCATAATAGGAAATCGGAATCAAACATCGGCTTCCAAGTATAAACTCAAACCATGCAGAAAGTAACTGAAGTGTAAAGGAGTAAACAATGTCCAAGCAGTATAAGTAAATGAAATGCAGTAAGGAAAAGAAGTCTGGGATAACTTCCATCTAATGCACGTACTGTCAACTGCTCAAGTCTGCCTGTGGGTGCCTGTCGTTTGGAATTTTAAAAGAAACTACGGCTGAGTAATATGCTCAGTGAACGGTTATAGAAGCAAGATAAGGAGTATTAAGCTGAACAGAGATACATAAATGAAACTGATAAAGTGATATGTAACATGCAGCGGAAAACTGTGTATGTTCAATAAAACCTGGTTTATAATTTGTAAACTGAACTGATAACTAATAAATCTGAAAACATGCATTTACTATATTTTAAGTGTCAATAGCATATATAGGTCATGTACTATAACAACTTGAGCATGAATACTTAGAGAGGTTACCTCGTCATGCTGTTAGAGGGGTGACCTCTAACTAATAAACTAGGTGGAGGGATCAACTACAATATGAAGGATATAGAGCACACACCACATTCACCTGCTAAATTATAAAATGATAAAGTAGGATGTACCCATACTCCCCACTGATAAATACTGATAAATGACTAACTGAAATAAAAGGGACGCCACAAGAAACCACTCCCTCGCAGAGGAGTCATGACACTAGTGCCTCAAGTGTCATGGTTACGGTACCTCTGTAACTAGATGGAACTAGTCATGCGCGTATATAAAGCTCAGGTAATTAAACATGGTAATCATGGCAAATCATGTAAAGTTTTATAATATATAACTAGGGAAAACAGATAGCTGCAAATGGGGAATCCTAATCATGCATAGAAAGGAAAGTCCATATTAAAGGACGGAATATCTGTACCTTGTGTCCAGTAACTGACTAAAAATGAAAAGACATAAATCCTACTTCGACTTCATGCGATCTACATGAATAAAGGGACATGTATGAGTTATCTGTGTATTACATGAGTTACTGTTTCCTGACTTGATTTACTGATTCTTGACTTGTTATACTTGTTCCTAAATTAATATGTATTTCTTAAATTGTATAATTCATGTGTTCTTGATAATGTATTCATGTTCATGTGCTAAATACTTGATATTACCATAATTAGTATCTTCCTAAAATAGTAGGTTTCTAAATATAGTAAGGTTTCGAAAATAGAAGTTTCCAAAATAATAAGGTTTGCATAAATGGTTTCATGAGTAATAAATCATTTAAATAATATCTTAAGTTTTAATTAATTAAAACTAACCATAAAATGATTAATCTAATATACAAATTAAATTAATAATTATTTACCATGGTTAATTTAATATCATAAAGATTAAATTACAAAAATTGATTTAAATAATAATTAACAAAACGTCCAATTGTCATGTATTTCATGTACCCGAGATCCGAGCCGAGCCCACACCGAGACACCCTTGTCTCGGTTTAGCCTCCAACCAAACACCCACCACATCCGCAAGGGCTATGGTCTTTTGCTGCCGCCTGTACACAGCAGCCACTGGCTGTGCCAGTGGTCGTTACTATTCAAAAGGATCCTATCGACCTTGTGTCGGTTCCCACTATCTTGCCAATATTCCCACCGGCCCAGCAGGTTTACCCACTGTTTCCCCCAACGCTGCCCCCTGTTGTGATACTAAGACCCACTGAGACCCTAGAGGTCTCGGTTGCCACTGTTTACAAACAAACACCCCCTGATGGTTTTGGTTTGCAGCCGTCTACACCCAAAACCACCACCGCACCCCTGTGGGTCGCGGCTGGCCCAAAAACAAAACACACCGAGAGTCTTTAGACTCTCGGTTTCCCTGAAAACCAACCAAACCCGACCACAACTTGATCAATTTCGTACCATGTTCATGATTAAAAATCAAAAGCTTAATTAAATGAATTCTTGAAATAAAAGAGAAGGAATAATTTAGGTTAACGAATACTTGATTTAGACGAAGATCAAACACGAATACCAACCCAAATTCACAATCAAAACCGAACTTATTTTCCCCTTTTCTTGTTAAAAATCCGGCGGCCACTTTTCTCCCAAACCCTAGCTTTTGTGTTTTTTTTCTTTGAAAGTGAATGAGTAAAACAAAACCCATGGTTCTTTAGTTTAGTTAAATGGGCTGGGCTCAAGGCCCCTTTGTTGTTTCTTTCCCTTTTCTGCCGTCTAACCCCTCACATAAATATATTTTTCGTTTATTTACTTTTATTAAATTTACGTGTATTAATATTCGTATCGTGAGTTCGTGTTACATGTTCGTGTTATTTCCTTGCCATGTATTATTTATTATACTTAATACTAGTAATAATAATTAATATGATAATATACTAAAATACTTGTAGTGAATTACTTAATAACTGTTTTAATTAATCTGTAATTTCCTATAATAATTATGTTCATGGTTTTTAAACGGGTTTTACATATGACAGAAAGTAACCATCGTGACAAAAAAATACCACACTGAGAAAAAAAATTGACCACCAAATGAATAATAAAAACACGCCTCAATCCAAGGATTGAACCGTCGGCTCTTATGCCAATTGAGGGTTTTCTATTTTACTAGATCCAGTCTAGTTGGGTCGTAGATGGTGGTAGCCATGGTTAGAGAGAGAGATAGATGGAAGTGTGTGTTTCTAGAGAGAGAAAGTAAAATGTATAAAATGAAAAAAGAAAAACACAAACAACAACCCCTCATTGGAAGCCTTAGAGGGGTATATATAGTCACTCACGCACCTACACTATACATAGTTTCCTAGTCTAGTCTTTGCGTGAGTAACTATTATAACTAATGGGAATTCTTATATGTCTTCACATAAAGTGAATTTCCAACATGTTTCCGGTTTCCTTTTTGGTCATTTAATATATTAAGACATTTACCTTGCATGATTTAATGACACGACATAATTATCATGTAATGGTCCACTTGTCAAAGTGGGGTGTTACAATTATGGTATCAGAGACAAGGTTTCGACCTGTAGGCTCTAAAACTTGACATGTGACTAGTGGTTAGTCAGCAGGATCTTCCTAAACTGACAGTAAATTTCATTTCATGTATCTTTGTTTTCTTTAAGGTTTTGACTAAGTAAGGGTTGAGACAGGATTGGCCATACTTAGTCGCATGTGTTTTCCTTCAAATTTTTGTTTTGTGGCCTGAACCATAGTCATCCACCTTTGCCAATGGCTGTTTTCGTTGGCTATGCCTTCATAAATTCTTCCATGCATCTCTTATGTTTATCTTATGTTTCTAACAGATTAATCATTTTATTTTTCCTCTTTGAAACTGTCAGATGGTCATGACACGTACCAACGAGGAACTTGTTGCAACTGTCAATGCAGCTCTGCAAGCTATGCTCCCTCAGATCCGAAATAAGATTCAAAATGAGTATCATGCTCATCAGAATCAGATCAGAATAATCCTCTTCCTCCTCCACCGGTCACACTCCATGGAAAGATTCAACAAACAGGAACCTCGAGCATTCGAGAAGGCTGAGGTCCCGTCAGATGCTGAGAAATGGGTCTCGTACATGGAGAAGATCTTTGATGCCATGGGTTGTGATGCGGTGTACAAGGCACGGTTGGCTTGCTACAAGTTTGAGGGCGATGCGCTAGCAAGGTGGAGAGCGTACAAGCAGACTAACGGAGGTGATGCATGGTTGGCTACTTTGATATGGGATCAGTTCACCGACTTGTTGGGTCTAAAAGTTGATGTGGCAGAAACTCAAAACGAAGAAGACATAAACATATTATGTGTTGTCGCTGACACGTATGTTTTAGGCGCTGACACAATATGGAAGTTGATGGAAATCTATTTAGGGGATATATATGATATATTGTGGGACGATATATTCATAATATACTTTATCTGAATAGAATATTTTATGTGTTTATTTGTTATTATTTCTTGTAAACCCTATTCCTTACTCTATAAAAGGAACAAGGGTCATAGGTTTAGTTCACAACTTTCATATACAATGTAAACCTAAAGCGTGTGTCGACTAGGTGTGGGATTAAATGTATACACACCTAGTGATTGTTTGTTATTAATATAATGAGAAATCCTTGATTAATTTATGTGTTTTTGTGCCCTAAAACACCTTGTTAACGGTTTTCATTCTATTCCGCCTTGATTCAATCAAGTGAATGGGAATCGTTCCTAGTAGCTAAAATATTCGAGGAAAATTAGGTTTCCACAGTTGGTATCAGAGCCTCATGCTCGTGATGATAGGACCAACAAGGTGTTCGTGTTTTGAGAAGAAAAGAAAAATCCGTCTAGGGTTTTTCTAGGCGATTTTGTGTGCACAACAGTATTCAGGAAGGCATAACGTTTTATTGAACCGTTGGATCGTCACGAAATTTTGTGTGTGTGTTCTACACACATATATCTAGATATACAATGGAGGGATAGTTGAGATCTATCCCCAAGAAAATGTTATTAAGCATCGAAGTCAGCAGTGATCATATGCTGTTTTCTGTGAACATTAATAGTAAAAACGCCATTTCTCCTTCGTTAACCGTTGGATCATCTTGAAATTTTTGTTGTAGGTTCTTGACACTTGTGTCTAGAATCTCACCGAAGGGATCTTCGATCTGAGGTCTCATGAAGAAGATATTCAATGTCGAAATTCGCTGCAGTTTATGGTTTTCACAAAAAATCATGATTTAGGGTTTGTAAAACCCTAGATCGATTAGCCGCTGACATGTGCTATGTAGACGCTGATAGATGTTGATGTCAGTGGATGTCATTGACGCTGACAAGGCATGAATGAGACGCTGATGGCCAGGCGCTGACACGTATAAAATTGGCGCTGACATAGTAGCATTTAGGCGCTGACAGAAATATCACCTGTTGTCCGAGATATTGATTTTCAAACGCTGACAAGTGTTGACCGATATTGGACAACACACAGTGATGATATCTTGGATAAAGAAGGTTATTGGATGACAAAGGAATTACTGCTGTTTGGAAAATTGGATAGGTTTTTGCACACAAAACGAGGTATTTACACACGAAGGTACATGGGATCTCCGTTTTTATACAGTATATCATTTTGATATTTATGGCTCGGATATTTTTAGAAGAAGCATATGATTAAGGGGAAGAATTATTATGATAAGTTTGATGTTCGAAGAAGATTTTTGCGGGTTTGTGTTTTATCTTTAAATCATGGAGAACAGACATTGGTTTGAAGATCATCTATAGTTGTGACAACGAACTTGATAAAAAGGTAGCAAAGGTATGAGATTTTTCTTAAGATGCTCTATGCTCATATTTGCTTCAATATGTGCCTCACTTTGTCAGCGTGAGGATCATTTTTATCAAGAGACTACTCAATTATTGCCGTGAGTTTTCAAGTCTACTCATTATATACGTGAGTTTTGGAGTCGCATGTTTACTATAAGATATGGAAACACAGGTTTGGGTTATTCTACTTCTACATCAAAAGTATTATAGTTATTTTTCTTCAAAGATCATTACATAGAGCCTACATTTGGAGAATCTTCGATTGTATATATTGTTGCCTTCCCTATTTGATGTGACAAAAAGGGGAAGATACACATGCTAGACTTGAGGGGAAGCAATTTGAAGATGATGTACCACTTACAAGAGATTGACAAAGAGTTTTGCCGACATCAACTAGGGGAAGATTGTTGGGTCTAAAAGTTGATGTGGCAGAAACTCAAAACGAAGAAGAAATAAACATATTATGTGTTGACGCTGAGACATATGTTTTAGGCGCTGACACAATATGGAAGTTGATGGAAATCTATTTAGGGGATATATATGATATATTATGGGATGATATATTCAGAATATACTTTATCTGAATAGAAAATTTTATGTTTATTTGTTCTTATCTCTTGTAAACACTATTCCTTACTCTATAAAAGGAACAAGGGTCATAGGTTTAATTCATAACTTTCATATACAATGTAAACCTAAAGCGTGTGTCGACTAGGTGTGGGATTAAATGTATAAACACCTAGTGATTGTTTGTTATTAATATAATGAGCAATCCTCGATTATTTTATGTGTTCTGGCCCTAAAACACCTTGTTAACGGTTTTCATTCTATTCCGCCTTGATTCAATGAAGTGAATGGGAATCGTTCCTAGTAGCTAAAAGATTCGAGGAAACTTAGGTTTCCACACGAGTTGTTCTACAATCAGTTCTTCTCTAGGGCTGAGCAGGAACGACTAAAGAGGGATTAGCATGCTCTTCGTCAGAGAACATGTGAGAACAGCACGGAGTTCATGCAGTAATTCCTCAGGTTAGCTAGATTTCTGGGCGTCGCAGCTGGCACAACAGAAGAGCAAACGAAGAATTTCCGTCGGGCTATTCACTCCTCAACTACTGATCGTCTATTATGTGTTAATTTTAACAATGTGTCACAAGTGGCTGACGCAACGCGTAGTCTGGAGATGCTCCATGAGAGGGATGATTATGAGGAGCCAGCTCGTCTTGAGAAGAGGTATAGATTCAGTCATCAGGCGTTATCATCTCATTCAAATCAGTATTTTCATTTTATTCTTGTTCAATTCATTGTATCTTTCAGGCAAAAGGGTGGAGACCGGTCCCAACTGGCAACTCAGCAGACCAACAACAAGGGCACGTTCAGATTAATGACAGTTATGGATCAGACAGGCGTAGCGGTAGTGACAACTACCGTAACAATGTCGGTTACTCCAACAACAGCAGGTCCCTAAAAATTAAACTCTTCTATGTTAAGCTGTTGTATCTCATAAATTCTAACATCTCAGCATCATAACAGGAACGCTGGGAATGGTCGTGACCAAAACACTAAGGGTCAGCAACCTAATCACTTGTCTTCATCTGGTATTATAACTTAACCTTTCAGTGTAGTCATGTTTATGTCCTTATAATCATGTTCCACGTATATCTTCTAAAACAGGCTCTCAGGTAGCGAGGGTACCCCCTGGAGGGTATACCCATCCTATCTGCACCACCTGCAGCCGTAGGCATCCTGGACCATACCGTCGTGCTACCGGTGTCTGCTTTAAGTGTGGGCAAGCAGGGCACCAGATGAAGGACTGTAAGAAAGGAGAGACTGTTGGTACATCAGGTACTGCCCCTCCGAAACCACCAGCTTCAGGTCGCGTGTATACCACCACCATAGATCAAGCAAACAAGTCTACAGGTACCATTACTGGCATCTTATTTATGTATGGACATACTGCCTGCGTTTTATTTGATACGATGGAGACCCACTCAGTTATATCCAATACTTATGCTTCTCGTATTAATAAGACATCTACACCACTTGAGAATACATTAAATATATCTACGCCAGTGAGATACTCTGTGAGCATTACCCATGTGTACAGATACATTCCCTTAGAATTTGATGATAAGATTCGTCCTGTAGACGCACTGCCTTTGGACATGTGCGAATTTGATATGATCCTAGGCATGGACTTGTTAGCTAAACACCACGCCACGATCGATTGCCATATCAAGTCATATTCGACAATGTTTAAGCCCAGAGTACATTCATAATGGTTTCATACCAGGAAAGTCTGTATAAATCATTTCCGTCTTACAAGCCCGTGCTTTACTAGCTCATGGTTGCGAAGGTTTCTTAGCTACAATTCAGGACATCGTTGCAGAAGCTCCATCGATTCAGGATCAGCCGATTGTTTCAGAATTCCCTGATGTGTTTCCATAAGAACTTCCGGGTATACCACCTATCCGCGAAGTGGAGTTTGGCATTAAGATCATTTCAGGAGTTGAGCCGATCTCCAAGGCTCCTTATCGCATGGCTCGTCAAAATGGTTTTAGATGAAAAGTTAGCAAACTTTAAAGATATATAACAGGTTAGAAAAAAGACGGGTCACATAGATCGCTATTCTATTTGCTCTCTCTAGGCATTGGAAAGCTTTCGGTTCAAATGGACCGAGAAGCTTATTTTTCTTAAGAAGTTTCTCAAAGTCTTTTTATATACTATAAGCAAATTAAATTGTCAATGTCTCTTTTATATACAAAGTTCTACAAGAGTGATTCATTTTCGCTGATTCGTTGGTGCTCAGGCAGTTTAAAGAGAAATCTTTTGAAGTTGAGACTGAAAGTATGGATGTTTTCGGTGCCGACTTGCTGACTCCAATTCAGTGCTGCTGTTGATGGGTTGCTGGTGTTGGGTTCGTGGTGCCGTCCCGTTGATACACAGTTGATGATGTAATCTTGCTGCTACAGGATGCTAATGACAAGCTACTAAAGTGGTAGGTATTTATGTAACTTTTTCTTCCCGTAATATCAAGTTGCAACTTCTTAGTCCTTATGTATATAAATTTACTTAAAAAGTGAGTTCAAGTTTGCCGAGACGAGTAGTGTTGCTGCTACTGGTGGCTCAGATCCTTTTGCTAGCTCCTGCAACTGCAGCTGATGAACCCAAAAGTGAACCTAAAACATCAGAGAACGTTTATACGTCGCCAAAAGCAAACACACAAAACGTTCTAAAAACGCCCACACTTCGTCGCAGCGGAACGCAAACACAAATTATAGTTAATATAATGATGTGAACATGTATTGAACTTAGTAAGGTTTAAGGCATTGTGTGAGTTTTATGTAAAGTAGTAAAATGTTGATTTTAGTTAATATAATGATGTGAACATGTATTGAACTTAGTAAGGTTTAATGCATTGTGTGAGTTTTATATAAAGTAATAAAATATTGATTTAGTGATGATGTGTCATTGTATTATATTTAAGAAAAAATTTCACGTTTGGTCCCTATCGTTTACTCCAAACATCAAATTTGGTCCCTATCTCAAACTAAGTGCACAGATCGTCCCTATCGTTTACACTTTGGATCAAAATTGGTCCCTATCTTGGATGAGCGTTAGTTTTGGCTGTTAAGTGTAATTATTTGAGGGGTATTTTTGTCTTTTCCATATTATCAAGTGGGACCCATAAACTTACATTAATTTTTTTATTAATTTTATTATATTCTTTTTTTTTCTTTTTTATCTCTCTCACTCTCTCTCTTTCCTACAAACACTATCATCAATCATCATCATCTTTAATCTTTCTCTCATCCATCACCAGCACCACCTTATACCACCGATGTCATCACCACAGTGTCACCATCGTGACCACCCACCTCGTCGTGGCCTACACCATCAGCCACTATAATCGTCCCCATCAGTCACGACATCCACCATCTCCCAACAGCCGTATCGTGACCAGCCACCACCACGAAACACTAGATCTATCATAAAAAATACCAGATCAATATAAAAAAAATACCCAAGAGCCTTTAGAAGGTTGAGGACATCATGTGAAAGAGCCACGAGAACCCTCTCGTCAACTGCTCAAGTTGCTGTTGTCCAAGCAGCTATCTTGAGTGGTGATGTCCTCCATGACATTTTTCACTTGGCTGATCTTTGAACCATACCCCCACAACATCATCAGCTTTTCATTAAAGCTGGACACCAACTGTGGTGCTTCAGCGATGGAATGTGAAACACCAACCAATTCATAGACCAGCAACTAGTTCATACACGCATCAATAACCATCACAACTTAACTCCATCTTCTTTTGATTTACAATAAATCGAAGCAGTAGCAACCACTCTTATGAATCTTTGTATTCAATCCCAATCACAAACTCATCTACACTCGAAACCGGTTTTACAGTCACTCTCATTTACACCATTTCAACAATAAAGTCAAACCCATACACCGACTTCCAAAAATCATATAATCAATCATAATTTACGAAATCGTTATGCCCAATACAACATCTTCACAAACCTATTTAACCAATAAAAAATTGATCTTCTTATGCAATTCAAACCCATCTCGTGGCCATAAGAAACAGATTCATCAATATTCAATTTTTTTGTTATTGACTGGTCGGGTTTTGTGGGATTGTGATGTTGTATGTTGTGTCAGATTTTTTTATGAATCTCGATCTGGATTTGGTGATGATTCGTCTAGTACAGATTGAAGGAACAGATCTGGAGATCTGGTTTTCTTTCTCTTTTTTGTGTGAATCGGTGGTAACATGAAGTAGGTGGGGATTTGTTTTTTTTTAATTGATGGTTTGTGATTTTGATTGGATTCGGTGAAGTTTTATGAATACGGGATGTATGGTTGTGAAGATGGAATGATTTTGATTTCCTTTTTTTTTACGAAGATATCATTTTTGTTAATGTGTGAAATTGGGAAAGGATTAGGTGGATGACGGTGGATAAGGTTCTCTGGGTTTTGATGTGGGGATGAAATCGAAAAGACAAAAATACCTCTCAAATAATTACACTTAACAGCCAAAACTAACGCCCATCCAAAATAGGGACCAATTTTGATCCAAAGTGTAAACGATAGGGACGATCTGTGCAATTAGTTTAAGATGATAACCAAACTTGATGTTTGGGGTAAACGATAGGGACCAAACGTGAAATTTTTTCTATATTTAAATGAGTATAATGCATTAGAGATCCTCTTAAAAATAAAAGTAAATGAGTCATTTTTCTTGTTTTATGTTTCAAACAGGTATTCATTTATACTCGTATTATCTTTGTTTCTTTGTTTCAAACAACTTGATTTATCTACACATAATCTAAGCCACACGTGACATCAACAAACCACACTTACATTAAAAATAAAAAAAGTTAAGAAAACTATCTTAAAATATGCCTCAACTAATCTCCATTTGTCCATATACAGGAAATATTCACACAATTTTAAAGTTGATTTTTTTGACAGGCCTGCACTTGTGATATCACAGTTGTATGCGCAAATTTGACTTTAGCTAGATCCATTAGATAAATAAAAAAATCCCTTAACTAATACTACTCCGTAATAATCACACAGACTTATTCTAATTAATAGTACTAGGTTGCGGGTGAATAAATAGCGAACAAATAAAGGGTTGTTGATAGATTACATTTTTCTTTCTTCTAAACATTTATATATAATATTCTGATAATTAGCCACTGTTTTTCTAACACTACTACGCATTACTTTCTCAACTAATAACCAACGTTAAATAGTGCGAGATGTGACGCGATAACATGACTAAAACTCACTTTTTATAAGTTATAACAAGTTATGACATTTTTAAAGCATAAATTAAATCGTCACAGAAAAATGTCAAACATAAGTAATAAAATAAAAAGACTAATATAAGTAATAGAATCAAAAGACTATATTTGAATGCAATTTATTTCATTTATATATGAAAGTATGACTGTTATCAAAGCTGAATTTTAAAAAAAATAATGATAAATAAAGTTAATAAATGGACTTACAAATAACCTTAATTCATTTATTTTTTTGATAAGAGTTGCACTAATTCTCTTTCATTAATAACCACCAATTATTTTTTTATTTCCATTAATCACATTTGTAAGTTAAGTTTGTTAATTAGGTCTATTATCATTTTGCTTCTACATATATTTTTATCACGTTTTATCAGGTTTTTTCAGCCATCATCTTACGACAAACTTTAATTTCAAACTTTAATTTATTGTGAGACGTGAAAGTCAAACTTCACATTTTTACGAAGCCTTAGCTACACATGACGAGCTTTTTGAAATCATGCTAATAACTACGTACTTTTGTCGTACACCTTTATTTTGTTGAGTCTATTTTGATTCGTTGATGTGGTTTGGCGTGTTGGTCAAGTGGGGTTGTTATTTGTTAGAATAAATAAAAAGAACATGACATATAAATAAAGAGAAAATTCCTGTTTTGGGTCATGTCCTTTTGTGTGTAGATATTATTTGACTAGACAACAAAAGTGTTCATGTTATGTCCATGTTTTACCCAAAGTGTTCTACTCATGTCACGTGTCAGTCATCGGGATAGGTAGAGCCTGAAAAAATTAGGTAGAGCATACCACGTGTCAGTCGCTGGGATAGATAGAGTATTTTTCTAGTAGAGCATGGCCCAAAACCGAAAAAACAAAAGTGTTTGGCCAAATACCGTCTACAGCATAGGGACATAACCCAAAACAAGAATTTTCTCTATAAACAAATCATTTCCTCGTCATTAGAGTCCAAGCCCACACAAATGGAAGAAAATTCAACGAAAAACAATCTCAATGTGTGATCATTTCAACTAAATTTCATCAACACCTTTGCATACTACATGAATTCATCAAATTCACAACCCTTTTAATTTTATAAGCACTTTCCATAAACCAGTAGCCACTAGACCAAGTTTTAATAATTAAGAACTGAGGTTCTTGCACTCGAATTCAGTTATGCTAGCAAAAAGTTTCCAATTTACGCCAAGAAAAAAGAAATGGGTGATCTTACTTGCTCTATGCGGCTTTTCGAGTTATGGCATGTATAAAGTTTATAACTTGCCATCTGTATCGAGAAACAGAAAAAGACTTGCCACGCTGTTGGGAGCACTTATCGCGATAACAAAAATGGTATCGGATTCTTCAGAGACTTTGAGTTTAGTTTCTAGGGACTTGAAGGAGTTCTTGGCATCAGAACACGATGAGGTTCCTAATAGTCTTAAACAGCTGTCGAAAATCGTGGTGTCAAATGAGGCTTCAAAGACGTTGAGTGGGGTTTCTGAGGCTGTCACATTGGGTGTTATTCAGGGTTATAACGTGGAGGAGCCTCAAAAAGTGGAGGACTCGAGTTTTAAAGATCATGTTATGGAGAAACTAATGTCGAAATCTGGTATAGGTTTTGTTTCTGTAGTTGTTGGTAGTTTTGCGCGTAATTTAGTGTTAGGGTTTAATTCTAACGGAAACCATGAGTCGGATTTGACTCAATGGGTTGGTGTTTTAAGTAAAGATGAGTCGAAGTTAGTCATAGGTGATTTAATCAAGACGTTTGTGAGTACGGCTGTGGCTACTTATCTTGATAGAGCGACGAGTGTGAATGTTTATGATGGTATGTTTTCGCGGTTGACTAATCCTAAGCATCACAAAGATGTCAAGGACATTGTGGCTTATTTGTGTAATGGGGCTGTAGAAACATTTGTCAAAACATCCCATCAAGTTTTAACATCATGATTGTTGTGTTCTGGCATATTTTGGACCAACACGAATGTTGTTCATATATACTCATGTTGTAGGTGGTTTAGTACATGGTTAACAAGAAAGTTTGCATATAAATTGTGTCATATAATCGAGATAAACATCGTTTAGCTAGCAGATAAATGGTTCTGTGCGAGCATGACAATCAACCTTAAGAAGGCCAATATCTTTTGATCCTTAGGCTAGGGGTAGTGGTGCAAAAAAAACCCACCGTCACGTCAGCTCTACCTCAGCTTTCTCTTTCCTCTCACTAACCCACTCAAAACTCACCTTTCAAGGTTTTTAAGGAAAAAAAACCCACCACCACCACCTCACCTCCATCTCATCTTTCCACTATCATTTTTTACTTTTTATTTATACATTTTGTAGAATCTTGATAACCTATGAATCTATGAAGGGGTTGATGATTTCTAGAGAGAGAAAGTTAGAGAGAGAAAGAGAGAGAAAACTATGTGTTATTTCAATAAATGGAAATGAGAAACATTCAACAACCAACCCCTTTCCAAGGAGGAAAGGGGTATTTATACTTTCAAGTCATAAGTGGACTTGGGCCGGCCCATGACAAGCCATGGACCGGTTCTTACTTAACTTAATAAGCAACTATAAACTACGAGCTATTACAACATTAATAATATTGTGGAGTGACCGATACTTCTAATATACGTAAAAACGTATTTCTATCAATCTCCCCCTAAGGGAGGTCACTCCACGTTACAAAGTTCTAAACCTAGCATACTATACTAAGTCTTCGTTCTTTAGCTCGTAGTCTTTTCTTCTTTTCTTTCTTTTGTTGTGAATATGTTGGTTTGATCGTTTAGGCTTTGGCTTGAGAGCATTGTTCTTTTTGGCCTTTCACGTGCGATCTTTTGCCTTCTTGTGAATTTTGCCTCCTCGTGACTTCATGTTCCACACACTTATGTCTTTTTGTTGAATTCTCGAAAGTTTCAGAGTTTGGTACAGCGGAAGACTTTATCTTGTACTTTCTTGAATTTTTGCTAAACTTTGATGCAGAAAAACATAAGCATGTGGGAACGACTTCTACAGGTACACCGCAACACCACCGTCTTCACTGGTACACAGCAACGCCACCGTCTTCAACAGGTACACAACAACGCCACCGTCTTTAACAGGTACACAGCAACGACACGAATAAAATGGCTTTGAACATTTTATTCTAATTCGGTAGCATTTTACCTCCGGTCGGTGAAGACCGTTGGACGATATTAGATATCGTACCCGTGACATAGTTTCAATTAAGTAACTTCCTGACAGGATTTCGCGGGTAAACCCGTTCTCTTTATTCGACCGTCCAAAGCTGACTGCGAACATAAAGAGTGAATCACTTGGATAAATTATCCTTGTGATTTGAAGCCGTCAATTCATGAAACCTGGAACAAGTGAATTTCAATTAAGATTTTCACCATCGTTGCTTTCCAGTTGTCACGAGCTCAATTCATAAAGAATCTTGCACGTCACCTACCAAGTGCTGTTTGATGTTAACACTAGAAAGATTTCCACTCGTCACTGTGATCAATAAAGAGTCACTCTGAGTGTTCTAGCAAGATCATATGATAATGCGAAGAGGCCTGGAACGAGTTTAAGTTCAATTAAGAATTAAACCACTGTTTCTTTCCAGTTTTTCACAAGATTGGTTCTAAAAGAACCGCACGTGTAACCTACCATGAGCTTGTTTGATGTTGGCTCAAGCAGGATTTCCATCTTCATTGTAATACTTGCGTATTACTCGGATGTTCTGGCAATATTACAGGAATACTGCGTAGGACTCATGAAAATCTCTTACTTTTCACAGTGTGTGAGAAAGCAAGGAATAAATGGAAAGTGTCCTAATGAGACTTTTGATGATCTCTTGGCTCTAGACTCGATTGTGCGTTTTGATTTAGTGAGCGATGGCTGGAGAGGAGTGCCACCTTTTCAATACCAGTCTATTCGGAGTGAATAAACCAATAGATAACGTGTTGATCTCCGTGTGATTAAAACAAATACCTTTTGAGAGATATTTGAGTTAGCTGGGAAGGGTTGTGCATTGCATCACTGGGTCCATGATGTCTTTCTTCAATACCGAGAATCATTAGCAAAAATGACCTCAATAGCATATGTATTGACCCGGTTTCTGCCTAAAGTTGTAAGGAGGGCTTCTTTCTTTACACCCTTTATCTTTACAATTCTTTTTCATTCTTCAACCCCTTCAATGCTTACCAATACGTCATCACTAGCACCTTGTTGTGATTGTTCCAGTGCTAGCTTAAGTACTTGGTCGGCATTCAGCTACGTTCACATTCTTTCTCCATCTTTCCTAGGACTTCTAATTCTATCTAGGGAATTGTCCTTGGGAAGATTCCATCGGCTCTGATGAATCATTGGACTAAACCTATTCCTACCACCCTTTTGTCACCACATTCGTCGTGAATTAAGCGTGTTTTGGGAAGGAATTGCCACCATGAAAAATCATTGAAAATCACATAAGGTACTTGTGATATTAAAATCAAAAGTTTTGTACCTTAGGTGTTTTGTTCATCAAAAACGCTCCCCCTTAACACGTGCTTTACACATATTAAGTTGGATTATCGTTAAGTCTTTTTCATCTTTTTAGCCAAGTATCACTTAAGTCTCCTTAATCCCATTTTCTCCCCTTATCCAAAATGTTAACCATTAATATTTGGGATATTGAATGGATTAACCGGTCTTTGGGTAAAAAATGAAATCGATGTTTGGCCATAGAACAAGTTAATGCTCCCCCTTAAGTTAATAAGAGATATTTGTAGTGCTTTGGTATGATATATTTTGAAAGATTTAGAATCTCGTGAGAAATTCTTGAAAAATTATCATACCTTAACACTACATCAAGCCGTTAAAGCACGTTATTCACAAATATACATATTCACAGTTGAAAACCAATATAAAGTGGACCTGAAATGTATGACCCATTAGATGGATCGTTGCAGTAGCTTGTGGTGCACTAGATATGGTCTTCCACCAACGAACCTTTCCAAGCTCCTCATCAATCTACGTTCACGGAGCTTTTGATCAATCTTCTTGATCACATACTTCGCCATCTGCCGGTAACCCGGATGCCAATCCTCCGTCATCTCTGGCAAAGTCCCACCCGAGTTAAGATGCTCCAATTTTCCTCTGACTTGTAGAAGAGTCCCATCACTGTACTTATGGAGCTCACCCACCCTCATAAACTTCATTAAACCTCGACTGTTCAAGTAGAAAATGCCGTAATTCGGGACAGAAATGCCGGTATAGGGACATCTATCTACATGTTGAGGTAGCACTTGATTCACTGGACGGGTTAGGTTAAGCTTCCTTTGATAGCTTTCGACTCCCAACTGAAGATCTTCAACTCGTGTCTTGATGACAACGCTTCGTGTGAACATACGAAGTGCTGTATTCAAAGCAATGAGGTCTTCACGAGGAATATGTGTGAGTTGATCTCGGGTCATCAGAAGCAGCATATCTTCGATATCCTCAAGGCGAATGATAGAAAAATCTCCCTGCTGGATTTTGTATTCTCTGTCATCCTCCCTTTTCAAACGAATCTCCGTCACATGATAATAGCCATTCTTGGCTTCAGTTTTCAACCCTAAGATGCTGGAGATGCGGATGTCGGATCTAACGTTGCTTCCAGAATTGACTAGGCAGCAACCCCTGTACGCCCTTCGGACTCGTTCGTCCCAATGAGATGCACCTATGACAGCATACATATCATAATTACGATTTACCTTTGGGACCCAGAGTCGGTTTACCTTTTCCTCGATAAAGGGTATTGTCCCCCAGTTGGCAGCTTTCAGCAAGGTCAGGGAGGTTGCGTACTTTGATGACCCCTTCAGAAGATACACAAGATCATTGGTGACGAAGAAGTCAAGAGCAATCTGATTATCTTGAGAAGGATCCATTGGAGGTGGAGCTCTTTCTGATTCATGAAGGCCTGGCCGTTGAACGGTATTCAGAGCCTTCAGGATCTCATCGGCATAATACTCGAACTCCATTCGGGTTAACCGGGTTTTGGTGCGAAGTCTCTTATCCTTCAGCGCTTTCTTCACCAAGGATGGAGTAACCGAAGTCTTATACTCATGAGCAAGAAATGCACATAAGTCAATCGGACTGCGGATATGGAGATACAACACATCTTTGTCAGCGTCTGTGATCGGATCATATTGCGCTGCTGCCGTGATCCAAGCCTGTGGTGGTGCAGTCTCGTCAATCTCCAACGTGTCTGCCCAGTCTCGTGTGCTTGGTTCAGGAACCGTAGATTGTTGTACTTGTTGTAGAGGAGTAGAAGCTCGAACATCTGCTGGTTCTGATTCAGGCATTTCGGCAGTGTCGTGAACTGGTGAGTGTTGTGCAGCTTCAGGTTCAGTTACCGATTCTGCAATCACAGGAGCAACAACAACAGAACTAATGGGGTTAGTGGTAATAGGTAAAGATACAGCGATAGAGGTACCGGGAATCGATGACGCTGTGGTAGCATTCACATCGTGGCGCCACTTAGATCGTCTTGATTCCGATGATGTTGATTTGTCCTTCTGCGCTGCATCTTTCTTGGACTTGGTTCCAGACTTAGCAGGTTTCTTGGAGCTGGTAACCTTATCTCCTTCTTTAGGCTGTTCACCCCCATCATCATCCTCATTATTATCCCCGTTGCTCCCCCTAGCACTCTCCTCATTACCATCACCACCATCATCGCCATCATCATCATCATCATCATCCTCATCCGCATCATCATCACCATTATCGTCATCTTCATCATCCTTTTCTTCTTCTTCTTCTTCTCCACCTTCATCTTCACCAGTACCCTCTGCTTCTTCACTTTCTTCCCTTTCTTCCTCAGGTAGAATGTGATAAGGTACCACACTTCCAAACGTTTTGAATAACCTATCATCCTCCATGATAGCGTCATTCAGGGATTTGTATAGAGCCCGTTGAATCCTAGACTTATCAAACGATCCAAGTTCCACCATACGAGCCTTAAGGATCTTCTTTAATTCAAAATCCGTTAACTCATAAGCAATTTTGTAGGCGGATTCTGAAGGATTGGATGACTTGATCATCAAGTTATCAGCTGCTAGTGTCTTCAATTCATCACGCAGTTTAGGCATAATGGATTCGACGGATTCTTGCACTCTCTCTTCAACAGAAGCTTCAAGTGCTTCTTTTTGCTCCTTATATTTATCCCTCATCGCTTGAAGTCTGGTGATACGTGCAGCATGCTTATCAGCCTCAGCCTGCTTAACCCGAGCTAGTTCTTCTGCATGTGCTTTTCGAGTCAACTCCATATCTGCAGCGAACTTAGCAATCATCTCCTCTTGGGCTTTCCTAGATGCTTCTTCACTTTGAGCTCGTCTTTGTAACTCTTGGCGAAGTTCATCCATTTCTCGTTTGTGATTATCCACATGTTTATCCAACATTTCGGCCATCACCAATGCAGCCATTGTAGATGTTGTAGAGCTGCTCTGGGTTGATTGAAGAGGCTCGGTTGTTACTGCGGTACTAAGGATGGGAGTTATAGGTGGTGGAAGGAATGGTGTTGACGCCGGTCTGGTTGGTAAGGGTTGGATTGGTGGAGGTTGAGTTGCTAAAGGTTGAGTTGACACCATGATAGTAGGAGCACCGGATTCCTTTTCAACACTTGCTGAAACAGGGATTGATGGCTCCTTCGAAGTGGAATACCGTTCAGGTGACCCAAACTCATCAATATCATCTGGTTCCTGGTACTCTTCTTCAACATTTACCCTTGCACCTGAACCACTACCGCCAGTATCTTTCCTACTCCTTTGAATTGCTATCTTCATCATTTGTTTCTCTGTCTTGTCAAGAGTAGGATCAACAACATCTTCTTCATCACGTAAAACCATCTCATCAGCCTTACCCTTTCCCTTCTTAACCTCCGTCTTTTTCTTCTTTGTTTCAGGTTCAGGTAAAGCAGCTGGTTGCTTGCGTTTACCTTTACTCTTCACTGTAGTAGACGAATCTTCTCCAGTCTGAAGGTTTGCTTTCAGCTTCTTGATTTCTAGCTGCAGTAGCTTGTAATCAGCAGAACCTTTGATTTTCTCCGTCAGAAGATAATCGGGAATAGGACCAGGAATCACACCACCAGACGGTCCTTCATGCCTTAGATCCACAGTATCATCAGCTTCTTCAGTGTGATAACGACTTGCTGCACGCCTATCAATAGTAGCATCATTTTTCATAAAATAATGAATGATAAGCTTGATAAACCGAGGATAAGGAAAGAAATTTGTCTTCAGCTTCTTGTTATGGAAGAGTTGAAAGGTGAATTCTTCCCATATCAATAATGCATAATCTGCATTTGCAGCTTTGTACATGCCATAGAAGAGGTTTATTATAGGACTGCGCAAAGCATCATGGCCACTTGTTTTTGGTGTAAGACATCTACTGAGAATACCCAACAATTCTCTCCAAGGTTGTCCTACTTTAGCAGTGGTAAACTCAGACGCAACTCGTATGTCAGGACATCCAAGAGCGTCAAATAACTCCATGAGTTCATCTTTAGTAGGATCCCTCGAAAATGACATGCCTTTGGGTGTATCCCGTATACCAAAAATCTTACGGAAGTCTGAAACTGTGAGCGTCTGCTGCTTGTTGTCGATGGTGAAGGTGATCTTGTTTGAAGTGATTTCCTTGGTAGCCCAAAACTCATACATATAATCATAAGGCACCGAGGCACTACTTCTTAAAGCATTCTTAAAATGGGATTGATCAAGGATTGCGATGGCTACTTTAAATCCATGGTGAGTGGATTTTGAGACTTGCTTCAGTCGGTAATTGTTGGGTATGAACTTAAGGGTTCGTGCTTTAGCAACAGCGGCTTCTCTAGAGTCTTAGATTGCTTGTACTGTTGGATTAGTCATTTTATCTGCTTAAGATAAGACATGAAAGGTTGATGCACAAAAACATATAGATATATATCATTCTTACTTCTAAGCATAACACATTTCATAACATAATACAACAAGTACATATAACAGGCAAACAATATTAATCAAACAACTCTTCATCCGGAACTTTCCTTCATTCGGAACTTCTTCATCCGGAACATTCCTTCATTCGGAACTTCCTTCATTCGGAAATTCTTCATTCGGAACTTCCTTCATTCGGAAGTTCTTTATTCAGAACTTCCTTCATTCGGAAGTTCTTCATTCGGAACTTCTTCATTCGGAAGTTCTTCATTCGGAACTTCTTCATTCGGAAGTTCTTCATTCGGAACTTCTTCATTCGGAAGTTCTTCATTCGGAACTTCCTTCATTCGGAAGTCCTTCATTCGGAACTTCTTCATTTGGAACTTCTTCATTCGGAAGTTCTTCATTCGGAACTTCTTCATTCGGAAGTCCTTCATTCGGAACTTCTTCATTCGGAAGTTCTTCATTCGGAACTTCTTCATTCGGAAGTCCTTCATTCGGAACTTCTTCATTCGGAAGTCCTTCATTCGGAACTTCTTCATTCGGAAGTTCTTCATTCGGAAGTTCTTCATTCGGAAGTTCTTCATTCGGAAGTTCTTCATTCGGAACTTCTTCATTCGGAAGTTCTTCATTCGGAACTTCCTTCATTCGGAAGTCCTTCATTCGGAACTTCCTCATTCGGAAGTTTTTTTAGAGAAAATCCTTCATTCGGAAGTTTATATCCTTGTTCATCCAGAACTTTTCAAACGAAGCTATGATGATTAATTCTAAGCGCGTTTGTTAGTTTCTAAGGCAATCTAAGGCAATTAAACATCATCTAATGCTAATCCGCACAAAACCCACCAAAAATTCCTAGTTAATTAACCCTAAATTAATCATAAACCCTAAGTTGATTTAAACTGATTAATCGAGCACTTTTAACAGAATTAAATGATAAGTAAGGTGAATTAGAAGTTTAAATATTGATGTAATTACCTTATTAATCGAATGAATGGAACGGATTGATGAATAAACGAAAGATTTGAGAGCTTGTGTGTGTATTTTAACAATGGCGGCAAAGTGAGAAGATAAACAGTGAAGAAGAATAGAAGGGGGGCGGGGGGTTTTGTTTGACTAGGTCAAGTTTTTGACAAGTTTCAACAAATATCACCTTAAGTCCCTATATTTATCTATTCTTTTCCTTTTTGTTTATGACTTTTCATTTCATCTTTTTCTTAAGCATATTTAAATTTCGCCAACACAACTTAAGCATCTCAACCTATTAGCATATCTCCAAGATCTAAAAGCAATGCCTATCACTTAGAACGAACACAAGTCGTATTCTAAAGCAAAACCATTCAATTACCATTTAGCCATTAATTTTTCAAAATCACGTTTGAAAATCAATTTAATGACGAAGATGATTTAATATTTTCTCCCCCTTAAACGATGACCCGTTTTCTATTTAAAGACCTTGTAGTCATTGTTTAAAGAGTCAAATATTGATGAAAGCATTTCCAATTTGTATCTTGAAAAAGTTTGATTCGTGGTGTCAATAAGATTTCTCTTATTTTAACAAAGTAAAGCACTGAGACGTACACAAATTCGTGTTAGACCAAGTTGTAAAGTAAACTTGATCCCTTTGCATGATTTGGCTTGTAAATCACGCCCGAGAAAATTAATTCCCGTTCTGAGCCAACGTTTTCCAAGGAAATACGTGACTTTAATATGAAAACCGGGTTGCAGTCAGAAATAACTACAAGCCATAATGGGCATGTTTTAAAAATGTACAACTTTTATACGGACTCTATTTATGGCACCGTGTCAATATTGATCGACATTTCTAAGGCCATAAATATTACCGTACTAAAAGACATGCCCGATTTAAAAACGAAAAATATTTTTGGTTTTTCTTGATTTTATAATTTTTATGGTTTTTCTAGGTTTTATATTTTTTTTTTATGATTTTTGTTGGTTTTATATTTTTGTATTTTTCTTTTGTGGTTTATATATTTACGATAATATACATGATCACGAACAAAGGATACTCTGAATAGTTTACCACGACTATTCAGCTGATTCTTCTGCCAACTCTTTGAGAGTCGCTGGAGTGAATGATTTCATGCCAAGCTTGTCGATCAAAAACTCGATTCGTCCTCGATCTAAGGCTTTGGTGAACATATCCGCCAGCTGGTACTCAGTAGTGACAAAATACAGCTCGATCACTCCGTTCTCCACCTGCTCCTTAATGAAATGGTAGCGAATGTCTATGTGCTTGGCCCGGGAGTGTTGAACATAGTTGCAGCAAAGGGCAATGGCGCTCTTGTTGTCACAATACATCGGGATTTTGTTAAATCCCAAACCGTAGTCAGTTAATTGTGATCTCATCCAAAGGACTTGAGCACAACAACCGGACATGGCGATGTATTCAGCCTCCGTGCTTGATATTGCAGCGCTTTTCTGCCTTTTTGAAGACCAACTGATCAATCTATCTCCAAGGAGTTGCACAGATCCAGAAGTGCTACGCCTCGTGTCTTGACATCCAGCATGATCGGCATATGCGTATGATATAAAAGCAATAGAGGAATCTTTCGGATACCATAGACCACGATGAAGTGTTCCTTTTAGATACCGAAAGATCCTTTTCACAACATGTAGGTGCTTTTCGGTAGGCCGAGCCTGATACCGGGCACACATGCATACAGCAAATTGCAAATCAGGCCTGCTAGCAGTCAGATAGAGAAGGGTGCCGATCATCCCACGGTAAAGTTTTGGATCGACAATAGTCCCATTCCTATCTTCATCTAACTTGGATTTCTCCACCATTGGAGTGTCCACGGGGTCACAATTTTCAAAGTTATATTTCTTAAGAGATTCTAGAGCATATTTGGATTGATTAATAAAGATGCCTCTGGGATTCTGAGAAATCTGTAATCCTAAGAAAAATGAAAATTTTCCCATCATCGACATCTGAAAGCATGTGGACATTATCTTCTCAAATCGATTTGACAATTCTATGTTAGTGGCAGCAAATATTATGTCATCAACATAAATTTGTACCAGAATCATGTCGTTGCCTTCCTTGAGAGTGAATAGAGTGGGGTCCACCTTGCCTTTGGAGAAGCCTTCCGAAATGAGATATGTGGACAGGAGATCATACCACGCGCGTGGAGCTTGTTTCAACCCATAGAGAGCCTTCTTAAGCTTGTACACATGATTAGGAAACTCCGTACTAACGAACCCATCCGACTGACTAACATAGACTTCTTCCCTTAGTTCATCGTTCAAAAATGCCGTCTTCACATCCATTTGATAGACGATCATGTTCATATGAGCAGCATACGCAAGGAATAGTCTAATCGCCTCCAATCTTGCCACAGGAGCAAAAGATTCTTCAAAGTCTATACCCAAGGCTTGTTTATATCCTCTAGCAACCAATCTAGCCTTATTCTTCAATACCGCACCCATCTCATCAAGTTTAACCTTATAAACCCATAACAAGGTAAGGATGTTAACCTTGTCAGGGAGAGGAACTAATTCCCATACTTCAAGTCGTTGGAATTCGTTTAGTTCCTCCTGCATGGCTTCAATCCAAGATGATTGAGTCATAGCCTGCTGCCAATTTTTGGGTTCAACTTCAGAGAGAAATGCATCAAAGTAGCAATAGAGTGCACTCTCTTGTAATTGATGACGTGTAGAGACTGGTCGATCTAGATCTCCAATGACATTCCTAATTGGGTGATCTTTTGTCCATTTAGTGCTATGGTTTTCAATCCTATGTGGTCTGGAGTGAACAATAGAAGGAGCTTCTTCTAAGGTAGACGCGGCTAAAGGGTTTTCAGGTATCGCTACACCAAAGAAAGGAAGCTCTTGTAGGTGAGCATATTCCAAGTCGTGATCAATAGAATTCTCTTCCAAATCATTAGGCACAAGTAGGGGTGACGATTCAGGTGTAGTTTGAGAATCACTTGGTGAAGGTGCATCCGGTTCAATGTGAATTGAAGATGCATTAGATAAAGCTTCATTGGCTGGAGCAACAACTTCAGGAATTGGAGCTATCACTACGGGTGCTGGAACTTCATCATTTGGGGGATCAAAGAATTCGTCAAACAACGGTTGAAACAGTTTATCCCACTCGGGCCTTGATGGTGGTAAAAATGATGTAGAAGTAGGATTATTGGGAACTAATCCGGAACTAATAGCACCGGTTCCCATCTCATGAAGCGCGGGTTCAGAGCTGTGTTGCTCAGAAGCCATCGCTGTCAGCTCATCGAAATCTGCGTCCATAGTTTCTACAATCTTGCCAAGACGACGGTTATAGATTCGGTATGCTTTCTTGGACGGTGAGTAACCAATGAAAATACCTATATCGGCTTTTGGTTGAAGCTTACCCAAGTTCTCACTATTAATGTTTGGATAACAGAGAGCACCAAACACATGAAAAAATGAAACATCGGGTTTACGGTCATGTAGAAGCTCGTAAGGTGTTTTTCCATGGCGTTTCCGAAGGATAGAACGGTTTTGGGTGAAACATGCAGTAGATATAGCCTCTGCCCGCAAGAACAATGGAGCGTTCGCGTAAATAAGCATAGTCCTAGCAGCTTACATAAGTGTACGATTCCGTCTTTCAACGACACCGTTTTGTTGTGGAGTGCGTGCAGCGGATGTTTAATGTGAGATACCAACTCCTTCATGGTAATCACGAAGAGTCTGGTTGACGAACTCTGTACCATTGTCTGTACGAATACGGCGGACAGTAGTATTCAAACGTACCTGAATGAATTTCAGAAAGGTGATAATAGCCTTCGGTGCTTCATCCTTTGTACGTAGAAATCTAACCCATGTAAACCTGGAGAAATCATCCACAATTACCAGAATGAATTTCTTACCGCTCACACTTTCAGTTCTCATTGGCCCACATAGATCCATATGCAAAAGATGAAGTTTTTCTTGATTGGTGTCTTCAGCTTTGGGCTTGTAAGATTTCTTGGTACTTTTCCCCCTTGAACACGCGGAACATAAATGGTCCTTGTGAAATTTAAGCTTTGGAAGACCACAAACTAATTCGTTTTTAGCCAGATGATTAATAGCATCAAAGTTAAGATGAGATAATCTGCGATGCCATAACCATGACTTGGTCTTAGATGCTTTAGAGAGAAGACATACTGGAGAGGCGGCCATCATGTCTTGTAAGGACAAGGTATAAAGATTTGCACCACGAGATCCCTTCAACAAATCTTTTCCTTCCAAGTTGCGGATGAAACAAGTGTGTTGTCGAAAAGCAACCTCAAGGTTGGAATCATAAAACTGTCCTACTGAGAATAAATTATGACCAATACCTTCTACATAGTATACCCTTGAAATCGTAACGTTTCCAATCTGATATTCACCATACCCCATTATCTTTGCTATATGATCATTTCCGAATTTAACCGTACCAAGAAACTTGCTGACGAAATTTCGGAGCATCGAGCGATTTCCGGTCATATGTTTTGAACAACCGGAGTCCAAATACCACAGGATGATTTGGACCACCTGAAAATATCACCACACGAAGACAATGTAGAGGTATCGGAATCTGAGTGTTCCTTGTTATTAGCAGGTACAGATTTAATAATCTTAGATTTGCTAACTCTAGGTTTCTTAGATTTCCTAGCCTTCTTCTTCCTAATTGTTGGTGTAGATTCTAGTTGGCTTAAATCCTGAGGTATTTCTTCACTGATAGGCACTATAGTGGGGACTGACCTAATTAAAGGGCGCTGTTTCCATACTTGAGTGCGAGTGTTCCTAACTAAAGGACGCTCAGACCTAACCTCAATGGATGCATTCCTAGTTAAAGGGCACATTTTTCCATCTAATGTAAAGGTCCTACCAGTGGGACGCCATTGCCAGCCAACTTGGGCACGAGTTCTACCCGTTGGCTTCCATTCAAGACCATTCTTAATAGCATTCATTTCATTCACATGATCAATAAGACACAAATCATGACGTTGGGAAAACATACATTCATTACAATTCCAACAATTCAAATTAGAATTCACGAATGGTTTTGGCTTCTGCACAGGCGCAGAGCTTTTAGTCTTAACATGATTCTTTTTATTTAAAACTGAACTAGCATTCCTATTGTGAACTTCTACTTTCTTCTTTTTGGCACTACTAGTGGAGGGCTTGATCTTATCTTTCTTGAGTGGTGATCCTTTAGCCTTAGTAGTCTCTTTTAATCCTGTAGAAGGCAAAGTGGGAACATTAGCAACAGATTTTAAAGGTGCCTTACTTGATTGTGCCAATGACGGTTTTGCTCCTGGAGTCTTATTAAATGGAGTTACAGCAATGGACCTATTAGTGAGTAGTGCAGAACCTGGTGTACCTATGTATTGCAAATATGCTAAGCAATATTGAACTCGCTTAATATATTCATGAGGCGAATAATAGTAGCTACTTGAGGGATCTAAGGCATAAAGATCGTCTAAAATATCCCTAACAAGATCTACATTCTTAATGGCATTCCTCATATAATCATCGTAGGTAACCGGGTTTCTCTTATGAAGCGGGTTCTTATAAAGCACTACTGACTTGGTTGTTGGAGCACTAGTGGACGGTGCAGAGTCGGTAGCTAAGTTATCAACAACTTCTTGTCGGGTGAGAAGAAGTGTCTCCTTTAACTCGGCCAAAACCATATTTTTGTCAATGAGCAGGATGTTCAAGTTAGAGATTTCCTCGCACTTTTGTTCAGTTGTTCAACATAAGATTGTTGCTGTGCCGCATTAAAAGCGAAGCGTTCTTCTAGTGAACCATAAAGAGCGGATAGTCCCTGTCTTGTCCGATCCATCTCCCCTAGAACAGACGAAAGTCTAATTTCTAAGACCTGGTTTTTAGACTCTGCAGCCTCTAGTTCCAATTTTAATGTTTCATTTGATGACACATCTCTCTTCAATCTCATGATTTCTTCCTCTAATGTCTTAACAATTGCAATCATCTTGTCACTCGTCTCAACATCGTTTTCACAACCATTTGATATCAAAAGATCCTCATTTTGAGTTTGTTGTTTTAATTCTAAAGATATACAATGTTGTTCTAGTTGATTAAAGCGTTTTGAAAGTAAATTGTAAGAATCTTGTAGCTTTAAAAACTCAGCGTTAGATTCGTGACAAGAATGATTATCTACCTCATTTACAGTATCAGCAACATTTACAGAGAGATCACAAACATCATCACATATATGCACAACATCACAATTAATCATAGCGGATGTAAGCTCATTCGGATAATTAACATTTACAGTAGTAAGCACATCACACGAGATTACTGCAGACAAGAATCGGTCATATTCGGTTAAAATCTTTTCTTTTTCAATTAGTTGTAGTTCGTAAGCGGTGTCCATTTCATAAAACACTTTTTGAACTTCACCTATTTCAAACACAAGATTTTCCTTAAGAGATGCAAAACTTCCTTTTAGACTTTCGACAAACGGATTGATCTCATTTTTAAACACCTCGTTCATATGTTCGAAAGCCCATTCTCCGGCATTTAAGCCATTTGAAGTCGTACATTCCAAAATGACCTTGTCAAAATTAGTAAAGTATTGATTAATCTCTTGCAAGTTTAACCATACAGAGCTAACAGGTGGAAGATCCTTTGGAATTTCCTTAGGACCTTCCATATTGACAAGTGTAGGAAATATACTAGGGTTTTCTTCATCTAATATGTAGGTCGGTGCTGTTATGAGATCTTTGTCCATATGGAAGCGAATTCTAAAATCCGTTTTTGCAAGCTCCTTATTCAATTTAAAATAATCACACTCGGGATATTTTGCAGAATTGTATGACCGATCCTCATCAACTAGATCCTTACTTGTTCGATCATCGGGAAAAACAATCGGGTCTAAGGCCAATCCTAATTGAGTTGCATTATAAAGTCTAGGACTATGTCTTAAAGCTTGTTTTGCATACCGTGGATTAGGGGGAAGGCCTTTTTGACGAGATAAGTTAAATTCTCTAAACGAAGCATCAAATAAGTGCACTAGTTGAGAAGCAGCGTATTGTCTTAACAGCAAATAATCTAGACTTCTAATCTTATTAGTAGCATTAATCTCCATTTCATTCTTATTAGACTCGAGTGATTCAAAATCCGTTTGAAGTTTTTGAAAATTAGTGACCACTAACTCCTTTTCTTTAAGTTCATTAGACAGATTTGCTCTTAAGTTTTCAATTTCTTGCAAGTGACCCATTTGTTTGTTTCTAAAATGATCATATTCGGGATTAGTTAGAACACTAGACGAAGGCACTAATTCCAAGGTTTGAACTTTCTCATTGCTTAAGGCAAGCTCATCAGACAAATTCTTATTCTTAGCTAAGGTTTCTAAGAGAGCAGCATTCATTTGGCTAAGTAATGTAGCAGGAACCATGACCAAATCTTGTTGAGCAGGAGTAGGCGTATGCGAAATGGGTCCCGGTTGTGATTCACTCAAAGTATGGGGACTCACATTGATATTGCTATCATTGTTTGTCTCCTCATTTGAAAGACTCACCACCGAAGATTCATTCGAATCAACACTCTCTTGCACAACTTGATGTGGTTGAATACTAGCATCAGTGGTATTATCGGTGGTATTAATAAGTACCTCAGATCTCTTTTCTGGCCCTAAGATGGAGATAGTTGCCATGAGAGCAGCCTTTGCAGATTGAAAGTCATCACAGTCTGAGTCATACGCATCAAGATCATTGGCTTGGTAAGCTGCATTCTGTGTAGTGACAACGTCTTGTTCAGCAATCCCTGGATCAGCAAGAAATGCAAGCTCCTCTTCATCAAGTTCCCTTCCTTGTGCCTGAGCATTTACCAGATAGATATTTTCTGCAAACCGTTGTCCATCCCTTCTCCTCTTGGGTTTCTTACAATCCCTGGACATGTGACCCTCTTCCTTGCAGTTGTAGCATGTAATCATTCTCAACATGCCTGTGGAATTAGCCAGTGGAGCAGGATTGACCATTGGAGCCTGATTGACCGTGCGAGCATTGGTAGTTGATGTGGTAGGTCTCCCCTGATATGGTTGAATAGGCTGAACCATTACCCTGCCATTCTCAATAGTAGCTTGTTGGCGAGAATTGGATGAATTCCTCAACTGATTTTTGGTAGGAGCTGATCCCCTAAATCCTCGTTTGCTTAAAGTCCTTGTGAGATAAGCAGACATAGTGGTTAACACTTCAACTGGGTCAGCACCTTGTTTGAATACAGGAACTGGGACTTCCTCATCATCACAGTACATTGCTTGGTCTTGATGAGCTGCATAATCACTAGAAGGAATACTCATTTGATCAGGGTAGCTTGTTGGATATGCTGCATTCTCTTGATAAGAAGAATATGAAGATTGAGCATAAGGTGCAATACTTTCTGGGTGAGGTTGTGTAGCATATTGTGATGAAGGTGCACTAAACCTATATTGTTGCTGATGTGAGGTGGGAGGTTGCGGTAGAATCGAGTATTGGGGAAAGGTTGGTGTCATGTAAGGTGATGGATGATAGGCTTGATGTCCCAAAATATAAGGAGTGTTGTTGTGAGACAAGCTTGGTTGATTCGCCATCAAAGCCAATGAATCAGGGTACATACCTCGTGGAGAACGGTGCATGATCACATGTTTCTCATGCTGCTGAAGAAAAGCATATAGTTGATCCAAATTGCACTTATGCAAATCCCTGGTTAACTTAACATCGGTAATATACTCACCCCATTCAGCTTGAGGTAAAGTATTCAAGAATTTGGTGTTAACCTGGAATGGAGCAATCACAAGATTGTATACATTCAGATCATTCATGAGTGTGGTGAATCTGAAGAAATAATCGTGAAGCGTTTCCCCTGGGTTGTACGTGAATCTATCAAACATGTCATACAACTGACATTCCCTTTCCTGTTTGGTGAGAGACGTACCTTGTAGCAACACCTTTAAACGTTCCCATAAATCCTTTGCCACCGTATACTGACTTACCATCCTATAGATGTCATGGGGAAGAGCTTGGAGAATTGTTTGAAGAGCTTTTTCTTCTGCATCGGCAACAAGTTGTTGAGCTGGTGTAAGTTCTTCAAATTCTCTTGGTCGAGACACATTGTTAGCCACGATGGTACCATAGTCAAGTGGACCATTTAAAATTGACTTAGCCATAAGCCTCCCATAAACCGGTTTTCCCTTAAGGTAAGACATCATCCGACCTTGCCATGCTTCAAAAACTTCTTTGATGAGCATTGGCGGGCGATTATCCATTCCCGTAATGACGGAAATATCCGTAAGTGATGTCATCTGAGGCATTACTGAATTCGGATTCATTTTGTTAACTTCAAAGAGACAAAGATTATCGGTTGATCGAGCAGTGAAGTAAAGCTTGTGAATTGTGTTGAGTTTTTGTTGTAAGAAACCAAGATTAAATCCTCTAAAAAATCGTCGAAAAAACAAGCAAAATAACCCTTGATTCGGAACTTTTGTTGATTCGGAAGTGTTGATTCGGAACTTCTTGGTTCGGAACTTCTTGGTTCGAAACTTCTTGGTTCGGAACTTCTTGGTTCGGAACTTTTGGCTTGATCCGGAACTTCTTGGTTCGGAACTTTTTGGCTTGATCCGGAACTTCTTGGTTCGGAACTTCTTGGTTCGGAACTTTCCTTGGTTCGGAACTTTCCTTGGTTCGGAACGTTCCTTGGTTCGGAAATTTCCTTGGTTCGGAACTTTCCTTGGTTCGGAACTTTCCTTGGTTCGGAACTTTCTTGATCCGGAACTTTCTTGATCCGGAACTTTCTTGATCCGGAACTTTTTCGTTCGGAACTTCCTGGTTCGGAACTTTTGGTTGATCCGGAACTTGTTGGTTCGGAACTTTTGCTGGGTAATCAGAAGTTTGTTACGATGAACAGTCGACCACAAAAAGAAAGATTAAACCCAGATTTTGACCAAATGACCCAAAAAGTTTTGTGATTTCAACAATAATACGTAAAAACTAATACTATCCACTAATCCCAATCACAAAAACACCAAAAACACCAAGAATCAAGATGGATTTTCTTAAAGAACACTAATACAATCAAAAACTAAAAAACCACACAAATCACTACCTTAAATCACCCCATAGCTCTTGATACGAAATATAGAATCTTGATAACCTATGAATCTATGAAGGGGTTGATGATTTCTAGAGAGAGAAAGTTAGAGAGAGAAAGAGAGAGAAAACTATGTGTTATTTCAATAAATGGAAATGAGAAACATTCAACAACCAACCCCTTTCCAAGGAGGAAAGGGGTATTTATACTTCCAAGTCATAAGTGGACTTGGGCTGGCCCATGACAAGCCCATGGACCGGTTCTTACTTAACTTAATAAGCAACTATAAACTACGAGCTATTACAACATTAATAATATTGTGGAGTGACCGATACTTCTAATATACGTAAAAACGTATTTCTAACACATTTAATTAAAAACGATACACGGGGGTATATATAAACGATACACCGATTATTAAAAAACAAAAACTTTTATTAAAATCTTTTATTAAAACGATACATGGGAAATAAAAACATTACAAGGATACTAAAAACAACACATAAATAAGTAAAAACGATACACGGATAATTTAAACATGAGGAAAAAACGTGGAGAAGTTTTCACAACCTCCTAACAATGAAGATACTGAAACCGGCACCTATGCTCAACTTTGAAGAAATAATAGATAAGGGCAAAGAAGAAGATTTGAACACTGAATCAAACACTTCTATTAATCAAAACAAGTACGAATCAAAAGATTAAACAGTCACCACAGCTACACTGGTGTGACTCTATTATCTAAATGATAATAGTCTTACAAGAACAAGAACAAAAATAAATGAACATGATCTGGGTTACATATTTTGAGAGAGAGTATTTAGATGAAAACACACACACATGAAAACCCATATAAGAATAACAAAAATGAGAGCGTCCCAATATAAGTCCAAAGGTCAAAGAAAGACGTTGGCGTCCAATGTACGCTTGTACATTTATCCAAAAGTGCTCCAAGTATCCAAATGACCAGGTAAGGCCCTCCACCTCATAAGTGTCCATCATGCTAAGTCCAAAAGATAACTGCAAGAAATGAAAGTTACAGAATAAGCCCCTAAGGTTGGAAAAAGGTATCTGATTAGGTCCAAATATTTTAATATCCCCCCTTAATCAGATACCTCGTATATATTAAGCATGCCAAGTTTTTCAACAAGGACATTGTGTTGCAATGTATCCAGTCCCTTTGTGAGGATGTCTGCTATTTGATTAGCAGAATCCACCTTACAAGTCTTAACAACACCACTTAAAATTTTCTCCCTTACAAAGTGTAAGTCAATTTCTAAGTGTTTAGTTCTTTCATGAAAAACTGGATTAGCAGCTATCTTAATAGCTGAGTTGCTGTCACAGTACAAAGTAACATGCAAAAGATTTTCACATTTTAAGTCTTTTAAAATCTTTAAAATCCAGATGACTTCACTGGTTACTGAAGCAAGAGCTCTATACTCTGCTTCAGTAGAGGATTTGGAGAGAGTGTTTTGCTTTTTACTCTTCCAAGAAACAAGATTGTTATTAACAAAAACACAATAACCAGTAACAGATCTCCTAGTAACAACACACTTAGCCCAATCAGCATCAGAATAAGCATTTAGAAACATACCAGAAGTCTTCTTAATGTGAATGCCCAAACCTGGAGAACCTTTAAGATATCTTAATATCTTGAAGGCTGTTTTGAGATGAGATCTCAAAGGAGAGTGCATGAATTGACTCAAGCAGTGAACTGCATAGGATATGTCAGGCCTGGTATTGGTTAAGTAAATAAGCTTACCCATCAGCTTTTGAAAGTCAACAATATTATCAAGTAAAGGGTCATCAATGGTTGCCTCATTAGATATAACAAGTTTAGTAACCAAAGGAGTGCTAGCAGGTTTGCAAGCCAACATACCATACTCAGAAAGAAGGTCCAAAACATACTTCCTTTGATTTAAGCAAATGCCACCATTAGTATCAATGACCTCAATACCTAAGAAATATTTCAACTTGCCTAAGTCCTTAATCATAAACTTAGTTTTCAGAAACATCTTAAATTTTTCAATCTCACCAACATTGTTTCCAGTAATAATGATATCATCAACATACACAAGCAATGCAAGAAAAATATTACCAAGAGACTTAGTGTACAAAGAATAGTCAGATTTACTTTGAACAAAACCATTTTCACTTAACACAACTATAAGCTTAGCATTCCATTGCCTGGGAGCTTGTTTAAGCCCATACAATGACTTTTTAAGTCTACAAACCATGTTGTCACCACCACAAAGATATCCTTGTGGTGGTTTCATGTAAACAGTTTCATCAAGATCACCATAAAGGAAAGCATTATTAATGTCAAGTTGGAACACAGGCCAGGAATTCACAATAGCAATATTAAGCAAACATCTAACAGTAACCATCTTGACAACAGGGGCAAAAGTTTCATCAAAGTCAATACCTTCCTTTTGACCAAAGCCTTGGGCAACAACCCTATCCTTGTATCTTTCTATTTCACCACTAGACTTAAACTTAAGTTTCCAAACCCACTTACTACCTAAGGCCTTCCTACCCTTTGGTAATTCAACAATATCCCAAGTGTCATTCTCAAGAAGGGCAGCAAGCTCAGAGTTCATAGCATCAACCCAATAAGGGTTTTGAGAAGCTTCAAAAAAATTCTTTGGCTCACTGTTTTTGTTAAGTTGGGTGACAAAACAGAAGTTTTCATGATTAAGTCTAGAATACCCTACAAATTTTTCAAGACCATATTTAACCTTGGAATTAACAACAAAATCATTGTAGTTTTTAGGAAAAACAGAAGGTCTGGTAGACCTTCTAACACCCTGAGTAGGAGCACTTGGATTTTGGTTCAAGTGACCTTCAGACTCATTATTTTCATCAAGTGTTGCTGCCTCCTCTTCCAACCTAGCTTCAATATCCTCACTGTTATGAGCATCATCTCCAATATTTGGAGAATCAACAGTGTCCATATTGTTCCCAAGGTTGGGAGAGTGGCTACCCTCACTTTGTGACTCATGGTCACTATTATGACTACTTGTTACTCTCTCATCATCATTAGGTAGCTCAGGGTTATCTAAATCAAAAAAGTTTAGCAAATTTTTATCTTGACCAAGACTAAGGACATTAGACTCATTATGCTTGTTTTTTGAGACAGAATCCTTAAAAGGAAATATAGACTCAAAAAAACTCACATCTCTAGAGACAATAAACTGATTCCTATCAAGACTAAAAAGCCTGTAACCCTTCTGAGAATTAGAATAACCTATCATAACACATTTTTCAGACCTATTAGACAATTTATCATGACTATTCAAGATAGTAGCAAAACATAAACAGCCAAACATTCTGATAAGAGAGAGATTAGGACAAGTATTGTAAATCATTTCATAAGGGGACTTTCCATTTAACACAGAAGAGGGTAATCTATTAATGAGAAAAGTAGCAGTTAGAATGCATTCAGACCAAAATTTCAAAGGAATTCCCCCCTGAAACATAAGACACCTAGCCACATTCAAGAGGTGTCTATGTTTCCTTTCAGCCACCCTATTTTGCTGTGGGGTATAAGCACATGAAGTCTGATGAAGGATGCCATTGTTGTTACAAAACTTATTAAAAGTTTGATTAACAAATTCAGTACCATTGTCACTTCTAAAGACTTTAATGTTTCTTTTAAACTGATTTTTAATCATTTTATGAAAAACATCTAAAAAAGTAACAACTTCATCCTTGGACTTAATGAGATATACCCAAACAGCTCTGGTAAAATCATCCACAATGGTCAAAAAATATCTATGGCCAGTGTGACATGTCACCTTATAAGGACCCCATAAATCAAGATGAACAATGTCCCCCAAGTACTTAGTCTTATGGTCACTTAAAGGAAAGGGCTTTCTGGATTGTTTAGCCCTTTGACAAACTTCACAGTAGTCATACTTATCATGTTTATCAAGTTTCAAAGTGGTTTTTAAGATATCTAAGGCAGGGTCACCAGGATGGCCAAGTCTATAATGCCAATCATAATAAGATAGAGAACAAATAGGGACACTTTGACTAGCATTACATTTAGTACCTTTAGTATCTAAGTAGTATAAACCACCACATTGATTACCAATCTCTAGAATGTTTTTCAAATTCAAATCGTGATTCAAAAAAAGGCATTTATTTTCATCAAAAACCACAAATATCTTGTTATCCTTGGCTAATTTATGCACCGATATCAAAGTAACACAATACTCAGGAATAACCAACACATCAAACAAGACAAGACCATTTCCCAGTTTTAGATTTCCAATCTTAGATATGAAAGCTTCAGTCCTATTAGGATGACTGACTTTAATTTTTAAGTGAGAAATATCAAAAACATTGTCCAGTTCTTTCTCATCATTAGTCATATGTTGGTTAGCCCCAGAGTCAACCACTTTCCCATGTTGAGTAACTTTAGAATGAATATTAGAACAAAAAAAGTTACTAAAGTTATCATTGAAGGCTTTACTAGAATTTAGGTAAGTGCCTGCCATATTGGCTTGCACACCCTTCTCACTCCCATTATTCTCTTTGATAAGAGAGAGTAAAGCAGAAAGTTGTTCATCAGAAAAAACAGAGTTGGGATTAGTCCCCACAGAATTGTTAGAAACATTTTTCCCTTTAGGGTTTTGGCCAGATCTCTTTTTTCCAAAATCAGCAGGGTACCCAATGAGTCTAAAACATCTATCAATAGTATGCCCATTATACCCACAATTTTCACAAATCACTTCAGAATTCACATTAGGTCTGTAGGTGTTCCCATTGGGCCTATAGGTATTCCCATTGGGCACATTAGGTCTAGGGTTACTATTGTAGTTGGGGTTAGCATTGAATTTAGGTCTAAAGCCACTAGAGTTATTACTCTGATTTCTTTGAACCACATTTCTGGTGGGCCCATTAGCAAAGAAATTAGATGTCTAATTCCTTTGGGAGGAACTAGACACATTGCCAGAGGCAACTATGTGAGACTCCTCACTAGAGATAATAGCATAAGCCCCTTTGACATCAGGTAAAGACTCCCTAGAAAGAATAGAACTTCTAATAGTCATGTAAGAGTCATCAAGACCCATTAAGAATTGCATCAATTTCAACAGACTATTATGGTTCTTAAATTCACTAGTAGCAGAACACACACAATTAGGAAGCTCAACCATAGCATCATATTGTTTCCACAAAGCATTCAAAGTATGATAATAATCAGACAAATTTGAGCCATTTTGTTTCAAAGTGTTTATCTTATGATGCAAGTTAAATATCACAGACCCATCAACCTTATGATAGGTTTCTTTCAAATCATTCCAAACATGCTCAGCTTTCTTAGAAAAAATTTGACCAAGAAACAATTCATCAGAAATAGAATTAAGAATCCATCCTAACACAACAACATTGACTCTATCCCATTGTCTTCCTAACACATCATTAGTTAGGGATCTTTTACAAGATCCATTTAAGAAACCAGTTTTATTTTTTCCTTCCAATGCCAAAAGCATAGCATTAGACCAGATTTGATAATTCTCAGTTCCTTTAAGTTTAATAGAAATCACAGTCAATGTGGCAGAGTCATTGGGTGAAGATGCAAAGGGTCACTAATATCAAGCTTACTTATCAAGGTGACAACAGATTCTTCCCCAATCTGGTCATCTTGTTGTTCAGTGTCTGTGTCACCATGAACACTAGTCATAGTGAAGAATCACAGAAACTAAACTCCCAAAAAAAATGAACTTAATCAAAGTCAAAAAAGTTCCCAGGCTTCCAAACCACTCAAGGGTGGTAGGTCAAGGGCAAGACAGTGATTAAGGATCCAAATAACCAAAATACCCCAACAATCAAAAGCAAGATCAGCAAAAAGAGAGTATCAAAATATGAGAGAGTATAAACACAGATAACACCCAAAAACAAGTATGAACGAATAAATAAGCAAGTAACCAAATAATCAAATAAGAGGAGAGAGCAGAGGTGTTACAATGCACAAACCAAAAGCACAATCGATCTGTTTCTTCTAGATTCACTTAGTCTAGAGGAAACAGAACCTCCTCACCAAACCCTAATTTAAGAAAAATTAGGGAAAAGTGCAACCACCGACAGATCTATGAAATAGATCTAATATATAACAACCCTGCACCAAGAACAAAGTTAAAACATATATAATATAAGAAACCCTCAAATATTTTGAAACCCTAAAATTAAAAAATCGATTTTAGGATGAATAAAAAACAATGAGAGCAAAATCTTTTTAAATCTGACTATCTCAATAGCAGATCTATCCAAAAAATGTTTCAATTTTAAAAACCCCCAAAAATATTTTGAAACCCTAAAATATTTCCAACGATTTCAGAGAACCATGGCTCTGATACCATGAAGAAATAATAGATAAGGGCAAAGAAGAAGATTTGAACACTGAATCAAACACTTCTATTAATCAAAACAAGTACGAATCAAAAGTTTAAACAGTCACCACAGCTACACTGGTGTGACTCTATTATCTAAATGATAATAGTCTTACAAGAACAAGAACAAAAATAAATGAACATGATCTAGGTTACATATTTTGAGAGAGAGTATTTAGATGAAAACACACACACACATGAAAACCCAGATAAGAATAACAAAAATGAGAGCGTCCCAATATAAGTCCAAAGGTCAAAGAAAGACGTTGGCATCCAATGTACGCTTGTACATTTATCCAAGAGTGCTCCAAGTATCCAAATGACCAGGTAAGGCCCTCCACCTCATAAATGTCCATCATGCTAAGTTCAAAAGATAACTGCAAGAAATGAAAGTTACACAATAAGCCCCTAAGGTTGGAAAAATGTATCTGATTAGGTCCAAATATTTTAATAAACTTCAAATTCACGGAGGGTGTTATTCATAACATCCTCATCAGTAGATTCGGGTCCCCGTGCACGCCTTTCGTTGTTGTAACATTGAATAAACCTACGCAGGGCACATGTGAGGCCTTTCCATTTCCATATTAGTCTATCATGGGCTCGTTTCCTTGGATCATTTAAATGACCCTCAATCATTTGCAAAACCGCAGCCCAAAAATTATGAGTATTTGTCCGGTTTGTCACGGTGTTTTCAGCAACCCAAATCCAAGCGCGACACAAAGCTACTTCTTTCTCGGCTATCCATAGTACAGGCGCCATTTGATTTGAGAAGTGAAAGAAGAAGTTGAATTATGTGTTTGAGAGGAAAAAGATGAATGAATGTGAATTGTGAGAAAAAAAGTAGTAAAAATGGGAGATTATATAGGGATAAATAGGGATAAGAATTAAATTTTATGGGTAAATGTGAAGGGTGAGTAATTCACCGTTGGTGTGTTTTTGACTGCCTAGATAACGTAACCTACGCGTGGCTTTTTGAGGTGGGTTTGTGAGGTTTATGGCAAGCCACGCGTGAGTTTTTGCCATGTCAACCTCACGGATGGGATTTTTGCACCACTTCCCCCAGCCTTAAGGAAATAAGTAATTGGCACATCACACATCATGAAAAATGTTGCAAAATGCTAAACCCAAATTCCTTTATCTAGAGCTTAAAGTTGAACTTTTTGGTAATTTCTGAGTATTTTTCTAGTCTTGTTTTTATCTATTATCTTTTAAAAGTAGATCTAATGAAATCAATTACGTTTTTTTTTACTTTTTTTATGCAATTTAAAGTGGCTCATTTTTAAATGTTACTCTTTCACTTTCTTTAATGAATTTCTAAACACAAAACTTGAACTTCCATGGTCTTTGGTATATATATCTTCAGTTTCCACCTTTCACACTTAACACAGTTCACACGCCCTTCTTTAAAGCCCTGTGATCAAACTTCAAAGTATAAGTCAAACTTAGACTTTTACGTGTCAAATTAGCTAGTTTTGACTTTAAAGTTTATTGTTAAAGAAAATAAAAAGTACTTTAAACCAATATTTTGAAACTCGGTTTTTAAATCGACTCGGTTGAGTCACCGGGTCTGAGTCAACCCAAGTTAACTCGATTTTTTAAACCTAATTCAAACGAATACCGATTAGTAGGACGAAAATCGAACAATAAACCTTAATTCGGGTTTAAATCAATTAACAGAAGACTAAAAAATCTGTCTTTTTTTTTTATTCATAACTCAATAATAACATAATAACAAAAGCCCTAATTTTATATGATAACTAAATTTGAAGAAAAGTTAACAAATTATTTTAGAAATAAAATAAAAAAAACTAAATAAAATAATGCGTATGCATCATTCTCCCTTCTTTGAAAAGACACGACTTCGAGTCTTGATTGTCTTAAAACCCCAACGTATCGATAATAGGTGCGACTTCTTGATAAATACTTTGTAGAAACTAGGGTTGGATAGTTTCTCTAGTTAAAATGATCAAAGATCGGTTTTTCAAAAATCCTTTTCAAATTCAAGTTATTTATGCGAAATCTTCTTATGCACAATATGGACAAGTGATAGTATATCTAAACTAATAATCACAAGAATATACAATAATGTAAAACCTTTGATTTTACCTATTTAACTTTGTCAACTATTGTACTCATCATTTCTAGAACCTATTTATTACCACTTTTACATGATTAATTGATCATCATTTTCCCATTTATCATATTATCATTTCATATTTATTTTTAATATATATGGACCTTTAGTCTTTTCTGACTACTCTGGCAATTGACTGGCCACATGATAAACAAGGACTCACCACCTCAGTACACATTTAATAATTATAACAGTCTAGAAACATGATATCACATACTTAATTTTACTAAGTACCTAGACTTACTATTACATCTACTATCTTTATATAGCAGGGTTACTTTCCTATAATTTCTCTTCCAAAATTCTTTATTAATTAACACGTGAAATCCTCTTTTTACAAACTGTAGGATCAAAATACTAACATAGCCATTTTTTTTGTTACAATTCATCCCGTATACTTTTCCTCAAAATCCTTTCAACATCTGATTTTGATACCATATTATTCAATCAAATTCCTTTAATTAATTATTCACATGAAGTGTTTAAATCAAAGGTCGGCCAAATGGTTGTTTTTGTAAGTGTTACAAATTAATTGTTACAATCCATCTTGAAAACTCAGACCATACATTACTTTTATAGATTTAGCCCTTATCTCGAGTTGTTGTTTTTATTTAATGATTATACTAACTGAGTTCATGTTTTATATGCATACTACTTGCTTGAGGAAATGCCTACATTGAGAGAAAAAGGTTGTAACCGAAGATCACGTATCATTCACAGCTTTATATGATTTTGACTTTAAGCTATGATTGGAAATGGTTGTTGGAATGCAAAATTGGAAATTAGCAATTTTTTGAGATCAACACAAAATTTGAGGGTTTTATTGCGATTGGTTTGTTTTGATGTGAGTTTGAAAAAAGTAAGAACTTTTCTTATTTTTAACGTCTTTCACTTGATTTATCGCAAATGAGATTTATTAAGTTAGTTTATGTCAAACTTTTCATATGGGTATTTAGTGATTCTTGATTAAAAAGATAAATATCTTTTTATGTTTTTTTTGTAGGTTTAACAAATCAGGAGGGAGTTAGTTAAGCCATGCATGAGGGTTGTAAAGTGGTAAAAAAATAAGATCAAAAGTATAATTTCAACTTTATTTATGTGGTATAATCTGAACTGCATTAAGTGTCATCCATTTTGTAGGTTACTGAGTGAGTCTGTGAGGCATGTCGAGATGGACAGGGTAGTTGGTGGTCAATGGCACTAACAAGAGTTATTAGTTTCTTAGTTAAATCTTATCTCTTCAAATAATTGTTGTGATTGAATGATTCTATTCGGTCTACAATAAAATTGCTACTATGATGTAGGTATCATTATTTATAGTTTTTGAATTAGTTTTATGTTCTTAGGTACAATACATGATTTTTAGTTGGTTTAAATTTTTTGTAGCTTATATGGCATTGCACCTAATCACCGTTTTTCATTGAAAATCATGAGGTAGTTTTAATTAAAGTTTACTATGCAACTTCTGCTATGAATATATATCTCCATTTTGGTAACTTTAATGGTATTTTTATTTAATGAAATTCTTGTGGTATTTGATCGTTGTAGCTAATTTTTCATGGAATTTCTTTTTTGCAAGGTTTTATTGTTTGTTATTAAGTTTTAAGAATCACGATGGCAGGTTGATACCAGTACTTTAAGGGAGAAACAAATCAATTACAGGCTTCCAATCACATGTCTCTAAGGAAAGTGAAAGGTAACTTTAGTTTTCATATTTACCATAAAAATAATTCTTACATGTGATGATTTGATCTTATCTGATGTATGTGGTACCCTCACCTAATGATTTGCTCTCACTTCTCTTTGGAGATTATCAAGAATAACGACTATAAAGAGCTTCAGAACAAGAACACGCGTAGATCTCCGTAATTCAAATTTTGTAGCTTTCAACGGGGTTGTACTTGATGGTCCATGGTGGGTCAGTTGCTATGTTTGCAAAGTTCATGGTTAACTGCTCTCCGAGGATTGCTTTGCAAAAGAATGAGGGGGTAACATATTTTTAGTTGCTTCCTTTTAAGATCCAAAAATAGAGAGTTAATTCATGGCACATGTGGTTTGGTACACTTTTATAAGTTTTAATATTTTTAAACTTGTGCTTGATGAAAATGCCACGATAAGCGTACATAGAAGGGGTTAACTAAAGCTTATATTAAGAAGTAGATGTTTGTAGTTGTGCCTAGCAGGGAGATGGGTTTCTACTGTAATATCAGGGGAATATACTTAAGTTGTGTTCATTTTTATCATTTTTAGTTCCATTTGTAATATTATTACTCAACTGATTTGTTGCTTCAAATTTGTAGTGCAAAATTGATTATTTGAATTCTAGCTTTGTACGGGCGCGTTTAATATTGCAATTAAAATTGGTCCTATTTGATGCTCCGTAAGGTCCCAATTTAATGATCCATAAGGTCCTCATAAGTCTTACATGCATTTATTCAAATTATGTATGTATGAAATTTGTGTAGAGGCAAAAATGGAGGAACTGAGCATGTGACGTAACATCGTTGTCTATTGATATGGTCCGGATTCTTAAATCTTTCACTTTATCGGTTGCAAATACATTGTTATTGTCTATATGTTATTATGGTCGATTATAGGTCCAGAGGCACATTTTGTAGTCTCATTTTGTAACCACTATAGGTATTATATGGATTTGTTGAAATTAGCAAATTGATAACATTACCAAAGTAATTATACGTATATCAACTTAATGAACATATTCATGTTGATTTTGAAGTATATATCTGTTTGAAACTTGCCAGATTTGATAGACCTATAGTGATTTTGAATTTTGATGTATATATTGTCTTCCATCATCTATTATTCCTAGATAATTCTTGAAGTTATCTATTGATAATTATAAATCTTATTTGAAACATGAGTGCATGACATGAGACTCAATGAAGAATGTGTTGGTATCTCTATACAAACACACACCACAACAGCTATCCATCGCTCCATGCTATTGACTATAATCAAAGTAATTCTCGAAAACATATATTTAAATTTACGTTTACATATTTGGTTTAGTTGTTGTATATCACTATAACAGCTCCTTCATCCATGACCATTTGCGAGTCTCGTGAATCCATAGATTGTTTTAGTTTCTTTACCATATTTACATCAGCTCAGAAAATTGTGTTTTTGTGTTGCTAACTTGCTATTATACATATGGTCTTTTTCAAATGGAACCAAATAGTTAGAAGTCACATTATTCGATTATATATTGTAGCACTATTAGTAAGTTAAGTTTATTTTTATTTTTGAGCAACTTTTTGTTTTAAACAATTAATCTTATTTTGTTCCATTGTGTATGTTTTGTAAGTGACATTTTAACTTAACTTTTTGGTTTTTAATATTTACATCATTTAAGGTTATTTCTGTTAACCATTATCTTTACTTCTTTTATATTTTAAACAATTCTTAAAGCTAGTCGCTCATTGGGCGGGCCTTGAGACTAGTGTATATATATTTACATATCTCATACTATAAGAAACCATATGACTTCATAAAAACAACGTATGCTACCTCACCTTAAAACTTTTATTTATTATAAACAAGTATAATATTTTTAATATTATATACATTATATACTTTCACCAAATTATCTAAATCCTTAATCAAAGTACCCAGAAAATTCACAAGTGCCTACAATATATTACCTAGACTTGTAGTAACTCCCTAATTTAAACAAGTATAACACATTTCTACCCTAAAACATATACTCTAGCCGAATATATATACATGGATACATACACTTGCTCTAAAAACTCGAAAAGGACTTATGTTGCAAGTAGTCAACTTACACCATACTACAAACAATGCCACTCAACACTCGCTACTGTTTCAAGTCATTTTTGTCCCCTTTGACTTCCCTATACACGGCAAGAAAGAAGAAAAACCAAGGAGCCATGTTTTGCCAATTAAGGAATGGTACTTGACATATCTATCACAATATCTTCCAAATCCATTAAGATCTAGGGTGAGATACTTAGTACTATGTTTGATATACCAGATCCTAGTATATCTTGCATTATAAGCGAATGATACACACACACACACACACATATCTCACAAACTCACTCAAATACCTCTCACTCTCTCTCAATTCTAGGATCACAACAACATACACCAAGAAACACATTTACTTCACCATATACTACCCTAAATCTATGTCCTAAACATCTTAAATATCAATCATTGTCTACCCCTACACAAACTTGATCTCCAAGACAACTACAAAAGGCTACACGAATCCTAGTAGGCCACTACTTAGTTTTTGGTCTAGGGTTTCCCATTGTTGATTTATAAGCTTAAGGTTTCACTTGGTTTACTTATCCTCACTCTTATCATCTTAACAAGTAAGTTCATACAAACTTATATCTATCCTATTTACATTCATTTTACATTCACTTAATCATTCACCTGAACACATATTATGGACTTATTAAAACTCAACAACTAGTATATATATACCTATGAAGGTCACAGCTAAATTATGGTTTCACAAGGAATTGTGTAAAGTTTACTTAGTTATAAAACACATGAACATATACTCATAATAAATAAATCATGAAACTTTCCCAATTTTAATTATAGCCGTGGGCTATATGGATTCACTTGTAGTTTATGGTAAATCTTGTTAAACCTATATTAACCTACTTAAAACCTTAGATCTATAAACTCCTTAAATAATTAATAACCATGCCTTAATTTATCTAGAAGCCTATATATTGTTAATGGACTTATTAGGCCCAATGAATAGTAGCCAAGCTTTAGAAAGCCCACTATGCCCATACTTGTTAGATAAGCCCATTAAGATAGTCTTGTAATTATAGTAGACTTAAAAATGTAGTTAAGCCCATTTAGAAATCCTTAAGTCCATTAAGATTTAATAAAATGGTTAATGGGCCTTGTAAAGCCCAATAAGAATATAGTAAGCCCATAAGCCCACTTGACTTTTCTAATAGGCCCATTTAATATTTTTAAACTTAAATAAACTTTTGATACTAAAAATATAACTTATAAAAGTTTTCGGGCCAAAAATGTAATTATATAAAGTATAGGGGCTAAAACCGTACCACATATAACTGATTATAACAAAACATTAAATACAAGGACTAATATAGTAATTATCCGAAGGTTTAGGGGTTATTTAATTCAATTCGAGACCTAATATAACCTTAAGGACCATTCTTGCAATTATTCGAAAGTTAATACGTGTAATATAACCCTAGGGACCATTTTTTTATTTAACCGAAAACTATTCGAGCCCTAGGGGCTATTTTTGCAATTATATAAAAGTCCTAAAAACTAATTATAACCCTAAGGAATAAATATGCCATATGCCGAAAGTTAATTAAGCCCTAGGGGGCTGTCTCGTAACTTAACTAGGGTTACAAACCCTAATTCGAACTTAAAGGACCTTTTGCGTCATTACTTGAAGTTATACGGGCCCTAACCCTAAATATTAACGTGAGGAACTAGTTTTGCCAATTACCGAATAATAAAGAAATCCGAGGGGTACTATATGTAATACTGCGGGTATTAAATAATATGGAGGGACTTGAATTACAATTACATGAAACTTATATAAGCCCTAAATCCTTATATTAATTTTCTTAATACTTTATAAAACATTTAGGCCATATTCTATATTTAGAAGTCTTAAAAATTAAGCCTTTAACATTTCTATAATAGGAAATTCACAAGCCATTATTCAAAAAACCAATACTTTATACACATTAAATAAAGAGTAAATTACACCGTTCGTCCCTGTGGGATGCGTTGACCGATAAGTTTCGTCTCTTGACCAAAAATGCACCACTCGTCCCTAAGTGGGTATACGTTATGTATTGTTAGTCCCTCCCTTTTTTGAGGCACACTAACTGGTGTTAGTCTCTACTACCCAAGGGGTATTCTCGTCCTTTTACACCCATCACATTCCAAAACGCTTTAAAAGGTATATGCATGCAAAGTCTTGATCTGTTTATTTATCTTGAAGACTTGGTGAGGATAAATAGTTGAAGTAACTTAAACGGTTGCTATTAATAGGGAAAAGACTCGTGGGAACTAACCACACCCGAAAAGATCGAAACTTGTGGGAGAAAGAAAGAAGAAGGGAATACCATTTTCAAGAAACAAAAATATGAGAGGGCTTCAAAGAGATACGAGAAGGTAATTGAGTGCTGGTACATTACCACCCTTTTTCTAATTTTAGGGCCTTAAGGGGTGTTTGGAGTTGTCTTGTGAAACTGATTATCTCAAATAAATCACTTATGAAACTGATTATCTCAAATAAAGGCATTCGTCTTAGCATATTTTTTCTGATACACAACCATCTTTTATGATTTAGGCTCTTAGTTTTGTCGAATATGACTCGGCTTTCAGTGAAGATGAGAAACAACAGGCCAAATTGCTAAAACTCAGCTGCAATCTAAACAATGCTTCCTGCAAACTGAAACTGAGAGACTACAAACAAGCGGTAAAGCTTTGTACCAAGGTATTAGATGCTGATAGCAAGAATGTTAAGGCGCTTTACACTCGAATTTGACCCTGATAATCGGTAAAGTAATCTTTGTCTTCTCGATATGTTGCTTTTCAAAAGGTGGATGTTTTGACCCACTTACTTACGAATGGGCCAAACTGGCTAAAAATGATGATCATAAAAAAGAAAAGTGATGAGCACAAAAAAGAAAGTGGCTTGGTTTGGTTTTGCAGTTTGAGAAAATGAAGGACGCAAACAAGGAAAGAAACTCATGGATGTTTATAGGTATTTCTAATTCTGTAAAGAGCAGCTAGCTAGTGATAGTGTGTATTTGAATGATTGTTTTAAGGTTGATTATTTTCGTGAGTATCTGGAAAAAATGAATGTTCTTGTGTACATTTTATTTTTATGTCATGCAACTACTGTAGTGTATTATCTAGATTGATTTTTCATATATTTTTGGTTTTAAGTTGTACCAGAAAACACATATAAGAATCATGGCTAGTTTGGTTAAAATTGGGTGTTCTGATTTTATTTAGATTGATTTGTCATATATTTTTATAGATGTTTTTAAATTGTGATGGTGAGATTTAAGATTTGATGGTGAGAATTAATTGGCAGTGGTGGTGATGGGTGGTAGGTGATGTGTAGAAATAAATATTAGGGTAAGTAGGGAAGGTAAATGGGAGAGATAGTGGGTGGCGAAAAGTCGAAAATACCCTTTGTGGATATGTGTATAACGTCAGTTAGTAGGCCTTAAAAAGGAGGGACTAACAATACATAACGTATACCCACTTAGGGACGAGTGATGCATTTTTTTGGTCAACGGACGAAACTTATCGGTCAACGCATACCACAAGGACGAACGGTGTAATTTACTCATAAATAAAAGTTAAAAAATCTTAAGTTACATCATTAAAAGTAATGGCCTAAAGGTAAATGTAATAACCTGTAACAACTCCAACATTGATAGCCCATTTAAAGTATTAAAGCCCATTTTAAAACGAAGTAACAACTATCCCATTTAAATGTTTCACTATTCTTAAGACTTGTTTTTTTGTTTTTCACTATATAAACAAGATTCCCGATCACAATATTTTCTATCTCTCTATTGCCATAACTTCCGAATTCTAGCTCTGATCAACGTCTTCACCGACATCTTTATGTCCTTCGTTAGTACATATGCATGTAATAGTTCATATTTACTTTTCTTATCATATTTAGATTGTCTTTCTTTGTGAGTTTAAGTATTTATATTGGATATTTGTTAGGTGGTCGTGATGAATCTCGAACGAACTTGACGATGATAGATGTTTCGACAAATAATTTAAAAGAAGGTTGTATACTTCAAGGGTTTAACTTTTGTTATGAATTGTAATTTAAACCCATATGTACACTACAAATTTGAAGAACTAATAAGCGTTCGTATTATTTTGAGCATGTTTAGTTACCATCTCATTTTGATTTAGGATTGTCAAAATAAATAACATGTATGTATTTTTATGCTTTAAGAACAGTTTCATATATTGTTTCAGGTTTACAAACTTGAATATTTTAAGTGAACCTTACTACCACCACCACCCACATAGCACCGCCACAAAAACATTTAATCGCCACGAAATTAGTCACCGGGTACCTACCGCTGCATTGCGCGGGTACCCGGCTAGTGATATTAAAATTATGAATAAACCCTAATTTATAAGGACTAAAACCGGCATTACCTCAAACTTATAACCTAGGAACTATTTAGTAATTTATAAAAGCTTCGGGGACTTTAATTTAAATTAAATAAATTGCTATACATTTTATAAAAATCATTTATATAAATTATATAAATTAAACCCGAATAAATTATAAAAGTAAATATATTAAACATATATATTATTTTTCCATCCTTTTAAATATATATAACTCATCCTATTTATAAATTATTTAAACTAACTTATGAAAGTAAAAGTACGAGAATAATAAGTAAAAAAATAATTACTTAAACGATATTATTAGCCACGTAATTAAAAGGGATATTTTTACTACTTGTACAACGATTAATTAAAATACAGAGATCGTCATAAAATGCTTAAAACCAGTATAAGCATGCACATATATCTTTCAGAGACTTTTCATGCATTATTTTATGCATATACTGAGACTGTATAATTATTTAGGCAGTTGACTGTGTCGTGAGCATTACATTGGATTACTTATGATTTACTGTTTTTACTACTACTGAGGTGAGTTTATGGCCCCACACTATATATTAACAAACTTTTAAACCTTTTATGGGGAAGAAAACATGCAACATATTTTATGGATGCAAACTAAACTACATTAAACTTTGATTATATTTGCCTATTGTAGAATGACTCACTTACCCATGAACTAAAACTGTTAAAATTATTAAATTGCCTAAATGTTATAAATAGATCTATTTAGGACTGACCATCCCCATCTGGGTGAGTAGCGCTCACTATGCATGGTCCAGGACAACAGATGTGTATCATGTCGGAACACTGTATTCGGTGCATTTTAATTAATGTGAAGGTTCCTCATTTGTTGAGGGATTAACGAGTTTAGTGTCAGTTTCGGGCAATAGGAATTGTAGTTACCTTTAAGTATTGATGTTATGTGCATTACTAATTCAGTGAATGTTTTACTGTCCAAACTTATTTTATTAAACCTATGAATTCATCAACTTTATGTTGACTCTCAAAGCATGTTTTTCTCAGGAAACTGAAGCAGGTATTTGATGTGCATGGAGTCAAGCATCATGATAGGCAGTATTTATAGAGCTCATTTGGGGTTTTATAAACTTGGGAATAAAAAACTGTTGAATAATGTTAAAGACAATTTTTATGACAATTATAGTATGGTTCATGTAATATTTGATTTGATAATCTTTTATCTGTTGCTCTACATACTATCTATTGTTGATCCACCTACGTGACACCCAAATATTATTTCCGCAACATTTGACCTATTTGGGGGTGTCACAAATAATGAATAATGAATGGAAAGAGACAAGGAAAGGAAAGATCAAACCGAACACCAAGGATTTATAGTGGTTCGGCAACGAAGCTCACTCTTTATTCCTACTCCACTCCTCGAGTACTCCTTACTCGAGAGTTCATTAATCAAAAATCTCCTTTAAGTAGAAAAACCGTACACGTCGCTTAACCACTTTCCGACTCTAAGCTAAAATTCGAGACCTAATCTTAGCTAGGACCAATCTACACCAATATACTTTGAGGTCTAAGTATTAACCACAATACGTACACAAATTCTAAATATACACAACATTTTGGATCTTCACAATAACACAAGAATGAAATAAAGTCTTGATCTTCAATGGATCTTGAGCTAGACACAACACTTCAAGGATTAAAGTGTTCTTCTCTTTGCACTTGAGAGGATGAGATGGGAAGAGAAAGATTCAATTCTAAACAAATATAATCAACCAAATAACCAATGATTTGTGTGATTAAAGAAGGTGTTTTGAATCTAAAAATTTATGTGCAAAAGAGGTGAAAAGAAATCTGGAAATTGTCCACTATTTATTGGACAAAGGCCCAACGGCTCTATCTGGCCGTTGCTCAGTAAATAGGTTGGCGGCTCAATATTAATATTGAGCCGCAAACACCTATAATGAGCCGCCGGCTATAGAGTCCGCTCCTTTTTGTCGTTTAGTGGGTGAATCTCATCTGGTTTTATATTTATCCAGATTGGATATTCTTATACCATTTGAAATATGCCAAATTCAAATTTCAATTTTTTTATTTTAATAAAACATTTTCTTAAAAATAAAGTTTATTGAAAAACATTTGTCACTTTTGAATAAAATTGAGTTTTAAGAAAAATGTAAATCCTTGATCACTTAGTTAGGTTAAGAAATTTGTTAATGCAATGATGCCTAAAAACGTTACTTGTATTTTTCCGTCTCGCTTTGTTATGATTACGACAGGATGTAAAAACAAGCATTTAAGAAAACAACGAAAAACGAATTCTTGAGTTCAAGTATTTTTTATTTCAATCATTATCACTTAAGGTATGTACAAACAAGTACTCATCCTAATTAAGTGATCAAGGATTTAATCTTTTCTTAAAACTCACTTTTTATCAAGTTATTAAACTTTCTTTTTAAGAAAATGTTTTATTAAATTAATTATTTGAAAATTTGAAAATGGCATATTCTATCTTGGTTTGGAATATCCTTTCAAGATATTTTAATCTCCAGATTCGAATCACACCACTAATAGAAAAAAGGAGCGGAGTCTACTCTGGCGGTTCCATAGTGGCTATGGCGGTTCCTTATCGATAAGGAACCGCGGGCTCCAATAAGGAACCGCGGGCAGATATAGCCGTTGGAAGTTTGTCTTATAAATAGTGGACCATTCTCATACTTTCTCCTCGCCTCTTTTACACATACATTTCCAGATTCTTTCATACTTCTTAAATCACTCAAATCCTTGATCATTTGTTTGATTACTACTTGTTTAGAAGTGGATCTTTTCTCCTTTCATATCTTCCTCTCAAAGTGCAAAGAGAAGAACACTATCATCCTTGAAGTGTTGTGTCTACCTCAAAGATCCATTGAAGATCAAAAACTTATTTATTCATTGTTGTGAAGATCCAAGTAGTTGTGTCTATTTAGAAGTTGTGTATGTATTAAGGTTAATACTTGGTCCTTAAAGTATATTGGTGTAGATTGGTCCTAGCTAAGATTAGGGCTAGACTTTAGCTTTGAGTCGGAAATTGGATAAGCGACGTTGTGTATGGTTTCTCCACCTTAAGGAGCTTGTTGATTAGTGAACTCTCGAGTAAGGAGTACTCGAGGAGTGGAGTAGGAACGAGGAGTGAGCTTAGTTGTCGGACCACTATAAATCCTTGGTGTTTGGTTTGATCTTTCCTTACCTTATCTCTTTACATTCATTATTCTTTATACTTGTGATTATTAGTTTAGTTTCACTATACCTTGTTCATATTATGTATAAGAAGGTTTCACATAAATACTCAAGCCTAAGTTTTTGAAAAGGATTTTTAAAAACCAACCTTTAACAAGTAAATTTAAGAAACTATTCACCCCCCTTCTAGTTTCTACAATTGGTATCAGAGCGTGGTTGCTCAAGTCTTTTTAGAATATATTGTATTTTAAAACTTGAATCGATCTATGGATTCCAACAAGTATCTTGAAGGGCAATCTATGCAAAGACCACCTCTTTTTGAAATTGATAGTTTTATTTATTGGAAAAATAGATTTGAGACTTATGTGAAATCAAAAGATTTAGATATTTGGCATGTTATTACCAATCGTGATTTTTTGCCTTATCGATATAATGAAGTTTCTAAAATCAAAGAGATAGTCACTTTTGACAAAGCTAATGATGATACTAAAAGGAAACTTGCTAAAAATAATGAGGTTAAAATGGTGATATATAATGCTTTACCAAAGAAAGAGTATGTGACAACCCTAGATTTTGGATTTGTCACTTTTGATTGTTTGACTTTGATTATGTTCTTAGTGTGCGTTTACGTGCATTCTGTTTATATTTGAGCCTTGGATTGTGAAAGTCCCTAAACCTAGCTTGAAACAATAAACTAAATCAATCAACACACTTAATTACTTTTCAAACGTAATACTTATTGTTGTATAATAAAGAATTACGAGTGTTATGGATAACACCGTTTGATGACAATGTGTTGTGCACACTTTGGACAAACTAAAACCTAACTTATGAACACAGTCGCAGCTGTTTGGTTCAACAAGTTCGAAGAGTTAATGTGTGAAATGTGTCAAAGTGTTAAACATTAACTCTAGGCTACATAACCTATTTATAGTGGTACGAGGTTGAATCCAATTACTGGTTGATGGTGACTACACTAAACAGACACTTGTCAGACATTTGTCACAAGATGCTCTTCTATTCTTGGTAGTCTGCCACAATGCTTTAGGGAAACAGAGCTGACACAGTTTCCCTTTTCTTCATAGTCTCGTACACACTAAGGTATGTCCAAAGTGTACTGAGTGTTAACAGGGTATTGCCACCCCTGTTAACCCTCAACCCCTCAGAGTCCCTGATACAACTTGGTTGTTATCTATCACAGCCAACGAGTATGTCTTCAAGTAATCTTCGACTTCCTAGACAATGTCTCTGACATGGACTCCTCTGAGGTTGCTCACAGAGACTTAGATCTCTGTGAGTCTTGCAATACTTGCCTGCCTCCTAGGCACAGTCAAGTTAATATCAAACAGCTTGATTTGTGTTTAAATCTATGATACAAGGAATCTAATAAACTTAGATTCCCAACAATCTCCCCCTATTTAAACATAAATACAGCTAGATCTACATAAGTTACAGTAAGTGAGATGACAGCTTCTTCTTACTCATAACAGATCTAAACAAACATACCTCATGATTTTATTATGACTTAAAAGAAATTACAAGTACAAAACATAAGTGAAACAAAATATGAAAGTAAAGTTCAACTATGAAAAACTTCAATAATCATCATTCTTGATTCTTTCTTCAGCTTTAGCTAAATCTGTCCTGGCATCCAATTCGGCCTGCAAAGCTTGTGCAAATACCTTGGAATACTCTGTGTTGATTTTAAGTGCATTTTTAAGACAAAGAAGCTGAATAGTTGATGCTAATCCTAACTCATCTTTCCTTTGGAACACATATTGACATGCCCTGTTCATGAAGGCCATACCTTTCTCAGGCTCAGTATATGTCTGACCATCAATAGGGGCTACAATCCCATTTGGTAAAACCGAATCCCTGTGCATTCCATCCACTTGATCATCATCAGTTACGAAGGTTTCCTTAATAAATTGAGTCATCCTTATTCTTTTCTTTCCAAACTTTGGAAGATCTTGTTCATACAGCTGTGGTGGGGGATCTACCTTGAGCTTGGCTGCAGTTTCTTTAACCCAATTAAACTTAGCTTTGAGAGTCTTAAGAAGTGTAAAATTTGCCTGTACAGTCCTCTTCGCAGCTAAAGCCTCAAGTTCAAACCATTCAGACAAGCCAAGTTTCTTTAACTTAAAGTCTTCAAAGAGATCCATATTGGCCTGTTGATTATCTCTCCACAAAATCATTTGTGGTGTATGAGTAGACTTGTGAATAGTATACTTGAACGTGGTGATTTTTCCAGGTGCAAACCTGTTGTTAATGCAGGCATCATAGTCAGCTTTTACCTTTTTCAGTGCCTCTGTACGTTTGACTTCCATTTCTTTCAACCTTTGTCTTTGCTCCTCCCTTTGTTGTGGAGTCATTTTTCTCAGAGTTGCCTCATTAAGCTCCTTAGCTTTCTTGATTTCATTTAACCTTTTGAATTCAATAGCCTGTTTCTCAATTTGTTTAGCCGTTAGAGGGTTCTTATTTGTTGCTTTAAAGGTTGTGAATTGGGATAGTTCAGTGGTGGATCCTCATGTCTCTAGCATCACAGCTATTTTCTTTAGCTTGGCGTCTAAGTCTACCACAACTATTTCCTTTCCTTTCTTCGAGACAGAGGATAACACACTTGTGTTCTTGAGCTCTTCAGCTTGTTTGAGGAAATCCATCTGTTCTTGGTTTTGTACAGCTTTGGGTAGGGAGCTAACAGTGAATTTAAGTTTCTTGGCAGCTGGTTCACCATCATCCACAACCTCGCTGGTGTTAACTAGAGTCAGGTATTTTGATGAATCAACTCCATCCTTTGTCTGTTGCTCCCCCTTAACTTCATCCTCATCATCAGGTATAGTTATTGGAGTGATGACTTGGAGAGGGATGGGTGAAGGGATAGTGTTGTCAGCTGATCCTAAACTTTGCTTAGCTGATTCAAGGTTAAGTACATTTTACTTCCCCCATCACGTTCACTCCTGTCTTTTCAGACGTTTGGATGAACGTGCATGAATGTGTTTAGCAATTTGCTCAACAGAGGCAGCCATTTCTCTTTGCCTGGTTCTTGAAGCTCTGGAAATTTCCAACAGTTGGTTGCAGTTACCATTTGTGTTGCGATGAACACGATCAACTATGAAGTTGGTGTGACGAATTTGCCTATCTTGTACAGCCTCAAACTCTCTATGCATAGTCAACTCATGAGCAGAGAAAAGTGCAGGGACCTCTGTGGCTATGGCATCTTTGATCCGAGTGGATAAATGAATAAGTCCTTTGGACACTCCCTTTCTTGTACCATCCTTAATGGGTTCAGTAACAGCATCCTTAACCGCCTTTGTGATGATCTGTGGAAAGTTGACAGTGAAGGAATGCATTTCAGATTTTATTATGTCCAGCTTTCTTGACAGGCGTTCCATGTCTGAGGCATGATGTTCAGCCTTGAGATCATAGATGTTCAGACTTTGTCTTGCATAATCGTCCTCTCTTGGAAATATGTCAAAGTTGGTCTGTGTAGGATGATCAAACAACAAAAATTCGGTTGTCGGATCATATGCAGGCCTTTGGAACACTGTGGTGACAGAGGTAACAGAAGTAGGCGTCACTACAGCTTCCTTGGGAGGAGGAGTGGTTTCAACAGCTGGTGTGGACACAGAGATATCCTTCGGAGGAGACAGAGACTGTTGGTCATTATCCTCTTCATCATCCTCCTCCTCAATCATCCCCTCAGGGAGAATCTCATCATCGGGCATGGATTCAGGTTCAGAGAAGCTTTCTATTAAGGCAAGCACATCCTCTTCAATATCAGGCATGGGCTCATTCTCATTTGGCTGATCCTGAATCAATTTATCAGCTCCTTCATCTGGCTGCTCCAGAGATTCTAAGTTTGGCTGTACAACATCAGCCTGCAAGTTGTTTAAGTTAGTAACAGTGAAATATATAAAGGGAATGGTCGCTAGTTCGCTGTCCTAGAGAGGCTGAGGATGATTATTCAGCCACTCTAAAGGATAAATCTTTGGATTATTTTAATAGTGAAAATTATGAGGTTAATGGTCGCCATTCGCTGCCCCTAGGAAACCTGAGTGTGATTATTCAGCCCCCCCCCCAAAAAAAAAGGTTGAAACCTTTGGGACTCTTTTATTTGTGAAACATATGTTGTTAAGGATCGCCATTCGCTGCCCCTAGGAAGGCTGAGGGTGATTATTCAGCCCCCCCAAAGGTTAAGAAACCTTTTGGACTCTTTTATGTGAAACATATGTAGTTTAGGATCGCCTGTTACGCTGCCCCTAGGAAAGCTGAGGGTGATGATTCAGATCCCCCTGAAAGGATAAATCCGTTGGGATTTTTTTAAGTGTGAAAATGATGTAAGGTAAGGTCGTCTTGTAACGCTGTCCCTAGGAGAGCTGAGGATGATTATTCAGCTCCCCCTAAAAGTATAACTTTTGGGATTCTTTTTCTGAAGGAACCAAGAGGCTTTGTGAGGTACATCTACTCTAGCATCGAGACATATATGTATTCAGGTTGTTGTTTGCCTGAATACTGTCTAGAGGGTGCAGGGTCATCGGGGTGCTTTATAAACATAAATAAATCACTCCCTGGTGAAGAGACAGTGTGTACAGAAGTCTTAAAAGATTTCTAAGTGCATACAAAGACTTCTATGGGCCGAGTGTAACCCTAACTTCACCACTCTCACCTACAGACATTTGAGAGTGGTTGCTTGTGGACCTCTAAAAATGATAAGACTGATTACCTGTGCGATATCAGCGGAATTGGGTTAGTTCCTTGTTGTCTCAGCTGAGATTGAGACGCTAGACTCCTGTTGTTTGTCAGTTGAGGTCTCTGTGTCCACAGAAGTCTCTGGAACAGAGGAGGATGAGAGGTTCACAGTCTTCTTAACCCTGGCCTTTGTAATAGTTTGGGTTTGGGAAGAAGATGGGTTTTTCTTCTTCTTTGGTTGTTGGACAATTGTTGCCTTGGACGATGTGGTGTGTTGCCCAGAGGTCAAAGACGCTGACTTTCCAGACACACCAGCTGTATTCACCTTCTCAGAGGAAGGGAACAAGGACTTCACAACTGAAGGTTGTTTATTAGCAATGTTCAGCATATGGGAAGTAGCAGGTACATCCTCAGGTCCAATCCCTTTGTAGATCGCTCCAGTGATGTGATACGGCTTCAAGGTTTTGAGCTCAGAGTTGTGGTAGTTGTCAACCAACAGGCTTTCAAAGAGAAGAGAAAGAAAGCGAATATAGCAAATATTTTTCTCCCTGACCTGATTTGTTCCCTTAAGTTTTTCCACAAGGTTAGAGAAAAGTATGCTTCTAACATCTACGTCTGTGCCCCATATCAGCCCAAAAGCAATGGTTTGGTGATTAAATGCCATTTTGTCTTGAGATCCCTGCATACCACCCAAGGATTTGACGATGTGTGTGAAGAGGACACGACACATAGGTGAGAAATATATGATCTTCAGAGGAGGCTTGGACACGACTTTAGCAGGAGTGAGGGCTGGGTTAACATCAGATATGGGTTTAAGTGTGGCAAGGGCATCCTTCACAACCTTCTTGTCAACAGTTTTCAGGAATTCATCGCCATGCCTTAGCCTAGTAATAAGTGTGAAAACACTTATACTTTTACCACTTATTTCCAATAATAACAAGACCAAAACGTGTAGTTTATGTCGTAAAAGTCGGAATTATGCGTGGTTTGTGTTTTTATTGTGTTTTAGGACCAAAAGATGAAAAAGGAAGAAAACACGGGCTTTCACGGGCTTTTATCGAAGAAAACGAGAAAAGACAAAGTCAAGAGATCAAGAGTGCTTAAAGAACGGATGTCCAAGACCTATTCTGAAGATTTATCGAAGAAAAAGTCTAAAGACGGAAGTTTTAATGAAGTCGAAGAACTCAAGTCTAAATTAAAGAATAAAATTATTAAGACAAGTTCAAATCCCGAGACGACGTCGAGAAAAGGCAAAGAATTAAATCGAGTCGAGAAGAAAAGAAAGAAGGAAGCACACCACACATGAACTTCCCACTTAGCCTATAAATACCCTCCTAATCACCTTAGGAGGGTGGTTAGCTAGTTTCACTTTTAATTTTTCCTTTCTAGTTTTTTAGAGAGAAAAAGTTCTAAACTTTCTCTCACTAATTTTTTCATCTTTTCTTTCTTTAATCTTTCAAGTTTAAGCTTTCATTAATCTTTGTATTTGAGTTTCTTTAATCAAAAGTTTAAGTTTAAGTTTGTGTTCTTTAATCTCCTTCTACATTTCTTGATTTACTTTTGATTTTGATCCGAAATCCATAATCCATACGGATTGATTTTATTTGATGTTTAAGAGGTTAAAAGGTTAATCTTTTTACTACTTATTAAGCTTTTCTTTGGTTTAGGATATAAGCTGTTTATGCTTATTGGCTTATTTCATATTCTAGCTTATCACTTTTCGGATTATTAAAAAGGTTTAAGTCTTTTTAAAGTTCTTTTATTAAGTTTATTATTTTATGTTTTGAAAGTTGTCAAATTTAAGCTTATTGAGTTATTTAAGATTTGGTTAAGATAGCTTATTATACGTGCTTATTGAGTTTTCAGCTTACCACCATTTTCGGATTAATTTTGTGTTCATCGCAATATTTTGAAGATTCCACATTCTGACGGTTACTTGTTTGTATCGCAATAACCCATTGAGGGTTTTACTTTGCGATAACTTGTACTTCCCCCTTATTCCGATCTGGATTGCGATCGCTCATTGCGATCGCATATTCCGACAGGTGATAAGGTTACTTTGAATCAAAACTCTGGCAAAATTTTGTCAGCTACATTCCGATAGATGCACATTGCGACATAAGTGTTTACTTGCATTCCGATCTGGACTTTGCGACAGAACCATATTCCGACAGAATTGACTTTGACATTCCGATGGGTATTCAGATGAACATTCCGACAGCTTTGTATTTGATTATTCCGATGGCTTTCATTTTGATACATTCCGATAGAACTTGTTTTTAAGTTTTAAAGTTTTACAAAGTATTTTTCTAAATAGCTTTTAGTTTAATTTTCAAAAGCTTTAATCATTACTCAACGACAATTATCTGCTTTTAGTTTTTAAATAGATAATCAACCAAACCATTTATTATTCCACCAAGAACAATTGAGTCACACTCTTAACCAATAGTCAATTCGAAGAGATCGGACGATAATATTTTATACTTAGCCCAAAAGCTATGTATTACCCAGCCACATTGGAAAAATCTTTGAGAGAAAAAGCAAAGGGGTTTTCGTTGAAAGAGAGGTTAAAGGTGATGGTGTCATCAATGATTTCGGCAGAATACCAAAATTCCCTAAGGTATTCTTGGTAGAAGACGGATGGGGATTTTTTGAATGCTTCACTAACATCACAATTTTTCATGAAATTGACCAGATATGTGTAGGTGTTGTTTGGAGCCTTGAGCTATCCAATCGAGTTGTTAGAAGCAATGGTGCTCTTATTAAGTTCGAAGGTAACATTGGAAGCCTTTGGTACTGGGAACACCATGGATTCGAGGTTGAGGAAGATGAAGATGGTGAGACGGTTTAGAGAGAGAAAGTTTAGAGAGAGACGAGTTTGTGAGAAAAGAGAATAGTGGTAGGTGAGAAAGATCTTGAGACAATATTTATATTCAAAAAATTGAAACAGTTATTCAAACGCATTAAATGCGTAGTGGGAAAAAGGCTACACACAAGTGGGTCCCTTGACCTTTCAAAACCATTTGTCTCGTCGTTAAATGGAAAAGAAGTAATTAAATATAGGGAATTTTTTAGCATTTACTTGGAAAGTAACTACCTAGTTTCATGTAAAAAACATTTAATATTTAATCAGACATTAATGAACACATTAAATATCAAGCCACAAGCTTGGAGATATTAAGAATCCCTAGCTCAGCAACTAGCCTGTTGAACGAAGGTTCAGCCAAAGGCTTGGTAAAGATGTCAGCTAGTTGCAGCTTTGTGGGTACGGAATGCAACTCAATATCTCCCTTAATTATATGATCCCTGATAAAATGATACCTGATATCAATGTGTTTGGTTCGAGAGTGAAGAACAGGGTTGTTGGAGATGGCAATAGCGCTGGTGTTGTCACAGAGGATTGGCACTTTGTCATATAGAATCTCATTGTCAGCTAATTGACTCTTCATCCAAAGCACCTGTGCACAATAACTGGCAGCAACAACATATTCAGCTTCAGCTGATGACATGGCCACAAAGTTTTGCTTCTTTGCACTCCATCTAACCAACTTTACTCCTAGGATTTGACAGCTACCTGAGGTACTTTTCTTGTCAATGCAACATCCAGCATAGTTTGAATCTGAATAGGCCTTGAGATCAAAGCCTGATTCCTAGGGATACCATAGACCTAGGGAGGTTGTCCCTTTGAGATACCTGAAAAGTTTCTTAACAACCACTAGATGGGATTCTTTTGGGTTAGCTTGGTACCTTGCACAGAGACATGTGGAGAATTGGATATCAGGACGACTGGCTGTTAAATACATGAGTGACCAATCATGCCTCTATATAAAGTCTCATTAACAGAGACCCCTGACTCATCAGGACCCAAGTTGTTTGGTGGAAGCATGAGGCATTTCACTGATGCACAATCAGCTAAGTCATATTTTTTTAAGTAAATCTTTAACATACTTTTCTTGACAAATTGAAATTTCCTTAGGACATTGTTTAATTTGAAACCCCAAAAAGTAAGTTAATTCACCCATCATACTCATCTCATATTTCATGGTCATCAATTTAGCAAAACGTTTACTAAGACTAACATTAGTTGACCCAAAGATAATATTATCCACATAAATCTTCACAATGATGAAATCACTCTTATCCTTGAAGGTAAAGAGTGTTTTATCAATGGAACCCCTGACAAATTTATAATCAGTTAAAAAATTAGATAGAGTTTCATACCATGCTCTTGGAGCTTGTTTCAGCCCATACATGGCTTTGTGTAGTCTGTACATATGATTAGGAAACTCGTTGTTCTTGAATGCCTTATGCTGTTCAACATATAATTCCTAGCCAAATCTCCATTGAGGAAGGCACTCTTAACATCCATAGTATACACAGTGAAGTTTATATTTGCAGCATAAGCAAGGAAGATTCTGATAGCTTCAAGTCTTGCCAGAGGTGCAAAAGTTTCATCATAATCAATCCCTTTAGTCTGTGTATACCCCTGTGCAACCAGCCTAGCCTTGTTTCTGATGATGTTTCCAATTTCATCCATCTTGTTTCTATAAATCCATCTAGTGCCTGTGATGTTCTTACCAGGTGGAGCTGGCACTAGAGTCCATACCTTGTTCCTTTTGAAGTGATTAATTTCTTCTTGCATAGCAGCTACCCACCCATCTTCCATAAGAGCCTCAGCTACTCTCTTAGGTTCAATTTGAGAGAGAAATTCAGCGAAAGACATTCGTTGGCTGAGGCTGACTCTGAGTCATGAATTTGATGTCTAGTAGTAACCCCTGCATTAGGTTCCCCAATAATGTTGACAAGAAGAATGTGTTGATATCATGACCATTTAGTTTAGGGAGCTTGGGAATCATAGACATGGACACTTGTGGGGGTAGCTAGCACTATTTGAGTTTCATCCTGCTGAGTAGGAGGACTCTCTTCAAAGATGACCCCAGTATTTGTGTCAACTTCAACTATATCAAGAGGCACAGATTCATTGTCAATAGGAGAGTCTTCAGGAATTTGAAGAATGGGTGAGTCATCTTCAGTAGTTGTGGAACAAGGACTACAGGAAGGCTGTGGTTCTTCTTCATTAAGTCCCTGAGAAGAGGGAACTTCAATGTTGTGTGTTGACAGAGGGTCAAAGGCAGGAACATACGGTGTGAGGGTGTTGGGGAGATGATGGTGATGACAGGGAGGTCTTGGTTCTAAGAATTCATCACTTGGGAAGGACCTGTTTTCATTAAAATCTATTTCATCACCCTCTGTTCCTGATCTCTGTATGACGTCATCATATTTAGTGAATCTGACATGAAAGGTTTCTTCCACTTCTTGTCTTCTAGTATTGAATACTCTGAAGGCCTTTGCAGTTGGAGAGTAACCTAAGAAGAAACCATCATTAGCCTTTTCATCAAATTTTCTAAGTTTATCCCTGTAGTTATAAGTGAACACAGGGCATCCAAAAACATGAAAATAGTTGACATCTGGAGCTCTATTTCTGAAAACTTCATAGGAAGTTTTGCCATGTCTCTTGAAAACTTTAGGGGTGCCAGCTGAAGAGAAGCTTTGTGATATTCCCTTTTCATCACAAAATAATTCAAGTAGTTGATTCTTGAATTCAGTACCATTATCACTTCTTAGAGCTTTTACTCTAACATCATTCATATTTTCAACCTGTCTGATGAAGGAAATGATAGAGTCAGCTGCATCACTTTTCCTTCTGAGGAAGAAAACCCATGTATATCTTGAAAATTCATCAACTATGACCAAGGTATATTTGTTGTGATTAATGGTCTAAGGTTTGAAAGGCCCAAACAAATCCATGTGAAGGAGATGTAAGCACTTATCAATAGAGAATGATTGCCTGGTCTTAAAGGAAGACCTGTGATGCTTTCCCTTGACACAAGCTGAACAAGTCTTGTCTTTAGAAAAGGTCACTGAAGGTAGACCAGCAACCAGGTTTTGTGTGGCTATCTTGTTGATGTTTTTAAAGGTTGAGATGAGACAGTCTTTTGTGCCTGATATGAGCATAATTACTCATAGCATTTGTATCTAAAAACAATCAATAAATGCATAAAACCAATGAATATTACCTTGTATATGTGTTTTTGTTGTTTAATGTGTGTAGGTACCGAAGTTCACGAAAACCGGCAAAATCAACACGGGTTTTGAAGAAAAGATCAAGGAAGCCAAAATCAAGTTCGATTTAGTGGATTTAATTTAATAAAAGTGAAATGGTCCTTGTGGGTCCCACATTTGGTTAATGGGCTCAAAAGCCCATTTGAGAAGATGTAGTATTCACTTTTATACCACAAGCCCATTATGGCCCAATTTGGATAAAACTATGAGACGGATAAAGTTAAATGGGCTACAAGCCCATTATTAATTTAAGTTAATCAACATGGGACGTTTAACATGGGCTTTTAAAGACCCATTAGGTCAAGTTGTAAAATGTGGAAAGTAATATACGTATTTACTCGGTCAACACAACCATTTACCCTCATCACACACAACTCTTCGTTAAAAACAAAGTGTCTATCTCTCTCCCCTCTCACCTAACAAAAAACTAATACACATTTTAACCCTACATCCAGATAAATAAAATTGGGGCTTTGGATTCATAGCGCGTATTAACACACGTGTTGGGAATTAATTCCCAACTTTACCGGAGCTTGAAGATGGGAGAATCAAAGTGACGTGGCTCTTTTCTCTGCTCTGATTGGCCAAGACAAATCATTCCCATAAATGCTCCAATCAAGACTTGCCACATAAGCTTCAAAGAAGCAAAACTAGCACATATGATTGCCAAGTTGGCAATCCGTGTGCTAGTGTGCGAATATTAGCCACAAGATTGAAGAGAAGAAAGAGAGTGAAGAGATCAACAGTCAAGACGGAATATTCGTCTCAACAAACCTCACCAGCAGGCTTGGGGGTTTGCCTATAAAACCCCCCATTTGTTCTGTAAATATCAATCCAATTTTTACTTTAAAGTTATTATGCTAAAATAGTTTTAGGATAAATTGTAATTTCTTTTTAATAGTATTATATCAATTTTGATTATTAATAAAAGTTTGTTTGGTTCGAATAATTTCTTTATTTGCTTACTGTTAAAATTATCATTGCAATCTTTATTTCTTCATCTATTTAGCTACAATAATGTTAATATTATTTAATTAAGCTGATTAATAGCTTATATTAAATAACTAAGGTATAAATTGGGGATAAACTTTCCCCACTGGAAAGTTTGATATAAAAATCATATGGTTCGAGTTTGGGGTTCAAAGGAATTCGAGTAATGGTGGTGGTTCGAATGATGGTGAATGGTGGAATTGATTCGGTTTAATAGACGGCTCAGCGCCGCTTTACTTCACAAAGGATTTCTCCAATAGGTTTGACTCTTTTATTTTTTATGTTGTTTATATTTTAGATGAATCTGTTTAAGTGATTTTATGAGTTGTATGATAAATGGATTAGGGTTGTATGGTATGCTTAATGAGTTGATTAAATCTGCTGTCATGGTTATTAGTTTAATATGTGATATGATTCTACAAGTTAATATGATATAGTGATAATCTGTTAAGTTTAGTGTGTGTTGATTTGATTTATTTGAATGTTTTAAATTTCAATATGGATACACTGCTAATTTTCATGTCATTTAATCTGATAAGTTCTTTTTACTTGTTAAGTTTGGTATGCTTTAAGTTGGTTTAAAGAATAGCTGATTATTGATTTAAGTTGAGTGCTGATATAAAGCTGAGTTTTGTTTGATGACTATTTGTTTTAGATCTCTTAGATTTATCAGTGTTCATTTGAGTTGTGAGATATTGTGAATTGCATTTTGATTTGATATAAATCTGCTAAAGTTATGATCTATGCTGAGTTTTGTTTATCTGTGGCAACTTTTGGATGCCTGTGTTATTTTTGCTTTGTTGATTGTCTGCATTTTGTTTTATGCTAGATCTATATAGCTGAGTTTCATATAGATTTGCTGATATAGCTTGTGATTTATTCTTATTGATTTTTATCAGTCCAAAAATTCATTCACATAAGTCACTCCTGTGACTGAAATCTTTTGTTAGTTGTTCAAAAAATAATCAACCAAAAATAATCCACCACTGGATTCGAACGCATGACCTCCTGTTCATGCATCCAATGTGTTAACCATCTCATCTAACACCTTATTTGTGTTTTAATACAGTTACTTAATTAATATAGCTTCTTTAATGTTGACTGTCAGACTTTTAAATAGATTTATATAAAAAGTTTTCATTTTACTTAAATTTAAATCATTTTTTTAATTACTTTAATAAAGTTTTAAAATATAAATAAATAAAATCTAACAAAAATATATTTTATTATTTTTGGAAATTTAAATTGTTTTTATAAATTAGTTTTTAAATAATATAAATTTTAATTAATTTAGTTTTAAATAAAAATAGTTTTAAATAGGTTTAGTTTATTTTAAGTAAAAATTAATTTTCTTTATGGATTAAATTAGTAATAGATTTTTAAATAGTGTAAAAGTATTTTTTAATTATATAGATTAATTTTAAATAGTTAAATTTTAAATAGTTTAAATAATTATCGTTTAGAATTAAATTGGGGTACGATTCATGCACTTTAGGATTTAAAATTGTAGGATTTATTTTAGAGTAAAAACCGAAATCCAATTCAAATCGATTGTCCAAATTAAAACAAACGTCTCAAATTCACAAGATCCTTGTGTACAACGAACTTGGATCGCTTACGTGTTTAATTGAATTCGTCTTTGGCTTATTTATGGATTATTACATTTTCCTAAGGGTAATTTCCTAAATTTGCCCTATTACGTATCTAATTAAAATACACCGACGTTTTCTCAACACATCAAAAATTTTAGCGCCGCTGCCGGGGATCTTGTGTACGATCCGTTCGTGGAGATTTGTTGATCATTGATTTGAAGACCCTTTCCATCCTCGTAAAGTTTTGTTATTTTTATATTATTATAGTATGTATCGTTTTTCGTGTTTTTTGTGATTACTATATTATATTACGTAGAACAATAAATTTACCTACTTCCAAATAAGACCTTAGTTGGGATTTCATCACCTAGCTACTGTTTTCGAATTCAAAACAAAAATAAAAGGAAAAATAGATAAATACTAATAAAAAGTTTGAACTCGATTTATACAAACTATAAGGTGGGTATAAGGCGACGAGCTATAAAAGGCCGTCTAAGGAAAAGGTTTTTAAGTGCTTTGTGCCACCTCGTTTCCCCGCTTGCTTGTGTGTATATTGAGAGGGACGACCGATTATTGGTTTGCCGACTCAAGTAGTACTGAATCTTATTTTTGTAGTTTACTTATTGGACCTCGAGACGGTTAGGTTTTCACATACCATTCAAAGTCAACCGAGGGTAGATTACTTCCATAGTAATTATCCTTATTCCTTGTTTTTATCATTATGTCTTCATCTATCGTTTGCGTTAAGTGTGGGAGTCCATTGTTTGATGGCGTGTGCCCTTGTCTTCAAACGAAAGACAACTCCTCACAACTTTCCATTGAACAATTACTTATGCTAGAGCAAATGAATTTTTACAAAGATTTTTTCAAAGATGATATTTTGGTGAACTATGATTATGACGATGAAGACGATGATGAGGATATTTTCGACCTCACTCCATCTCATGACATCACTACTCCTATTCATGACTCTTCCACCGTGGAACCCGAAAATTCTCTAAGCAAGGGGGACGAGCATATTAGCACTATTTTGGAAACGGAATTAGATGAAGTAATAAAGTCTAGTGTTGAGATCCTTGTCCAAAACCCAAGAGAGTTTGATGGTATTTCCAATGAAACGTGTGATTTGCCACATTGTGATGACTCTCCTTCTTCCAATCACTTTGAGATTTTCTCCAATTCTAATGATGAAAATTATGATGGAAATGAAGATTTTGAGTATGGTTCGACTTCTAGTGAATTTTCTAATGAGGAGTTCTCCGATGAACTTTCTTATAAAGATGACATTCACGACTCGGATTTTGAGGGGTTTCCCGATGAACCTACTCTTCTTCACCCATTTCCACCGGAAAATGAGGATGATAGTGATCCGTTTTTTTGAGAGGTTCATCTTTAAACTTACTCCTTTAGACCCATTTCCACCGGGAAATGAGGTTGATTTGACTATTCTGATCCTTGACAAGTTCTCCGATGAACTTACTAATTTAGATGTGGAAGACATGATTCTTCGTGAATAATTATCAAACGTCTATCTTCTCATTTCTAAAATCGAAGCTTTAAATTCTAAGCCTAATGCCAAGTCTTTCTCTCCATCTCCTATTCCCGTTGAGGATAGTGATCCGTTTATGGAGGAGATTGACATGTTTCTTGCTTCTAATGATTCGATACCACCGGGTGTTGATGAACTTGACCCGGAGGGGGACGCTCTCTTTTTAGAGAATTTACTTGATGATGATTTCGTCCCAAGTCCTCTTCCCACCCACTTTGACCTTAATGTGAGGGTTTTTCATGTGTCTCATATTGAGTATCATGACCTGATTGATCACATTTCTAAAGGTGAAATGGTCGTTAAAGCTAAGAATGTTGTTCCACTATGGATGAAACTTTTATCCCACCATTATCATGTGCTTTATATGATTTTGGATTAGCATGGGGGGACGACACCGTGTTTTCTATTCCTTTCTCTCCCGAGGACGAGGTATTCGATCTCGGAATTATTGATTTAGGGAAATCTCGGCCTTTCACCGATGCAATAATTGAAGACTTTTCGATCATCTTGGTGGGAGTTTATCTCGGGAAGCATGCTATATTCATTCCATAATTTTTGACTACTATCTCTTTTTGGAGATTTATGTTGGAGTTTTATCCTTTCGTTTGTCATCCGACAACGAGGATGTAATCTTTGACCCTGGCATCGTGCTTTATGTTGGATTTTTATTCCATTATGCCGGTTCTCATCACTTTCCCTAAGGACCAATGAATGCAGGGATCGAGTCGAGCTCATGACTCGGTTAACAAAAACGAGGTGCCTTGTGGGGGAGTCCCATACATTCTATCTTCTTTCTATTTTCTAACACTAATAAGGCTTGATCTTTCAAGCTCGTGCTCGTGTTTTGTTGTGTTGTGAATCTTAGGTATGACCCTAATCATTGAAGATTATCGTGTTCGATTTTTGCCAGTCCACTTGATCTTCCATACTTTGATTGTCAAAAGGGTCACACTCTCTATCCTTTGATTTTTCTCGACTAACGTTTTATCTTGAAGCATAATTAATAAACGGCTTATAGATTTGCATGCTCTTTCCATGTTAGGACTTTCGCATTAGACTCTTCGTGTATTAGCAAGGGGGTGTTACTCTTGAGCTAAGAAACATTGAGGAAAATGTTTAGTTTTAGCATGGGGGAGTCAATCGATATAATCGCTTGCAATTGCTTTTGTCGTGTCTAAACGTAATCGTTTTTCTTGTTTTTCATAAAAAAATTTAAATTTTTAGTGTTATTTTAAGTTTTAATAAAGAAAATAAGTGCTTTTGAAACAAATGTAGGCTTTCTGTTGGTGAAAATAAAAATAGTTTTTGACTCGACTTGGTTTTTACCTTAGCTTTTTCCTTAACGTGTTTGAATCAAGTTTTGCTAGGCTTTTATATAGGGAACTTTAAAACGCGAAATTCTTAACTCAATACGGTTTAAGAACGAGAACTTTTCGCAAGTTCCTATAATTGATCCTAGAAAGTCGTTTATCAAGGGAACTTTAAAACGCAAATTCTAAACATGAAAAAGTCTAAGAAGATGCAAGATCCTATAGATGACTTGAAAACCCAAAACTTTGATTTAATAGGCTAAGTATCTATTAATTTCACATTTTTGAAATTTTACAATATGGAGAACAAGAGATGATAAAGTTTAATCATAAGTTTTAAGGTTAATTCTTCCTTGTATAATTATTTTTGTGTTTGATTTAATCTCCTCGTATTTATTTTTCACGCTTGAATAATAAATTGCTTAATAAATGAAGTTTTTAGTGGTTTAGGCTTAATATCTTAACTCGTAACTCCTTGTTTTTCATCCCTTGTAATTAAAGTGAGAACACATTAAGGGTGTCAGCGTCATGGAATTTTGATCATGGGATTGCGGAAATTTGGCTTACTATAAATATCATAATAATAAGAAGAATAAATAAAAACATGTTCTCTATTAGCCTTCGGGTGGGAGTCATGTAGCACTAACCTTGTCATTAGAGCCTTAGGGTGTATGGCATGGGGACGTGTTTAATAAAAATTGTTTCATCATCATGAGCCATAAGGTGGGATGGTGAATGTCAATTCCCTTATTTTTGTCCAAGGAGCCTTCGGGTGTGGATTATAAATAAGGAGCACGATTACATCTTAAAGAGCCACAAGGTGATATGATGTAAATGTTGCTAACTCCACAAATAAGGTCACAATTGACTTTGGAGGATTTATTGTTGCTTTAAGTAGACCTATTAGCCAAATTTTGGATCCGGGGATTTATCCCTCAAATTGTGTTAAGTTATCCTTGATGTGGGCTTTCTTTAGTGACAACGGTTTTTGAAGTCGAGGTTAGGTTTTGAGTGTTAAGTTTACACCGTTTTTGCCTTCATTTTTGGATTAATAAATATCAAATAAGTCAAATGAGCCTTTGGGTGAATGACAATTATTTAAAATCTAGAGATATAATTAGGAATAAAAGGAGATTGAGTTTAACAAGAGTTACTTGTATGAGTGGTCTTAATTTTGAGACTTATAATTGACAATGATCTTAATTTTAAACTTGGCATGGAAAAGTGAAAAGTCGAGGACGATGAATCTATTTGAGTTTTATGATCCTAAAAGTTATTTTTCAAATAATGAAAGCATTACATTATGTCTTTGCAAAATAAAGTGTCAAAAGTTGAATAAAAGTGTAGTTAGTAGTTTTATTTTATCATTGCGTGAGGACACGACAATTGCTCTGCAAGGGGGAGTTTGATATGAGCATAATTACTCATATCATTTGTATCTGAAAATAATCAATAAAGGCATAAAACCAATGAATATTGCCTTGTATATGTGTTTTTGTTCTTTAATGTGTGTAGGTACCGAAGTTCACGAAAACCGACAAAATCGACACGGGTTTTGAAGAAAAGATCAAGGAAGCCAAAATCAAGTTCGATTTAGTGGATTTAATTTAATAAAAGTGAAATGGGCCTTGTGGGTCCCACATTTGGATAATGGGCTCAAAAGCCCATTTGAGAAGATGTAGTATTCACTTTTATACCACAAGCCCATTATGGGACAATTTGGATAAAACTATGAGACAGATAAAGTTAAATGGGCTACAAACCCATTACCAATTTAAGTTAATAAACATGGGACGTTTAACATGGGCTTTTAAAGACCCATTAGGTCAAGTTGTAAAACGTGGAAAGTTATATACGTATTTACTCGGTCAACACAACCATTTACCCTCATCACACACAACTCTTCGTTAAAAACAAAGTGTCTATCTCTCTCACCTCTCAAATAACAAATAAACAGTACACCTTTTAACCCTAGATCCAGATAAATAAAATTGGGTCTTTTTGATTCATAGCGTGTGTTAACACACGCGTTGGGAATTAATTCCCAACTTTACCGGAGCTTGAAGATGGGAGAATCAAAGTGACATTGCTCTTTTCCCTTCTCTGATTGGCCAAGACACATCATTCCCTTAAATCCTCCAATCAAGACTTGCCACATAAGCTTCAAAGAAGCACAACTAACACACATGATTGCCAAGTTGGCAATCCGTATGCTAGTGTGCGAATATCAGCCACAAGATTGAAGAGAAGAAAGAGAGTGAAGAGATCAACGGTCAAGATGGAATATTTGTCTCAACAAACCTCACTAGAAAGCTTGGGGGGTTGCCCATAAAAACCCCCATTTATTCTGTAAACATCAATTCAATTTTTACTTTAAAGTTATTATGCTAAAATAGTTTTAGGATAAATTGTAATTTCTTTTTAATAGTATTGTATCAATTTTGATTATTAATAAAATTTTGTTTGGTTAGAATAATTTCTTTATTTGCTTAGTGTTAAAATTATCATTGCAATCTTTATTTCTTCATCTATTTAGCTATAATAATGTTAATGTTATTTAATTAAGCTGATTAATAGCTTATATTAAATAACTAAGGTATAAATTGGGGATAAACTTTCCCCACTGGAAAGTTTGATATAAAAATCATATGGTTCGAGTTTGGGGTTTAAAGGAGTTCGAGTAATGGTGGTGGTTCGAATGATGGTGAATGGTGGAGTTGATTCGGTTTAATAGACGGCTCAGCGCCGCTCTACTTCACAAAGGATTTCTCCAATAGGTTTGACTCTTTTATTTTTTATGTTGTTTATATTTTAGATGAATCTGTTTAAGTGATTTTATGAGTTGTATGATAAATGGATTAGGGTTTGTATGGTATGCTTAATGAGTTGATAAATCTGATGTCATGGTTATTAGTTTAATATGTGATATGATTATGCTAGTTAATATGATATAGTGATAATCTGTTAAGTTTAGTGTGTGTTGATTTGATTTATTTGAATGTTTTAAATTTCAATATGGATACACTGCTAATTTTTATGTCATTTAAACTGATCAGTTCTTTTTACTTGTTAAGTTTGGTATGCTTTAAGTTGGTTTAAAGAATAACTTATTACTGATTTAAGTTGAGTGCTGATATAAAGCTGAGTTTTGTTTGATGACTATCTATTTTAGATCTCTTAATTTTATCAGTGTTCATTTGAGTTGTGAGATATTGTGAATTGCATTTTGATTTGATATAAATCTGCTAAAGTTATGATCTATGCTGAGTTTTGTTTATCTGTGATAAATTTTAGATGCCTGTGTTATTTTTGCTTTGTTCATTGCCTGCATTTTGTTTTATGCTAGATCTGATATAGCTGGGTTTCATATAGATTTGCTGATATAGCTTGTTATTTATTCTTATTGATTTTTATCAGTACAAAAATTCATTCACATAAGTCACTCCTGTGACTGAAATCTTTTGTTAGTTGTTCAAAAAAATAATCAACCAAAAATAATCCACCACTGGATTCGAACGCATGACCTCCTGTTCATGCATCCAATGTGTTAACCATCTCATCTAACACCTTATTTGTGTTTTAATACAGTTACTTTAATTAATATAGCTTCTTCAATGTTGACTGTCAGACTTTTATATAGATTTACATAAAAAATTTTCATTTTACTTAAATTTAAATCATTTTTTAATTACTTTAATAAAGTTTTAAAATATAAATAAATAAAAACTAATAAAAATATATTTTACTATTTTTAGAAATTTAAATTGTTTTTATAAATTAGTTTTTAAATAATATAAATTTTAATTAATTTAGTTTTAAATAAAAATAGTTTTAAATAGGTTTAGTTTATTTTAAGTAAAATTTAATTTTCTTTATGGATTAAATTAGTAATAGATTTTTAAATAGTGTAAAAGTATTTTTAATTATATAGATTAATTTTAATTAGTTAAATTTTACATAGTTTAAATAATTATCTTTTAGAATTAAATTGGGGTACGATTCATGCACTTTAGGATTTAAAATTGTAGGATTTATTTTAGAGTAAAAACCAAAATCCAATTCAAATCGATTGTCCAAATTAAAATAAACGTCTCATATTCACAAGATCCTTGTGTACAACGAACTTGGATCGTTCACGTGTTTAATTGAATTCGTCTTTGGCTTATTTATGGATTATTACCTTTTCCTAAGGGTAATTTCCTAAATTTGCCCTCTAACGTATCTAATTAAAATACACCGACGTTTCCTCAACACATCAGTGCCACAGCCAATTGACACTTTCAGAGGCTTTAGCAAGAAAACAGTTGGAGCTGTCTTCAGAGCAAGTAGTCATGTTGATGACATACACATCTCTTCTTCTTGGTTTAATAAGCACCACATCATTATTCTTGTTGAATATGGTTCCCTGAGTCTTGGTAAACAAAACCTTGTAGTCAGCATCATACAATTGACTGATGCTAATAAGATTGTGCTTAAGACCATTCACATATGCAACCCTTGTAAACATTATTCCATTACAGTTCACTGAGCCGTATCCCTCTGTGTCGCCTGAAGAATTATCCCCAAACACCACTTTAGGACCTGGCTCCTTTGAGTATCTGTGCAGTTATTGTCGAATCCCTGTCATGTGTCTAGAACAGGCACTGTCTAGATACCATACCGATTCCTTAAGATGTTTCTATACAGGTACATAGAAACAAGTTAGTTCCTATGGTGAACCCACTTTCTAGTGGGTTCCTTGAATTGCTGATTAGCAACTCTGGAGTTCATGTAGAACTTATGACGATGTGAAGGACAGTTAGCTGTCTCATGTCTGAACCTTCCTCAAATATCACATCCTGGAAAGTCACTGCACTCATCTGAGTGATGGTCTGTGAATCCACAAAATTTACAAGGAGGATAAGGTCTGTAGTTACCTAATGGTCTCCTAGAAGCCTGTTGTCTATCCCTAGAAGGTGTCTGAGATCTCTTAACAAAAATTTGTCTATCATGATCTATGGTCATGTGATGAGAGTTTTTACATACATTATAGTAAGGTTTGACTATCCTTTCACCTTTGGGTTCTCCTAGAATAGACTTAGGTTCATAGGAAGTAGAGCATTTAGCGGAAGGCTTAATATGAAGTTTCAAGAGTTCTAGTTCTTTCATTAATGACAACAGGCGTCCTTCAGTTGAGGAATCAACTTTGTTCACAGATTTTGTTGAGACATGCTTAAAGGCAGCTTGCTTAACAGATTGTTTAACTGGTACATCAAATACCTTAGCTGGTGGTTTCTCAACATCTGTTTTGGGAACAGCCTTAGCTCCTCTATAAGAGCTGCTGGGTTCAACTCCTGAGAGTTTAGGTAAGGGTGGTAAATCAACCACATCTTCAGAGACAGGTACATTTGTCAAGAGGGGATCTAACATATGTATAGTTTCTATAGATTTGAAAACAATCTCTTTGGGTTTTGTGAGATTTTTCAATTTGTTTTTCTTAGAAGAGATATCCTTTTTTATGTCAGCAAGTAGTTCATCATTAAGCAATTCATCTATAGTGAACCTACTGCACAACCATTTTTCTATAACCTTATTTAATTCAGATACTTGATCATTTAAGGCACTGTTCTTTAAGGTTAACCTATTAACTTCATTTTGAAGAGATATCTTTTCAGAATTAACCTGTTTAAGAGTTTCACATTCAGCCTTAGCAGTTAACAGTTCATGTTTAATAGAGTGAAACTTATCAAGCAAGTTCTTTCTTTGATCCTCAACAAAGTGTAAATCAACAATAGTGTAATCAAGGACATGTTTACGTTCATCACTCTCAGACATAGATAGAAGCCTGTGTACCTTTTTCATGGTGATGTCAACCCATTGTCCTGATCTTGCATCTCCTTTCCCAACAGCTGGTTCATCCTCAGCTATTGCCATAAATTCCCTGACTCTAGTAGTATCTTCTTCATCCGAAGTCAGCGGGCTCATCATTCCAGCCATACGCTTCAGTTATCAACCCTTTCTCTGTTTTCTTATCACCCCCTTTCTTCTTAGACAGAGCTTCAAGCTTCAAATTCATCTGTTCCAACTCAGCTTTAAGTGCCTTGTACTTGTTCTTGTAATCCTTCTTCTCATTGTCAGAGGATTTGAATTGGTGGGATGAGTTGTTATGTTGTGATTTGAACTTTTATGGTTTGGTGGAAGATGATGGATAAGAAGGTGAGGATGTCTTTGTGGAAGGACAGTCTTTTTAAAAGTGTCCATGTTTTCCACAGGCAAAGCAAGTTTCTTTTGATTTGTCGGTTTGTTTGCTAGCTGATCCTACTCTCCCTGATCGTTTGTAGAATCTCCTTTGATTAGCTAGCAAGGCTCTTTCATGAAACTCAGCATTAAGGTCTGTCATGAACTCTTGGCTGCTGCGTGTGTCTTCTTAAACATCAGAGTCGCTGTCATGAGGATGTGAGGTGGAAATCAAGGCTTTGGTTGTTGCTCCCTGAACTACAAATCTTTCAATCTTTGATTTGTATATGGTATCAATCATCCCTTCTTGATAATTGTACTTTCCATATAGTTGAGCCAATGTGTCATTCTTGATGGAGTTATTAGCTCTCTGAGTCTGATTCATACTCAACCATTTTCTTGGAAGGTTGTTGACAAATGTGGCATTTACTTCAGCTTGAGCAATGGTGACGTGATTCATAGCAAGGTCATTGAGAAGAATTTTCAGCCTTGTATATGTTTGTTGAACCTTTTCACCTTTAAGTGCCTTGAAAGCATTGAACTGAAGCCTGAGTGCCTGAATCTTGGTTTCTCTAGTTTCAGAGGGTCCTTCATGACCAAGGATAAGGTCTGTCCACATTTTTTTGGCTGTAGGAAATTGAATCACAGACTTCATGATGTGTTTAGGAAGACATGGTATAATGATGCTCTTGAGACGTTTATCTAGGTCTGCCAATTTCGTATCAACTGGAGTCCACTGCTTGAGAGGTTTGGGAAGAGGATTCTCATCAGTAGAGGTGAGCGCCATGGGAACATAAGGTCCATTTTCTAGAATTTCTAAAAGAAATGGTTCAAGTCCGTCGAGATATACGAGGAATTGACTCTTCCAACTTGCAAAATCATCTTCATCAAAGACTAGTACGTTGGTGACATGAGATCTGTCTCTTAAGTCAAGAAGTTGAGGTCGATCATCTTCATTTTGAGGTGAAGGAGTAAGTCTTGGTGAGGATGGTGGTGGAGTAGTGTTGTTCCCAGAAAACGGTGGTGGTGGTGGTGTATTGCTTGTTTCAGGCATGGTGGATCTTCATTATAAAACTTATAACGATGTTTATGAAGGTTTTAATATCAAACACCGCTCTGATACCAATTGAAAGTCCCTAAACCTAGCTTGAAACAATAAACTAAATCAATCAACACACTTAATTACTTTTCAAACGTAATACTTATTATTGTATAATAAAGAATTACAAGTGTTACGGATAACACCGTTTGATGACAATGTGTTGTGCACACTTTGGACAAACTAAAACCTAACTTATGAACACAGTCGTAGCTGTTTGTCTCAACAAGTTCTAAGAGTTAAGGTGTGAAATGTGTCAAAGTGTTAAACATTAACTCTAGGCTACATAACCTATTTATAGTGGTACGAGGTTGACTCCAAGTACTGGTTGATGGTGACTACACTAAACAGACACTTGTCAGACATTTGTCACAAGATGCTCTTCTATTCTTGGTAGTCTGCCACAATGCTTTAGGGAAACAGAGCTGACACAGTTTCCCTTTTCTTCATAGTCTCGTACACACTAAGGTATGTCCAAAGTGTACTGAGTGTTAACAGGGTATTGCCACCCCTGTTAACCCTCAACCCCTCAGAGTCCCTGATACATCTTGGCTGTTATCCATCACAGCCAATGAGTATGTATTCAAGTAATCTTCGACTTCCTTGACAATGTCTCTGACATGGACTCCTCTGAGGTTGCTCACAGAGACTTAGAGCTCTGTGAGTCTTGCGATACTTGCCTGCCTCCTAGGCACATGCAAGTTAATATCAAACAACTTGATTTGTGTTTAAATCTATGATACAGGGAATCTAATAAACTTAGATTCCCAACAGATTGGATGTTAGTCATCGTTCATGTATTGCATGGTATATTATATAATGTTATGATGTGGTTAGTTCGTGCTCATTAGTTAACTTGGATGTAACTATGATAGAATGCGGTACTATTTTAGGATTTTATGTGTACGTATATGTATTATAGTAAATCGTAATTTTTACGATTTAGGGTTTAGCATTTTGAGGTATCAGATGAGGTATTTAGTCACGGGAATAATTTACGGGATGGTTTTAAGTCATTTATGACTTAGTTATAAAGTATATTTTATATATTAAGAACTTTTATAAAACTGTATAATTTACGTATTTTACGATAATCGCGTAAAATTGACTAGTTAAAAGGTTTAGGCGTAATTAATTAATTAAGGGATTAATAAAAAAAATATAATTAAGGAAATAATTATTAAAAAGATGAATTTAATAACAAAATTAAAAAAATATATTTTTGGTAAAAAAATTATAAAGGATGGTGGGAAAAATAAGAAAAATGAAAAAATAAAAAAAAGGAAAGTATTATTTGTATTAGGCTAGGATTCTCATTATTTTAGTATAAAAACAAATCAAAACACACTATTTTCACCAGCTCTTTATTTTTGGTCGACGGTTTTACAAGGTTTTTAGGGTTTCATAAAATTTTTCTTGATTCAAGGTAAGTGATCAATTTAACTTTAATATAATTCATGTTTTTATTAATTAATCATGATTGTAATGTTAATTAACCATCATTGAGATGATTAGGGTTTTATTAATTTTCTAGAAAATATAGTAATTAAAATCCATTAATGATTTTAGGGTTCTTGTTTAATAATTTAAGGGTAATTAATAATGTTTAGAGGGTTAGTGCATAAAGGCGTAAAACAGTCTGATTTTTAGGGCTGTCTTTTGTCGACTGTTCCTGGCAGTAGGTAGCACATTTGGTCGAGCTTATTTTTTTAAAAATTAATCAAAGAGAGTCTACTTTTCAAAAATGTAAGGTTGGTCGAAAATGGAGTTCGGGAAGGTCGTCAAACAATTTTCACAAAAACAGTGCGCTGTTTAGGAATAAATTTGGATTTCGGGAATTTGAGTCAAAATCTAACCAAACGAATGAGATAGCCAAATATTTTTGATTTGGGAACTCTTTATAATATATATGAAAGTACTGGAGGTTTTCAATCAAAGTTATGGTGTTTAGGTAAGGATTTTGGTGACAAACATTTAGCATGTGCAGAAAATCAGTTTTGGTGAAAACGACTTTTGGTGTAGAGACTAAAGTAAAGGGTTAAACGTGTAAGTAGAAAGTAAAATTGGTTTTTTGAGTTCTTAGATCATATAAAAACATAACTCTAGTATGGTAGGAGCCAATTGTGGTGTTAAGTTCACTTCATGTGGTCGTTTAGTGACTAAAAACTGTACCAGGGAAAAACTGGATTTTTACGTATTGAATAGCTTGTAGTGGGAGAACTAGATAGCGGGGATTGAAGGATTAGAATCATCTCCTTGATTGTTAATTAACTTGGATGTTAAGACCTGAGCTAAGGGTGTCGTGTATGATTTTATAGGTTTGCAGGAGTGCTAGCTTGCTGTGCTATCAGGTGAGTTCATTGTCCCATTTTCAATGAGTTTTTAAATATTTTCTTCTAGTATGGGATGGAGATGACACTTTTGGTATTCTTAAAATCTTTTGGTAGTATATTTTTATAAATGTTTGGACATAGATGTGTTATTGTGTGACATGCGTGCTTATGTGTTCTCATATGTGCTTTGATATGTGTTCTGATATGTGAATCTTGTTTGGGTTGTGATTGGCTTTGGTACATAGATGTATGGGCGTCTATGGGACCAGTTGTGATGTGTGTGGAGTGTGGAGCATGATCCGTCCTGAGTACTTATGCATCATCTCCTTGGAGGCAAGATATCTCGACGGGGATATGGTTCATCTTCCACTAGTGGTGTGGGAAAGATCCGGATAGTGTGGTGCATTGTTCTTGTGTGTGTGACGGGATACTTCTTGATTGTTATAGTGTGGTGCATTGTTCTTATTGTGTGTTCTTGACTGATATAATTGTGCTTTGTTTGTAGTTGTATGTAACATGATTATCACATTATGGTCCATTGCTTTAATTTGTTTTCTTCAACTTATTTACAACGGTTGATAAGGTTTCTTAAGAAGTTTTGATAACTTCAACCTATGTTCTCACCAACTTTATGTTGACAGATTTTAGTGTCATTTTCACTGATGCACAATCAGACAGATCATACTTCTTGAGCAAATCCTTAACATATTTTTCTTGACAAATGGAAATTCCTTTTGAATTTTGTTTAATTTGAAAACCCAAGAAAAAGGTTAATTCCCCCATCATGTTCATTTCATATTTTTTGGTCATTAGTTTGGCAAATTGTTTTCTCAACGTAATACTGGTTGAACCAAAAATTATATCATCCACATAAAACTGTACTAAAATGACATCACCCTTGGACCTATAAGTGAACAGGGTTTGATCAATGGTACCTCTGGCAAATTTATTTTCAAGTAAGAATTTTGATAGGGTTTCATACCAGGCTCTAGGCGCTTGTTTCAGCGCATAGAGTGCTTTGTGAAGTCTGCAGACGTGATCAGGATACTCACTGCTCTCAAACCCTGGGGGTCGATAGACATATACTTCCTCTGCAAGCTTCCCATTGAGGAAAGCACTCTTCACATCCATCTGGTATACAGTAAACCCCATATAAGCTGCAAAGGCTAGGAAGATTCTGATAGCTTCCAATCTGGCTACTGGTGCAAACGTTTCATCATAGTTAATCCCCTCAGATTGATTATATCCCAGCACCACAAGCCTAGCCTTGTTTTTGACAATCATGCCAGCTTCATCCCTCTTGTTTCTGTAGAACCATTTAGTTCCAACCACTTGCTTCCCAGCTGGAGCTTTTACCAGAGTCCACACCTTGTTCCTCTTGATCTGATTCAACTCATCTTGCATGGCAACAACCCACCCTTCATCTAGAAGCGCAGCAGCCACATTCTTAGGTTCATCATCAGAGAGAAAATCAGCGAAAAGGCATTCATTCGCTGAGGCGGTTTCTCAATTTGCCTCTGGTGGTGACTCCCTTAGAGGGTTCACCAAGAATATTCACTAGAAGAATATCTTGGTTCCTACTCCATTTGGATTGAGGAGCAAGAGTCTCTGTGGGTTCAGGAGTCACAGCAGGTTCACATATTATTTCTTCATCCATAATCTCTTCATCAAGAGGATAGATTGGTTCGATGAGATCAGCATTCACAGTACTGGGTGGAGTGATTTGTTCAGCATTTTCAACTTCTGGAGTGATGTTAGAGATTGAATGAGGATCAAATGCATGAACATAAGGGAATTCCTTGTGATAGCCCTTGGATGATTCCTTGAGATGTGAGAAATCATCCTCTGGATATGATTTAACTTCATTGAAGTCAATGTCACATTCTTCTGAGTTGGTGTGGTTGATGACAGCATCTGCTTCATTGAAGGTGACATGGATAGATTCTTCTAGTTCTTGTCTGCGGATGTTGAATACTCTATAAGCTCTGGAGGTGAGAGAGAAACCAACGAAGAATCCATCATCAGACTTATCATCAAATTTTCCCAGGTGATCTCTGTAGTTGTGAATGAAAACAGGGCAACCGAAGACATGGAAGTAGCTTACATCAGGGGCTCTCTTCCTATATACTTCATAAGAGGTCTTGCCGTGTCTCTTCACAATAATGGATCTGTTTTGTGTATGACAGGCTGTGTTCACATCTTCACCCCAAAGTTGTTTAGGAAGTCTTGATTCACTGAGCATAGTTCTAGAAGCCTCTATGAGGGTTCTGTTTCTTCTTTTAGTGACACCATTTTGTTTAGGGGTGCCTGGGTTAGAAAAGTTCTGTGATATTCCCTTTTAATCACAAAAGGCTTTCATGGCATGATTCTTGAATTTAGTGCCATTGTCACTTCTGATAGCCTTAACTCTGCAGTCATTGAGATTCTCTATTTCTCTGATGAAGGACATTATTCTTTCAGCAGCATCACTCTTTCTTTTGAGAAAGAATACCTATGTGAATCTGGAGAATTCATCTACAATGACTAGTGTATACTTGTTGTGATTAAGGGATTGAGGTTTTACTAGTCCAAATAAGTCCATGTGAAGAAGATGGAGGCACTTATTTATAGAGAATGATTGTTTAGTCTTGAATGAGGCTCTGTGGTGCTTCCCTTTCTCGCATGCTGAGCAGGGTCTGTCTTTGGTGAAGGTCAGAGAGGGAAGCCCAGCTACTAAATCATTCTTGGCCAGTTTGTTAATATTTTTAAAGTTGAGATGGGAGAGTCTCTTATGCCATAGCCAATTTTCACTATCAGATTCTTTGGCATAGAGACAAGTGTTTCTCCCTTCTGGACAAGATGTCATGTCGATGACATACACATCCCTTCTCCTGGGTGCAATTAGAACAACATCATCATTTTGATTGAAGATTGTTCCTTGGGTCTTAGTGAACAGAACTTTGAAGCCAGCATCGCAGAGTTGACTAATGCTGATTAAGTTGTGCTTTAGTCCATTGACATAAGCGACCCTTGTGAAGGTTATTCCATTACAATCCATTGAGCCATAACCCTCAGTAGCCCCTGAGGAATCATCTCCAAAGACTACTTTTGGACCAGACTCCTTTTTATATCTATGCAGATATTGTTTAACCCCTGTCATGTGTCTAGAGCACCCTCTATCCAGATACCAAACAGATTTCTTCAGATACTCCTGCATAGATATAACAAAGCCAGATTAGTTTCTATGATGAACCCACTTTCCAGTGGGTCCATGCTGTCGCTGACCAGCGACATTGGTCCTTCTCTGGTTTCCTCCTGCTCTTTGGTTGCAGTCCCTGGGTTCATGACGCATGCTTCCACAGATGTCACATCCAGGATAATGCTCGCAATCATCAGAGTGATGGTCGAAGAAGCCATAGTACTTGCAAGGGGGATTAGGTCTGTAACCCTGAGAGTTATCTCTGGGTTTAGGCTCAGCCTTTCTTGAGGGTCAATGAGGAGTTTTTGATCTCATTTGAGTTCTGGTTCTTTGAACCGCAATGACCTCCTCATGCTCTCTAGATGTATGTGCAGCGGACTCGCATGTGATACAGTTTGGTTTCTTAGTGCAATCCTCAGATGAGTGATTCTTGAAACCGCAATGCTTGCAAGGTCTGAACAAAGCTCTCCCCTTGGAGCTACTAGATCATTCACCAAGAGAGTTAACAGATGGACTATTAACTCTGGGGTTGATTTGTTCTTTCAACCATTTTACCTCTTCCATCAAGGCGAGGAGAAGTTGCTTGGTGGGTGAAAGCTCTTCAGGGGGAGGAGTGGGTTTGTTGGAATCCTTAGCCACAAAAACCTTTTTATTCGCTTTATCAGCGACTTTGAGAATTGAATTCCCAGGAGTTTTAGTTGGAGGTTTTCGGCCAAGCAAGGAATCAGATGGGTTAGCACCAGCGAGTCTTGGTGGGGCTGGTACCTCTGATTCTTTGTCAGAGTTCTTCTCATCCACAGAGGTGGAAGAAGGAGAAGAAACATCTGAAGGGACAAATTTGACATTGGGAACTGGGATATGTTTTTTGTATCTACCCTTTCCCCCAATAGCCTGAACCACATCACCAGGTATGGATTCAGCGACTATTTCTTCCACTGTGGATTGAGCCAAATTCCATTTTTCAATGGTTTTTCTAAGTTCAGAATTTTCATCAGACAAAGACTCATTTTCAATGGATAATTTGCTCACTTCATTTTGAAGTTGATTAGCAAGATTCACAAATGGTTTAAGATTTGTTAATTCAGATTCGCAAAGATTTAACTCTGTTTTAAGACTATGAAATTTGTTTAACAGGTTTTTTCTTTGCTCTTCCGCAAAGTGGAGGTCAACCAAGGTATAGTCACTGACATGGTCTCTATCAGGACCTTCAGCCATAGATAACATTATTTGTACCTTTTTCATGGTGATGTCCACCCATTGACCAGATCTTGCTTCACTTTTACCCACAACGGGTTCTTCATCAGCGACAGCCATAAAGGCTCTGACGATAGTGGTACCTTCATCCTCAGAAGTGAGGGGTTCATCATCCCAGTCGAATGAGGCAGCGATCAGACCTTTTTTAGTCTTCTTAATATCTTTTTTTCTTTGCTGCATCATCGGCTTTCTGATTGAGTTTTAGCAGCTCAACTTTCAAGGCTTTGTATTTGACTTTGTAGTCCTTCTTCCCTTCTGAGTCAGAGAGAGAGGTTTGCTTGAAATGTGAGGTGGAAAACTTCTTCTTGCTGTTGTTGTTGCTGGATGAAGGGAAGCTTGGAGAGGAGGTTTTGTTTGACCAACAATCCTTCTGATAGTGACCAGTCTTTCCACAAGTGTAGCATGACACCTTGGATTTATCAACCTTTGCAGCTCCAACTCTACCAGATCTCTTGTAGTACCTCTTTTGATCAGCTAAAAGAGCTCTGTCATGGAACTCAGCATGTAATTCATCAAGAAATTCTTGACTACTTCTAGTGTCCTGTTCAATGTCAGAGTCGATGTCCTGAAAGGAATGGTTAGCAACAAGAGCTTTTGAACCAGTGATACTGGTGCTAAATCTGTCAGTCTCTGATTTGTAAATGGAGTCAATTAGCCCTTCTTCATAGTTATATCTACCAAACAATTGGGCTAAAGTATCATTCTTTATAGCATTGTTAGCTCTTAAGGTCTGATTTAGGCTAAGCCATTTTCTAGGTAAACTATTGACAAAAGTAGCATTAACCTCAGCCTTAGGTAGAACAACTCCATTGTTTCCCAAATCATTCAACAAAATCTTAATCCTAGTATAAGTTTGTGCAACAGTTTCTGTTTCCAAAGCTTTAAAAGCTTAAACTTAAGTCTAAGGGCTTGGATTTTGGTTTCTTTTGTTTCCTTTGGACCTTCATACCCTAGAACTAATTCAGTCCACATCTCCTTAGCAGAGTTGCATTTAATGATGGACTTCATAATGTTCTTGGGTAGGCAAGAGACTATGATACTTTGAGTCTCTTGTCCTGGTTAGCCAGACGTGTATCCACTGGAGACCATTGCTTAACAGGTTTCTTAATGGGTCTCTCAGGGGTAGAGGAAACGACCAGTGGTACATAGGGACTATTTTCTAAGATTTCTATCAAGAAGGGTTCTAAGCCACCTAAATATATAAGAAATTCAATTTTCCAACTTGAGAAATCCTCTTCATCGAATGCTGGTACATTGGACACATGTGACCCCCCCTCGAACATCAAGTAGTTGGTGAAGGTCATCATCATTATTACCAGTGCTTACAACTGGTGTCGGCATGGTAGTAGATGTGGTGGCCGGTATGGTGGTCGAAGTGGTACCTAAACTGGTTTGACCAAAAGGTGGAGGAGGTATAGTATCAGCCATATTAAGATCTTGATTTTAAAAACAAGAACGGTTTATGAAAAGTTTTATAAATCAAACCGCTCTGATACCAATTGAAAGTCCCTTAATATGACAATTGTTGATAAACTATAACTCTTGTAACCACGAAACACAATGAAATACTTTTCAAACGCGTAATGCTTTATTAATTATTATAAACAAAGTATTACAAAGTGCTATGAATACACTCGTTGAATGACAACAAGATATGAACCCTAGAACAAGTAAACTAGATTCGAGACTCAAGTTTACAAGGGAACCAATGAGACGCTGGTAGACAGCTGGGGGCTCAGCGGTTCCAAGGAGAGAAAGAACTTAGATAAATTATCTAAGCACAAGGGTTGATTTAATTCTTCTTTCTCACTCCTATTTATAGTGTACGAGGTTGCTTCCTTAGTGGGAGTAGTTGATACGTGTCACCTTCTGAATGGAGGAGTACAACGTATTAAATGCATGTCCAAATCGAGACATACCTTTAAACAACTTTAGGTGAACAGTTCTACCAACTGTTCACCTTTTGTCCCATCAGGTCGTACTAGGCTTTATCTTGAATCTCTTGTTTTGTCCCGCTCAAAACACTTGGTAGATTCTCCCGCCTAAACTATAAAGGATTAGATAAGCTTTGCTTGTCCCAGACTTCTAGGGTTCTTAAGTGATCTCTGAGTGTTGTCAACTCAGAGATCCTTGAACACCAGTACATTCCTTCAACATCCCAGCTATCCATAATCGCTGGTGAGTATGACTTTAGATTGTCTTCGACTTCTTTGACGTAGTCTTTGACTTGAATGTTCCTGGTGTGCCAGCTGAGGCTTTGCCTTCCACTGGTCTAGTCTCTGTCGCCGGTCCTCTCAGCGATCAGTAAACAATTAGTCTAATTTAATAAAATCTAGACTGGGCCATAGTTAAAACTTTCATTGGCCCAACACTTTCTCTCTCTAAGAACTAAAGAAAGGAAAAAATGAAAAATGACTAAATTAACTAACTACCCTCCTAATGTGTTTAGGAGGGTATTTATAGGAGATGGGAAGGTGCATGTGTTTCCTTCTTTCTTTCTTTACGACTCGATTTAAATTCTTTGTCTTTCTCGACGTCGTCTTGGGATTTGTCGATTTAAATTGAACTTGTCTTGTAATTTTCTTCTTATATTAGACTTGAGTTCTTTGACTTCGTTAAACTTCCGTCTTTAGACTTTTTCTTCGATAAATCTTCAGAATAGGCCTTGGACTTCCGTTCTTTCTGCACTCTTGATCTTTTGACTTCATCTTTTCTCGTTTTTCTTCGATAAAAGCCCGTGAAAGCCCGTGTTTTCTTCCTTTTTCATCTTTTGGTCCTAAAACACAATAAAAACACAAACCACGCATAATTCCGACTTTTACGACATAAAATACACGTTTTGGTCTTGTTATTATTGGAAATAAGTGGTAAAAGGATAAGTGTTTTCACACTTATTACATGCATTAGCTACGTTATTTTGATACACGAAATTTTGGACCTTATGTTATGTTATGGATTATGTGCTTATGTGAGTTGTAGGATCTATGTGCTTATTTGAGTTGGTAGACTGATGTGTTATGTGTAGTATTAATTCTTATAAGTGTCATCATAGGAGGGAGTGCGTTAGTGAAAGGGGGCTGGTATAAGTATGGTGGCCAACATAGTTATACAAGTACCACGACATCAATGGATTCCTAAGTATGGTTGCATGAAAGAGGGTTAATACATGCTTGTATATTATATGTTGGATGGACTTGAGTGTATGTATGCCTATGCCTATATATGTATATATCCCTTCTACTTATCGGTTGCATTCTTAGGATGGTTTTCTAGATCTTTTCTCTTTGGGATGTTCAACTTCTGTAGTAGCGCATTTATCGAGTCCTCTTTTCAGGTGTTTGTTTGTACGGAATTTTTGGTGTAGAGGCTATTGAGAGGGTTGAGATTTCTTTTTGGAAAAACGATATCTTTTGTTTTGAGTCTTACATGGTAAAAAAATGGAACTTGCAAATAGTAAAAAAAAATAGTTGTTGGTAGTCGATAAAATGAGGGTAAAGTGTCGAAAACGTGTTTGAAATAAGGTGGAATATAAATTTTTTTAACATATAAGCATGGCTTGTTTATTTTAAAATATTTTGGTTTTGATCACCTAAAGTTACTGTTCTTTAGTTAGAATTTTTGTTCTTATTAAATTAAATATGTTAAAATCATGTATTTAATCATTTGATGGGTGAAAGTTTTAATTTTCTGGAATTAAAATAAATTAGGGCTTAAATTTAGTAATTAATAAGGGGTTTTAGGGTTTAAAATCGTTTTTTGGGTATAAATCAGACTAGGAAGAAACTGTCGCTAAACTGTCAAATTCTGTCGCTAAACTGTCAGAAACTGTCGCTAATGCCTAGGCAGATTTTAGGTAAAAATTGTTTTGGTCATAACTTGTTCGTTTTTAAAGATTTTTGGGTGATTCAAAAGCCAAAAATTATGTACTCGGAACGTACTTTTCAAATATTCAGAATGTTTAGCAAATGGAGATCAGTAGCTAAGTCTAATTACTTGTACAAGTGTCGAGTTCAAGGTTAATTTTCTAACAACATGGTTTAAGCTCGTGTTTTGGGTATTTTGGGGTAATGAACATGTAGAAACTAGAAGGGGGGGGTTGAATAGTTTCTTATATTAACTTGTTAAAATGTGGTTTCCAAAAATCCTTTTTCAAAAACTTAGGCTTGAGGAAATATGTGAAATCTTCTTATGCACAATATGAACAATGATAGTGTAACTAAACTAATACTAACAAAAATATATCCACAAAGAATAAAGAATGATAGTGTAACTAATCTAGTACTAACACATGTATATGCATAAAGAATAAAGAATGTAAAGAGTTAAGGGTAAAGAAAGATCAAACCGAACACCAAGGATTTATAGTGGTTCGGCAACGAAGCTCACTCCTCGTTCCTACTCCACTCCTCGAGTACTCCTTACTCGAGAGTTCACTACACAACAAGCTCCTTATGGTGGAGAAAACCGTACACGTCGCTTAACCAATTTCCGACTCTAAGCTAAAAGTCGAGCCCTAATCGTAGCTAGGACCAATCTACACAACTATACTTAGTACATACACAACTTCCAAATAGACACAACTACTTGGATCTTCACAACTATGACACAACTACAAGTGTATAAAATTAGATCTTCAATGGATCTTTGGTGGTGGACTCAACACTTCACTAGGATAGTGTTCTTCTCTTTGCACTTGGAGAGGAAGGGATGGAAGAACAAGATTCACTTCTTAAACAAGTAATAATTAAACAAATGATCAAAGATTTGAGTGATTAAAGAAGGGGTTTGAATCTGGAAATAAATGTGCAAAAGAGGTAAGGTGAAAAGCTGAGAATGGTCCACTATTTATAGGACAAAGGAGCCAACGGCTATATCTACCCGCGGTACCTTATCTTAGCCCGCGGTACCTTATCGATAAGGTACCGCCTAGGCGCTAAGGTACCGCCGGACTAGACTCCGCTCCTTTTTGTCCTTTAGTGGTGGAGGTCTTATCTGGATATAAAAAATATCCTGTAAGGATATTCTTAACCAAATAAGAATATGCCATTTTCAAATTTCAAATAATTAATTTAATAAAACATTTTCTTAAAAAGAAAGTTTAATAAAAACTTTTCACACTTAATAAAAATTGAGTTTTAAGAAAAGATTAAATCACTTGATCACTTGATTAAGGTTAGTACTTGTTTATCCATACCTTAAGTGAAAATGGGTAAAATGAAAAATACTTGAACTCAAGAATTCGTTTTTCGTTGTTTTCGTAAATGCTTGTTTTTACATATTGTCGTAATCAAAACTAAGCGAGACCGAAAAATACAAGTAAAGTTTTTATTCATTATTGCATTAACAATCTCCCCCTTTTTGATTCCGACAATACATAAACTCAATCACACAAGAACAAGATTTTCGAAGACGAGTTTATTCATTTCTCCCCCTTTGTCGAAGCAAAAAGGTTGCGTAAGCCGGTGTTGAAGAAACGGACTTTGCAAAGACTCCCCCTTGGTGCTTACTCCCCCTAGCTTGGGGCACCGAGGAATCGAGATATGGTGACAAGCTACATAGAAGGGTTAGTTGAACAAAAGAAACAACCAACAATATATAGCAATAGGTCACAAAAAATTAAAAGAGAAGAAAACATAAAGACAAAGATCCAAGATAGGTTACTAAAAGAACATCATACAAAGAAGTATGGAAAAAGAAACAAGCCAAAAGCATAAATCTAATCCTAGTTATTTTAGAATTCTAAGATTTGCTTGAATTTGGTGTCTTGTGGATAAGCAACCAATGCTTATATGAAAGACAAGGTAATAGCGGAGGGTAGTGGTGGTGGCTTGTTGGAGATCTCATAATCAAAGTGAAGAGGAGGATTGATTAAGAGACTCTTGATGTAGCTCAACTCCTCATAGATGTGTGCCATAGCAAGATGTTGATATTGACAACAATGACAATATGTTCCATGGTGCATGACATTATCATGAGAAGGAGGAAGAACACTAAAGGGTGGTGGTGGAAGAAAAGATGTTCCACAATCAACATTCTTGGTAGGAGACATGTGATTAAGAGTGTTCTTGGGTGGGTTTGGATTGAAAGCAATTGGAGAAAATGGAGGAGATTCAAGGCTTTCATTGGGAGAATAAGACATTTTGGATGTGAAGTAATGCAAAATGCTTATGGTTTAAATAGGGAAGGCTTAGGGTATTTTTGGGGTGTTCAAAGGGTTTGAAATAAAGATTCTCAAAAATGTTGGAGCAAATCTGGAGTTTCAGACAATAACCCGAAAAAGGAAGGCCACTGTAGGCGGTTCCTTATCTAGGGTGGCGGTACCTTATCAATAAGGTACCGCGGTTCACATATGGAATCGCCTGCAGAAGCAGGGTTTGGTGTTTGGAGGAAGATTTTTCAGCAAACCTTATTTTTCTAGTCTAACTTATCATAGGGATATGCTTAAAAGCAAAGATAGAAAAAGAAAACATATGCAAACTTACCAAATAGAGATTTGACCAAAATACATGGATTAAAAAATCGATGTAGGAGGTGTGTAAGACAAGACCTTAAGTCATGACACAATGATCCTCCATGATTCTATCTTGTTCTTGCTATGTTTGAGAGAATCATACATATGAATTATGTAAGCTCTAGATTAATAGCGAGAATCTATGAAAAATCGTTTTTAGATTGAATTAACAATGTCAAACGAATTTCTCAACCATTTTCGAAAGAGACTTTGAGAATTTTGAAAAGGAGAGGAGAATATTTTTCAAAAGGAGTTTAAAAGACTCAAGGACTCAAAGTGGTAAAAGAAAACACACAAGAAGAAAAGAATTTAAGGAAGATGTTCCATTAATCCTAGACCTAGACGCAAGTAATTAAAAGGTTACCTCTTAAGTGGCTTAGTGAAGATATCGGCTAAGTTGTCCTCGGAGGGCACCTTTTCAATAGTAATGTTCCCCTTTTGAACATTATCCCTAAGGAAATGGTGTCTAATTTCTATGTGTTTGGTTCGCGAATGTTGCACGGGATTCTTGCTTAGGTCTATAGCGCCTTTATTATCGCACATGATGGGAACATCATCAAGAGAAATCCCATAATCAACAAGCGCTTGCTTCATCCATAGAGCTTGTTGGCATGCTTTTCCGGCACTCACATACTCGGCTTCCATGGTGGATATCGCAAGAGCGGTTTGTTTCTTGGAGAACCAAGAAGTTAAACAACAACCCATGAAGGTACAAACTCAATAGTGATTTTCCGGTCCATATAGTCTAGCGCATGATCCGAGTCCGCGTATACAATGGTTTCTACGCCGGTCCCTTTAGGATACCATAATCCTAAATATATAGTGCCTTTAATGTATCGGAAGATACGCTTAACCGCTTCAAGGTGAGAGGTTTTGGGAGCCTCTTGGAAGCGAGCACAAAGGCAAACACTAAACATGATATCCGGTCGACTTGCCGTTAGGTACAACAAACTACCAATCATACCTCTATATTTGGTGTTGTCTACCGACTCACAATCATCATCTACGACGAGTTTAGTATCCGAGGCCATAGGGGTCTTCATTGGTCTAGATTCTTCTAATCCAAATTTCTTTAGCATTTCTTTAGCGTACTTAGATTGACTAAAGAAAATACCATCGTCCATTTGTTTAATTTGGAGTCCTAAAAAGAAGTTAAGTTCTCCCATCATACTTATTTCAAACTCATCATGCATGATTTTGGCAAATTCATCACACAATTCTTGACAAGTTGAGCCAAATATAATGTCATCAACATATATTTGTACGATTATGAGGTGAGGACCTTTCTTCTTTGTAATGAGTGTATTGTCTACCATTCCCATGGTATACTCATGTTTAACAAGAAACGTTTTAAGTCTATCATACCAAGCTTTGGGTGCTTGTTTGAGTCCATAAAGTGCTTTCTTAAGCTTGTAAACATGGTCCGGTTTTTCAAAATCAATAAAGCCGGGAGGTTGAGCCACATATACCTCCTCATTGATCGAACCGTTAAGAAATGCACTCTTTACATACATTTGTTGAAGCTTAATATCTAAGGCACAAGCATAGGCTAAAATGATTCTAATTGATTCTAATCTAGCTATCGGTGCATATGTCTCGTCATAATCAATCCCTTCTTGTTGATTATAGCCTTGAGCTACAAGTCTAGCCTTGTTACGAGACACAACACCATTCTCATCTAGCTTATTCCTAAATACCCATTTGGTTCCTATAATGGTAGAACTTCTAGGTGGAGGAACAAGTTCCCAAACATCATTGGCAACCAATTGATTCAATTCTTCTTGCATCGCAATGACCCAACTCTCATCCGTCAAAGCTTCTTTAACATTGTTTGGTTCAATCAAGGAGACAAAACAAAAGAAGTTGCTTTGGTTTTGGACTTGAGATCTTAGGGTCCTTTGATTTAAGTCACCAATGACATTATTGAGAGTATGATCCCTAGACTCCTTAATGTTTACTTCCTTTTCAACACTAAGGTCTTCAACTCCTATTTTTCTAACCTCTTTGGCTTTAACCACTTCTAATTCATCCAAGTCATCATCAACCAATGGTGGTGTCTTGGGTGAAGGAGGGGTTTCATCAAAGGTTACGTTGAGTGATTCTTCAATAACCCCCGTGGTTCTATTTAGGACTATGTAGGCTTTACTAGTTTGGGAATAACCTAAAAGGATACCTTCATAAGACTTTGGGTCAAACTTAGTAAGGTAGTCTTTGGTGTTGAGAATAAAGCACTTGTTTCCAAACACCCTAAAGTATTCTAATGAGGGTTTCTTACCTTTAAGAATCTCATAGGGGGTCTTTCCTAGGAAAGGTCTAATAAGAATTCGGTTGAGAATATAAGTCGATGTGTCCACGGCATTGCACCAAAAATTTTGAGGCAAAGATTGCTCGTTTAACATCGTCCTACTCATCTCTTGGAGAGTCCTATTCTTCCTTTCAACTACCCCATTTAATTGTGGAGTGCGAGGAGCCGAGAAGTTATGTGTAATACCATGAGCTTCACAAAAGGCACCAAACTGCACTTCATTATCAAATTACCTACCATGATCCGTCCTAATAGAAACAATTGAACATCCTAGTTGATTTTGAATTCTTCGACTAAAGATTTCGAAGTGATCGAAAGCTTCATTCTTAGATGCCAAAAATCTAGTCCAAGTGAATCTAGAATAGTCATCAACTATAACTAGGGTAAAAAGGTTACCTCCATAACTCCGTATGGCGGAAGGTCCAAAGAGATCCATGTGTAGGAGCTCTAAGCACCGAGAGGTCGAAACCAAATTCTTGGCTTTGTGACTTGAGTGAACTTGCTTTCCAACTTTGCAAGCATCACAAAAGTGACTATCAAACTTAATCTTGGGGAGGTGTCTTACCAACTCCTTAGAGACTAAAGATTGAATTAAACGCATATTAGCGTGACCTAATCTCCTATGCCAAATAGTAGAACTATCATCTATAGTCGCAAGACATATGTTGTCTTTTGACTTCTTATTAACCTTCATGACATAAAGCCCATGCTTTCTAACACCTTTTCCAATGACTTTTCCATCTTTTACGATTTCACTGTCATGTTCCGAAGAGATGACTATACACTTATTATCACAAATTTGACCTATACTTAAAAGGTTAAAACCTAAGTTATCTACGTGCTCAACATTTTCAATGGTCATGGAGTCAAGAGAAACCGTACCTTTGCCAATGATATTACCACGTAGACTACTAGCGAATGTGACGTTACCTCCATCATATGCTTTGTAATGCGAGAACAAACTTCGATTACTCGTCATGTGTTTAGAACATCCACTATCCTTAATCCACTCATCGGGCTCCAAATCAATTCCCAAGCATATCTAGGTAACAACATACAAGATCAAACATTTGGTCCCCAAATATCTCATGGGTCCAAAATTGTTAGTTCCAAACATCCCTTGCATTTGGTTGGGATGCATTAATGAGGAGGGGATTCCCCATGGAGAACAAAATGGAGGAGGGTAGTAATTCATGTAACCATTTTGTTGTTCATTATTTCTCCTAGGAGTATTTGATCTAGGTTTTGAGTTATTATTATTCCTTCTAGGTGTTGGAGTTTTACTTCTAGGTCGTGAGTTGTTTTGATTATCTCTTCTAGGCGTTGTCGTTCTACTTCTAGGCTTAGACTCATTCCGTACTCTAGGTGGAGTAGAGGATAGTCTAGGTAAACTTCTATTTCCCATGAGAGGTTTACTTAATGGCTTGTAGAACTTACCAATAGCATTGTCGTCAAGAATGGGTAATTGTACCTTATTAACAGTAAGATGCTTTAGTTTTTCATCTACCTTAGACTTTTTTCAGAAAGTTCAGGATTTTCACAAAATTCATCTTCTGGCCGCGGTACCTTATCTATGGTGGCGGTTCCATAGTGATATACAATTTAGAACCGCGTCCAGTGGGAGTTTTTTGTGAAAACCTGACTTGTTTTGGTTCACTAGTTGAGGCTTCATTTGAGTTAAAACCTAGACCAAGTCTTTCCTTAGAATGAACTTGTTTGTTTAACATATCATCAAGAGCACTAGTACCTTTCATGAACTTTTCCAAATTAATGGTGGTGCTCTTGAGATCTTCATTCTCTAATCTAAGTTTCTCACAACTTAAGCAACCTAAATCAACCTCTTTGTTTTTCTCAAGTTTAGCCAATTTCTCCCTAAGTTCATTGATCTCATTTTCAAGCTTAGTTTTGGTTGATTTTAAGGTTTTATTCTTTTCTATGAATTTAAGACTAAGTTTGTGTAAGCTATAATATTTGCCTTCAAATTCAATATCATCTAAAGTGGAACTATCATTGCTATAATATTCGGTTTCGGAATGTACCTCTTTAGAAGTGTGAGCCATACGACATTTCTCCTCTTTGGGGTTGTCATCATCATCTTCACCGCTATCGCTCCAAGCGCCACTAACGAATGCTGTGTGGTTCTTATCACGAGCGGGCTTTGAACAATCACCAATGAAGTGATTTGGATCACCACATCTAAAGCAATTCCTATCACCTTTTTCTTTCTTGACAAACCGATTCTTTGACAATCGCTTCTTGTCATAGTTGGGTTGCCTAACGTGTTGACCTCGTCTCTTGAAGAACTTCTTCAAATCTCTCACCGCCAATGCATATTCCTCGTCATCGCTTTCCGAGGAACTATCATGGTCACTTTGTGCCTTCTTGGCTTTAAGTGCAAGAGATTTCCTTTCACTCTTGGTTTTCACTAATTCCGAGTCCTTCAAAATTATCTTCTCATGAACCTTCAAGTTTCCTATGAGTTCATCGAGTGATAAAGTTGAGAGATCTTTCGACTCTTCAATCGCCGTGACTTTTGCTCTCCACTTTGGATGTAAGGCCCTTAGAAACTTCCTAACATTGTTATTGCTAGAAAAACCTTCATCAAGTGCTTTTAGACTAGTAATAATGGTGCTAAACCTAGCAAATGCACTATCAATAGTTTCATCTTCTAAGATGACAAATTGTTCATATTGTTGGACAAGAAGATCGATTTTTCTTTCTTTGACTTGGCTATTACCTTGGTGGGTTACTAAAAGAGTGTTCCAAATATCTTTAGCGGTTTCACACATAAAAATTCTTTCATACTCTTTCTTAGGCAAAGAATTATAAATTACCATTTTAGCCTCATTATTTTTTGAAAGTTTCTTTTTAGTATCGTCATTAGCTTTGTCAAAAGTGACCAATTCTTTTGTTTTAGAAACTTCATTAAATTGAAAGGGTAAAAAATCACCATTGGTAATAACATGCCAAAGATCTAAATCTTTTGATTTCACATAAGTTTCAAATCTATTTTTCCAATAAACAAAACTATCGGTTTCAAAAAGTGGTGGTCTTTGCATATATTGCCCTTCTAGGTACTTGTTAGAATCCATAGATCGATTCAAGTTTTAAAATACAATATACTTTAAAAATTCTTGAGCAACCCTCTCTGATACCAATTGTAGAAACTAGAAGGGGGGGTTGAATAGTTTCTTATATTAACTTGTTAAAATGTGGTTTCCAAAAATCCTTTTTCAAAAACTTAGGCTTGAGGAAATATGTGAAATCTTCTTATGCACAATATGAACAATGATAGTGTAACTAAACTAATACTAACAAAAATATATCCACAAAGAATAAAGAATGATAGTGTAACTAATCTAGTACTAACACATGTATATGCATAAAGAATAAAGAATGTAAAGAGTTAAGGGTAAAGAAAGATCAAACCAAACACCAAGGATTTATAGTGGTTCGGAAACGAAGCTCACTCCTCGTTCCTACTCCACTCCTCGAGTACTCCTTACTCGAGAGTTCACTACACAACAAGCTCCTTATGGTGGAGATAACCGTACACGTCGCTTAACCAATTTCCGACTCTAAGCTAAAAGTCGAGCCCTAATCGTAGCTAGGACCAATCTACACAACTATACTTAGTACATACACAACTTCCAAATAGACACAACTACTTGGATCTTAACAACTATGACACAACTACAAGTGTATAAAATTAGATCTTCAATGGATCTTTGGTGGTGGACTCAACACTTCACTAGGATAGTGTTCTTCTCTTTGCACTTGGAGAGGAAGGGATGGAAGAACAAGATTCACTTCTTAAACAAGTAATAATTAAACAAATGATCAAAGATTTGAGTGATTAAAGAAGGGGTTTGAATCTGGAAATAAATGTGCAAAAGAGGTAAGGTGAAAAGCTGAGAATGGTCCACTATTTATAGGACAAAGGAGCCAACGGCTATATCTACCCGCGGTACCTTATCTTAGCCCGCGGTACCTTATCGATAAGGTACCGCCTAGGCGCTAAGGAACCGCCGGACTAGACTCCGCTCCTTTTTGTCCTTTAGTGGTGGAGGTCTTAACTGGATATAAAAAATATCCTGAAAGGATATTCTTAACCAAATAAGAATATGCCATTTTCAAATTTCAAATAATTAATTTAATAAAACATTTTCTTAAAAAGAAAGTTTAATAAAAACTTTTCACACTTAATAAAAATTGAGTTTTAAGAAAAGATTAAATCACTTGATCACTTGATTAAGGTTAGTACTTGTTTATCCATACCTTAAGTGAAAATGGGTAAAATGAAAAATACTTGAACTCAAGAATTCGTTTTTCGTTGTTTTCGTAAATGCTTGTTTTTACATATTGTCGTAATCAAAACTAAGCGAGACCGAAAAATACAAGTAACGTTTTTAGTCATTATTGCATTAACAATCTCCCCCTTTTTGATTCCGACAATACATAAACTCAATCACACAAGAACAAGATTTTCGAAGACGAGTTTATTCATTTCTCCCCCTTTGTCGAAGCAAAAAGGTTGCGTAAGCCGGTGTTGAAGAAACGGACTTTGCAAAGACTCCCCCTTGGTGCTTACTCCCCCTAGCTTGGGGCACCGAGGAATCGAGATATGGTGACAAGCTACATAGAAGGGTTAGTTGAACAAAAGAAACAACCAACAATATATAGCAATAGGTCACAAAAAATTAAAAGAGAAGAAAACACAAAGACAAAGATCCAAGATAGGTTACTAAAAGAACATCATACAAAGAAGTATGGAAAAAGAAACAAGCCAAAAGCATAAATCTAATCCTAGTTATTCTAGAATTCTAAGATTTGCTTGAATTTGGTGTCTTGTGGATAAGCAACCAATGCTTATATGAAAGACAATGTAATAGCGGAGGGTAGTGGTGGTGGCTTGTTGGAGATCTCATAATCAAAGTGAAGAGGAGGATTGATTAAGAGACTCTTGATGTAGCTCAACTCCTCATAGATGTGTGCCATAGCAAGATGTTGATATTGACAACAATGACAATATGTTCCATGGTGCATGACATTATCATGAGAAGGAGGAAGAACACTAAAGGGTGGTGGTGGAAGAAAAGATGTTCCACAATCAACATTCTTGGTAGGAGACATGTGATTAAGAGTGTTCTTGGGTGGGTTTGGATTGAAAGCAATTGGAGAAAATGGAGGAGATTCAAGGCTTTCATTGGGAGAATAAGACATTTTGGATGTGAAGTAATGCAAAATGCTTATGGTTTAAATAGGGAAGGCTTAGGGTATTTTTGGGGTGGTCAAAGGGTTTGAAACAAAGATTCTCAAAAATGTTGGAGCAAATCTGGAGTTTCAGACAATAACCCGAAAAAGGAAGGCCACTGTAGGCGGTTCCTTATCTAGGGTGGCGGTACCTTATCAATAAGGTACCGCGGTTCACATATGGAACCGCCTGCAGAAGCAGGGTTTGGTGTTTGGAGGAAGATTTTTCAGCAAACCTTATTTTTCTAGTCTAACTTATCATAGGGATATGCTTAAAAGCAAAGATAGAAAAAGAAAACATATGCAAACTTACCAAATAGAGATTTGACCAAAATACATGGATTAAAAAATCGATGTAGGAGGTGTGTAAGACAAGACCTTAAGTCATGACACAATGATCCTCCATGATTCTTGCTATGTTTGAGAGAATCATACATATGAATTATGTAAGCTCTAGATTAATAGCGAGAATCTATGAAAAATCGTTTTTAGATTGAATTAACAATGTCAAACGAATTTCTCAACCATTTTCGAAAGAGACTTTGAGAATTTTGAAAAGGAGAGGAGAAGATTTTTCAAAAGGAGTTTAAAAGACTCAAGGACTCAAAGTGGTAAAAGAAAACACACAAGAAGAAAAGAATTTAAGGAAGATGTTCCATTAATCCTAGACCTAGACGCAAGTAATTAAAAGGTTACCTCTTAAGTGGCTTAGTGAAGATATCGGCTAAGTTGTCCTCGGAGGGCACCTTTTCAATAGTAATGTTCCCTTTTGAACATTATCCCTAAGGAAATGGTGTCTAATTTCTATGTGTTTGGTTCGCGAATGTTGCACGGGATTCTTGCTTAGGTCTATAGCGCCTTTATTATCGCACATGATGGGAACATCATCAAGAGAAATCCTGTAATCAACAAGCGCTTGCTTCATCCATAGAGCTTGTTGGCATGCTTTTCCGGCACTCACATACTCGGCTTCCGTGGTGGATATCGCAAGAGCGGTTTGTTTCTTGGAGAACCAAGAAGTTAAACAACAACCCATGAAGGTACAAACTCCAATAGTGATTTTCCGGTCCACATAGTCTCCCGCATGATCCGAGTCCGCGTATACAATAGTTTCTACGCCGGTCCCTTTAGGATACCATAATCCTAAATATATAGTGCCTTTAATGTATCGAAAGATACGCTTAACCGCTTCAAGGTGAGAGGTTTTGGGAGCCTCTTGGAAGCGAGCACAAAGGCAAACACTAAACATCATATCCGGTCGACTTGCCGTTAGGTACAACAAACTACCAATCATACCTCTATATTTGGTGTTGTCTACCGACTCACAATCATCATCTACGACGAGTTTAGTATCCGAGGCCATAGGGGTCTTCATTGGTCTAGATTCTTCTAATCCAAATTTCTTTAGCATTTCTTTAGCGTACTTAGATTGACTAAAGAAAATACCATCGTCCATTTGTTTAATTTGGAGTCCTAAAAAGAAGTTAAGTTCTCCCATCATACTCATTTCAAACTCATCATGCATGATTTTGGCAAATTCATCACACAATTCTTGACAAGTTGAGCCAAATATAATGTCATCAACATATATTTGTATGATTATGAGGTGAGGACCTTTCTTCTTTGTAATGAGTGTATTGTCTACCATTCCCATGGTATACTCATGTTTAACAAGAAACGCTTTAAGTCTATCATACCAAGCTTTGGGTGCTTGTTTGAGTCCATAAAGTGCTTTCTTAAGCTTGTAAACATGGTCCGGTTTTTCAAAATCAATAAAGCCAGGAGGTTGAGCCACATATACCTCCTCATTGATCAAACCGTTAAGAAATGCACTCTTTACATACATTTGTTGAAGCTTAATATCTAAGGCACAAGCGTAGGCTAAAATGATTCTAATTGATTCTAATCTAGCTACCGGTGCATATGTCTCGTCATAATCAATCCCTTCTTGTTGATTATAGCCTTGAGCCACAAGTCTAGCCTTGTTACGAGACACAACATCATTCTCATCTAGCTTATTCCTAAATACCCATTTGGTTCCTATAATGGTAGAACTTCTAGGTGGAGGAACAAGTTCCCAAACATCATTGGCAACCAATTGATTCAATTCTTCTTGCATCGCAATGACCCAACTCTCATCCGTCAAAGCTTCTTTAACATTCTTTGGTTCAATCAAGGAGACAAAACAAAAGAAGTTGCTTTGGTTTTGGACTTGAGATCTTAGGGTCCTTTGATTTAAGTCACCAATGACATTATTGAGAGTATGATCCCTAGACTCCTTAATGTTTACTTCCTTTTCAACACTAAGGTCTTCAACTCCTATTTTTCTAACCTCTTTGGCTTTAACCACTTCTAATTCATCCAAGTCATCATCAACCAATGGTGGTGTCTTGGGTGAAGGAGGGGTTTCATCAAAGGTTACGTTGAGTGATTCTTCAATAACCCCCGTGGTTCTATTTAGGACTATGTAGGCTTTACTAGTTTGGGAATAACCTAAAAGGATACCTTCATAAGACTTTGGGTCAAACTTAGTAAGGTAGTCTTTGGTGTTGAGAATAAAGCACTTGCTTCCAAACACCCTAAAGTATTCTAATGAGGGTTTCTTACCTTTAAGAATCTCATAGGGGGTCTTTCCTAGGAAAGGTCGAATAAGAATTCGGTTGAGAATATAAGTCGATGTGTCCACGGCATTGCACCAAAAATTTTGAGGCAAAGATTGCTCGTTTAACATCGTCCTACTCATCTCTTGGAGAGTCCTATTCTTCCTTTCAACTACCCCATTTAATTGTGGAGTGCGAGGAGCCGAGAAGTTATGTGTAATACCATGAGCTTCACAAAAGGCACCAAACTGCACTTCATTATCAAATTACCTACCATGATCCGTCCTAATAGAAACAATTGAACATCCTAGTTGATTTTGAATTCTTCGACTAAAGATTTCGAAGTGATCGAAAGCTTCATTCTTAGATGCCAAAAATCTAGTCCAAGTGAATCTAGAATAGTCATCAACTATAACTAGGGTAAAAAGGTTACCTCCATAACTCCGTATGGCGGAAGGTCCAAATAGATCCATGTGTAGGAGCTCTAAGCACCGAGAGGTCGAAACCAAATTCTTGGCTTTGTGACTTGAGTGAACTTGCTTTCCAACTTTGCAAGCATCACAAAAGTGACTATCAAACTTAATCTTGGGGAGGTGTCTTACCAACTCCTTAGAGACTAAAGATTGAATTAAACGCATATTAGCGTGACCTAATCTCCTATGCCAAATAGTAGAACTATCATCTATAGTCGCAAGACATATGTTGTCTTTTGACTTCTTATTAACCTTCATGACATAAAGCCCATGCTTTCTAACACATTTTCCAATGACTTTTCCATCTTTTACGATTTCACTGTCATGTTCCGAAGAGATGACTATACACTTATTATCACAAATTTGACCTATACTTAAAAGGTTAAAACCTAAGTTATCTACGTGCTCAACATTTTCAATGGTCATGGAGTCAAGAGAAACCGTACCTTTGCCAATGATATTACCACGTAGACTACTAGCGAATGTGACGTTACCTCCATCATATGCTTTGTAATGCGAGAACAAACTTCGATTACCCGTCATGTGTTTAGAACATCCACTATCCTTAATCCACTCATCGGGCTCCAAATCAATTCCCAAGCATATCTAGGTAACAACATACAAGATCAAACATTTGGTTCCCAAATATCTCATGGGTCCAAAATTGTTAGTTCCAAACATCCCTTGCATTTGGTTGGGATGCATGAATGAGGAGGGGATTCCCCATGGAGAACAAAATGGAGGAGGGTAGTAATTCATGTAACCATTTTGTTGTTCATTATTTCTCCTAGGAGTATTTGATCTAGGTTTTGAGTTATTATTATTCCTTCTAGGTGTTGGAGTTTTACTTCTAGGTCGTGAGTTGTTTTGATTATCTCTTCTAGGCGTTGTCGTTCTACTTCTAGGCTTAGACTCATTCCGTACTCTAGGTGGAGTAGAGGATAGTCTAGGTAAACTTCTATTTCCGATGAGAGGTTTACTTAATGGCTTGTAGAACTTACCAATAACATTGTCGTCAAGAATGGGTAATTGTACCTTATTAACAGTAAGATGCTTTAGTTTTTCATCTAACTTAGACTTTTTTCAGAAAGTTCAGGATTTTCACAAAATTCATCTTCTGGCCGCGGTACCTTATCTATGGCGGCGGTTCCATAGTGATATACAATTTGGAACCGCGTCCAGTGGGAGTTTTTTGTGAAAACCTGACTTGTTTTGGTTCACTAGTTGAGGCTTCATTTGAGTTAAAACCTAGACCAAGTCTTTCCTTAGAATGAACTTGTTTGTTTAACATATCATCAAGAGCACTAGTACCTTTCATGAACTTTTCCAAATTAATGGTGGTGCTCTTGAGATCTTCATTCTCTAATCTAAGTTTCTCACAACTTAAGCAACCTAAATCAACCTCTTTGTTTTTCTCAAGTTTAGCCAATTTCTCCCTAAGTTCATTGATCTCATATTCAAGCTTAGTTTTGGTTGATTTTAAGGTTTTATTATTTTCTATGAATTTAAGACTAAGTTTGTGTAAGCTATCATATTTGCCTTCAAATTCAATATCATCTAAAGTGGAACTATCATTGCTATAATATTCGGTTTCGGAATGTACCTCTTTAGAAGTGTGAGCCATAAGACATTTCTCCTCTTTGGGGTTGTCATCATCATCTTCACCGCTATCGCTCCAAGCGCCACTAACGAATGCTGTGTGGTTCTTATCACGAGCGGGCTTTGAACGATCACCAATGAAGTGATTTGGATCACCACATCTAAAGCAATTCCTATCACCTTTTTCTTTCTTGACAAACCGATTCTTTGACAATCGCTTCTTGTCATAGTTGGGTTGCCTAACGTGTTGACCTCGTCTCTTGAAGAACTTCTTGAAATCTCTCACCGCCAATGCATATTCCTCGTCATCGCTTTCCGAGGAACTATCATGGTCACTTTGTGCCTTCTTGGCTTTAAGTGCAAGAGATTTCCTTTCACTCTTGGTTTTCACTAATTCCGAGTCCTTCAAAATTATCTTCTCATGAACCTTCAAGTTTCCTATGAGTTCATCGAGTGATAAAGTTGAGAGATCTTTCGACTCTTCAATCGCCGTGACTTTTGCTCTCCACTTTGGATGTAAGGCCCTTAGAAACTTCCTAACATTGTTCTTGCTAGAAAAACCTTCATCAAGTGCTTTTAGACTAGTAATAATGGTGTTAAACCTAGCAAATGCACTATCAATAGTTTCATCTTCTAAGATGACAAATTGTTCATATTGTTGGACAAGAAGATCGATTTTTCTTTCTTTGACTTGGCTATTACCTTGGTGGGTTACTAAAAGAGTGTTCCAAATATCTTTAGCGGTTTCACACATAAAAATTCTTTCATACTCTTTCTTAGGCAAAGCATTATAAATTACCATTTTAGCCTCATTATTTTTTGAAAGTTTATTTTTAGTATCGTCATTAGCTTTGTCAAAAGTGACCAATTCTTTTGTTTTAGAAACTTCATTAAATTGAAAGGGTAAAAAATCACCATTGGTAATAACATGCCAAAGATCTAAATCTTTTGATTTCACATAAGTTTCAAATCTATTTTTCCAATAAATAAAACTATCGGTTTCAAAAAGTGGTGGTCTTTGCATAGATTGCCCTTCTAGGTACTTGTTAGAATCCATAGATCGATTCAAGTTTTAAAATACAATATACTTTAAAAATTCTTGAGCAACCCTCTCTGATACCAATTGTAGAAACTAGAAGGGGGGTTGAATAGTTTCTTATATTAACTTGTTAAAATGTGGTTTCCAAAAATCCTTTTTCAAAAACTTAGGCTTGAGGAAATATGTGAAATCTTCTTATGCACAATATGAACAATGATAGTGTAACTAAACTAATACTAACAAAAATATATCCACAAAGAATAAAGAATGATAGTGTAACTAATCTAGTACTAACACATGTATATGCATAAAGAATAAAGAATGTAAAGAGTTAAGGGTAAAGAAAGATCAAACCAAACACCAAGGATTTATAGTGGTTCGGAAACGAAGCTCACTCCTCGTTCCTACTCCACTCCTCGAGTACTCCTTACTCGAGAGTTCACTACACAACAAGCTCCTTATGGTGGAGAAAACCGTACACGTCGCTTAACCAATTTCCGACTCTAAGCTAAAAGTCGAGCCCTAATCGTAGCTAGGACCAATCTACACAACTATACTTAGTACATACACAACTTCCAAATAGACACAACTACTTGGATCTTCACAACTATGACACAACTACAAGTGTATAAAATTAGATCTTCAATGGATCTTTGGTGGTGGACTCAACACTTCACTAGGATAATGTTCTTCTCTTTGCACTAGGAGAGGAAGGGATGGAAGAACAAGATTCACTTCTTAAACAAGTAATAATCAAAGAAATGATCAAAGATTTGAGTGATTAAAGAAGGGGTTTGAATTTGGAAATAAATGTGCAAAATAGGTGAGGTGAAAAGTTGAGAATGGTCCACTATTTATAGGACAAAGGAGCCAACGGCTATATCTGCCCACGGTAGCTTATCTTAGCCCGCGGTACCTTATCGATAAGGTACCGCCTAGGCGCTAAGGTACCGCCGGACTAGACTCCGCTCTTTTTTGTCCTTTAGTGGTGGAGGTCTTATCTGGATATAAAAAATATCCTGAAAGGATATTCTTAACCAAATAAGAATATGCCATTTTCAAATTTCAAATAATTAATTTAATAAAACATTTTCTTAAAAAGAAAGTTTAATAAAAACTTGTCACACTTAATAAAAAGTGAGTTTTAAGAAAGGATTAAATCACTTGATCACTTGATTAAGGTTAGTACTTGTTTATCCATACCTTAAGTGAAAATGGGTAAAATGAAAAATACTTGAACTCAAGAATTCGTTTTTCGTTGTTTTCGTAAATGCTTGTTTTTACATATTGTCGTAATCAAAACTAGGCGAGACCGAAAAATGCAAGTAACGTTTTTAGTCATTATTGCATTAACTGAACACTTGGAGGGTTAACATAGAGATGAGTTGGGATGGAATTTGAGAGTTCTTTAGACCTTAGAATACGTGGTTATATTTGATGAGTTTTGATTTATGGTATTTATGAGTAAGACTGAAATCAGGGTGACAGTTTTAAACCCGTCGAGTTATGTGATGGCTCATAACTTGGTTTCAAGACAGTTCTTGTTTGATGAGTTACGAGATTTAGTTATGTTGGGTACATAACTCTATGGTTTTAATAAGTTTCCTCGCAGACGATTAAGGCTAATGTGTTGTTGGTTGAGATTATTTAGTATAAACTGAGTTCACGCTTGAACGTGAAGGTTTTATCAGGGATATGTATCCTCGTTTGCTTGCTGAGAATAAGTTTAAGTTTGGGAGTAAATCTCGGGACGAGATTTCTATTAGGAGGGAGTGATGTGACAACCCTAGATTTTGGATTTGTCACTTTTGACTGTTTGACATTGATTATGTGCTTAGTGTGTGTTTACGTGCATTCTGTTTATATTTGAGCCTTGGATTGGATGTTAGTCATCGTTCATGTATTGCATGGTACATTATATAATGTTATGATGTGGTTAGTTCGTGCTCATTAGTTCACTTGGATGTAACTATGATAAAAAGCGGTGCTATTTTAGGATTTTATGTGTACGTATATGTATTATAGTCAATCGTAATTTTTACGATTTAGGGTTTAGCATTTTGAGGTATCGGATGAGGTATTTAGTCACGGGAATAATTTACGGGATGGTTTTAAGTCATTTATGACTTAGTTATAAAGTTTATTTCATATTTTAAGAATTTTCATAAAACTGTATATTTTACGGTAATCGCGTAAAATTGACTAGTTAAAAGGTTTAGGTGTAATTAATTAATTAAGGGATTAATAAAAAAATAATTAAGGAAATAATTATTAAAAACGAATTTAATAACAAAATTAAAAAAAATGGTAAAAAAAATTATAAAGGACGGTGGAAAAAATAAGAAAAAGGAAAAAAATAAAAAAAGGAAAGTATTATTTGTATTGGGCAAGGATTCTCATTGTTTTAGATAAAAATAAATCAAAACAAAATATTTTCCCCAGCACTTTTTTTTGGTCGATGGTTTCTACAAGGTTGTTAGGATTTCATAAAATTTTCTTGGTTCAAGGTAAGTGATCAATTTAACTTTAATATAACTCATCTTTTTATTAATTAATCATGATTGTAATATTAATTAACCATCATTGAGATGATTAGGGTTTTGTTAATTTTCTGCAAAATATAGTAATTAAGATCCATTAATAATTTTAGGGTTCTTGTTTTATAATTTAATGGTAATTAATGATGTTTAGAGGGTTAGTGCATAAAGGCGTAAAACAGTCTGATTTTTAGGGTTGTATTGTGTCGACTGTTTCCGGAAGTAGGTAGCATATTTGGTCGAGTTTATTTTTTTTAAATTAATTTCAGAGAGTCTACATTCAAAAATGTAAGGTTGGTCGAAAATGGAGTTCGGGAAGGTCGTCAAATAATTTTCACAAAAACAGTGCGCTGTTCAGGAATAAATTCGGATTTCGGGAATTTGAGTCAAAATCTAACCAAAGGAATGAGATAGCCAAAGATTTTTGATTTGGGAACTCTTTATAATATATATGAAAGTACTGGAGGTTTTCAATAAAAGTTATGGTGTTTAGGTCGGGCTTTTCGTGACAAAAATTTAGCATATACAGAAAATCAGTTTTGGTGAAAACGACTTTTGGTCTAGAGACTAAACGAAAGGGTTAGACGTGTAAGTAGAAAGTAAACTTGGTTTTTGGAGTTCTTAGATCATATAAAAACATAACTCCGGTAGGGTAGGAGCCAAGTGTGGTGTTAATTTCACTTCATGTGGTCGTTTAGTGACTAGTAAACTGTACCGGGGAAAAACTGGATTTTTACGTATAGAATAGCTTGTAGTGGGAGAACTAGATAGCGGGGATTGGGGGATTAGATTCATCTCCTTGATTGTTAATTAACTTGGGTGTTAAGACCTGAGCTAAGGGTGTCGTGTATGATTTTATAGGTTTGCAGGAGTGCTAGCTTGTTGTGCTATCAAGTGAGTTCATAGTCCTATTTTCACTGAGTTTTTAAATGTTTTCTTCTAGTATGGGATGGAGATGAAACTTGTGTTGTTCTTAAAATCTTTTGGTACTATATTTTTATAAATGTTTGGACATAGATGTGTTATTGTGTGACATGCGTGCTTATGTGTTCTTATATGTGCTTTGATATGTGTTCTGATATGTGAATCTCGTTTGGGTTGTGATTGGCTTTGGTACATAGATGTATGGGCGTCTATGGGATCAGTTGTGATGTGTGTGGAGCATGGGGCACGATCCGTCCTGAGTACTTATGCATCGTCTCCTCAAAGGCAAGATATCTCGACGGGGATATGGTTCATCTTCCACTAGTGGTGTGGGAAAGATAGTGTGGTGCATTGTTCTTGTGTGTGTGACGGGATACTTCTTGATTGTTATAGTGTGGTTTATTGTTCTTATTGTGTGTTCTTGACTGATATAATTGTGCTTTGTTTGTAGTTGTATATAACATGATTATCACATTATGGTCCATTGCTTTAAATTGTTTTCTTCAACTTATTTACAGTGGTTGACAAGGTTTCTTAAGATGTTTTGATAACTTAAACCTATATTCTCACCAACTTTATGTTGACAGATTTTAGTGTCATTTTCAGGTGAGGTAGTTATGAAGGATGATGTTAGAAGTGGCTAAAGTCTAGAGGCTGCTAGGATTGCATTAGGAGGAATCCATTTCCTCTTAGTATTTATTTAATGTTTGAATAAGTGGTACATTTTAGACACCTATATGTTTGATGTTTGTTTATTTGTTTGTCTTTGGTAAGAGGTAGACATGTTATCTACTTACCTAGACGCCTGCATTGTTTGAGATATTTTTATGACATTGTGTCACATTTTTATGACATTTCTATTTCATATAGTTCTCTCTATAGACACACTATTTTTGTGATGATATCCATACGTCGCGCCCCATATATACCGCCATGGTGGGGTGTGACAGAATGGTATCAGAGCCAATGGTTATAGAGAATTAGGTTGTCTAGTCGCGTAGCCTAGTCTATAGCTTAAGGGTCCCTGCATATAGGCGTCATAGGAGTATGTGTGCATTTTATATTAATTGATGTGTTTGGATGTTATTTATTGCGATGTTTTGACTAGTATGAATTGAACCATAGTAAGTTCATACTTAGCTACATGTTATTTTCTTTATGAGTTTTGACTAGTGCGGGTTGAACCATAGTCGTATACGCTAGTCATTTTTGGATTTCGTTTAATTATGCTTTCATGTTCTTTATACATTTTGAATTTTGTCTACGCTGGTTCAGCTGGATTACGAGTTTATGTGTTTCATGCTAATACAAGGGTTTACCAAGTATAAAGAAGTTATCGTCCGATCTTTTCGAATTGATTACCGTTAATTAGTGCGACTCAGTCGTTCTTGGTGGAAAATAAAATGGGTTGGTTATCTATTTTAAACTAATAGCAAATATGTAAATGTCGTTGAGTAAAATAAAAGCTTTAAAAATTAAACTAAAAATTACTAGAAAAACACTTGGTAAAAATAGAGATTTCGGGAAGCGTGCAATTTTTAGAAATTAAAACGTAATGAATCTAAAACTTAAAACTTTGTAAAAATAAACTAAGACAAAACTCATTCAAAATAATACTAAGTAAAAGTGCGGGAAAAATTAAATTTGAAAACTAAGATAAATAAAACAAAAACCTGAGTCAGATCGCAACACGATCGTACTCAGATCGCAAGATGGATCGCAGTGGTGGATCGTGACCACCGATCGCAACCTAGGGATCAGATCACACTCAATGCCATGGAAAAGAGTGATCGTACTCAAGAAGTAAGGGATCGCACTCACTGATCGCAACCACGATCACAACAAGTGGATCGTGGTCTTTGATCATAACCACAAGGATCACAGTCAATGCGATCGTACCCAAGAGATAGTAACTTGGATCTCACCCACAGATCGTGGTATGGATCGTAGTCAAACAAAGAAGTCACGATCGCAATCAATGCGATCGTATCCAAGAGATCGTGACAAATAAAACCCTCATAAGATCGCAATGGGACACAAAAGATAATTAAGCTAAAACAAATAAGCACTTAATCCAATAAGCTTTCACCAACTCTTAGCCAAGACTAATTAAGCACAAATTTGACAACTTTTGGAATACTAAATACTGGGACTTTATAAACCAAACTTTAATAAGATAAAACTTTTAGGAAAGCTTAAAAGTAAATAAGCTAAATATACGAATAAGCCAATAAGCACAACAAGCTTAAAGCTTAAACGTATAAGAACTTATGTAGGAATAAAAAGATGAGCTTTTTAATCACATAAACATCAAAATCAAATATGAATCAAGAATATTTCGGATCAAATATAAACTAAAATCAAGAAAGGTAGAAAGAGATTAATGAACAAAAAACTTAACTTGAACTTTTGATTAATGAATTCCAAATACAAGGATGAAAATAAAGCTTAAACTTGAAAGATAAAAAGGAAGAAAAGATGAAAACTTAGTGAGAGAAAGTTAAAAATTTCTCTCTCTAAAAACTAAAGAAAGGAAAAAAAATGAAAAATGACTAAATTAACTAACTACCCTCCTAATGTGTTTAGGAGGGTATTTATAGGAGATGGGAAGGTGCATGTGTTTCCTTCTTTCTTTCTTTACGACTCGATTTAAATTCTTTGTCTTTCTCGACGTCGTCTTGGGATTTGTCGATGTAAATTGAACTTGTCTTGTAATTTTCTTCTTCTATTAGACTTGAGTTCTTTGACTTCATTAAACTTCCGTCTTTAGACTTTTTCTTCGATAAATCTTCAGAATAGGCCTTGGACTTCCGTTCTTTTTGCACTCTTGATCTTTTGACTTCGTCTTTTCTCGTTTTTCTTTCGATAAAAGCCCGTGAAAGCCCGTGTTTTCTTCCTTTTTCATCTTTTGGTCCTAAAACACAATAAAAACACAAACCACGCATAATTCTGACTTTTACGACATAAAATACACGTTTTGGTCTTGTTATTATTGGAAATAAGTGGTAAAAGGATAAGTGTTTTCACACTTATTAAATCCCCTACACTTGACCATTGCAATGTCCTCATGTAATGCATTAATTTTAAAGCACGGTTTATATTTTCCATCATAAATAACCCACCTTGACCTTTATTAAATACTAAACTTTAAGGAAATTAAAAAGAGAGAAATCAAAGACTTATATTGGGGTTTTGGCAGTCATGAATGTTCATCATCCTCAAGTTTCACATTCCCCATACCAAGCTTAAAAACGAGATCATTTTAATTATAAGTTAGCAAACTAACACGAACTCATGTGGCCCAATTATTTACTTAGACTCCCTTATTCCTAGGTGTATCTCTTATATTTTAATATTGTCTTGAATGATCACGAGGATGCATTGTTTGACTTATTTTGATAGTTATTTAGGCTGAAAATAAAGTGGGACGATTTAATCAATAGTTAGCTAAAGGACAAAATCTTTTAAAACTGCTTCTCGGGACCTCTTAAAGTTTATATCTTGGCATAACTCGCTTCACGATTTGAGACCTTTCTCGGACCGATATTTGGCAGCGACTTCATACTTCGAATCTTGAGAGACGTTCTGGAAATTATGGTCTTCTCTTTATAATAGGAATTTCTTCGCTTGAAGTTTTTGAGAGATTCTTCATATTTGGACCACGACTTCTTCATTTTTCTCCAATCTTGATTTTGGACTTTGATATACAACGATCCGCCTCCTTTTAGGACTTGGATCTATTTATCCTCATACCTTGCTAGGGTCTTTTCGGATAGACTTCTCCATGATCTTTTGGGGAGTATTTGCTTTTCGTCGTGTGTCTCGATCCTTCATATTGATTTTCAATAAATGATTTTTCACATCACTTTTGGCTCTTTAGCAACAAAATGTAGTCCTCATGTCTTGTTAGGACCTTTTCGGACTCGCCAATCTTCGCATCCCGCTTCAATAAGTTATGCCTTAGCTATGAACTCTAATTAATACCGAGCAACTTTTAAACGATCTTGGGCTAGAAGCTAAGTAACTTTTCAAATCGTACAACCTTATTTATTGCAATTAAATTTATTAGCAAGCGATGGGAGAAAAAGCTAATAATCAACTCACATAAATTCATGAAAGAATACCAAACTTATAATTGACTCTATCATCTCTCGTTCTCCACAATTTAAAATCTCAAGGAATGAGACTCGTGGATGCTTATCCAATTAAATCAAAGTTTTGGGTTTTCGAGTTATCTATAGGATCTTGCAAATTCTTAGACTTTTTCAAGTTTAGAAATCGCGTTTTAAAGTTCCCTTGATAAACAACTCTCTAGGATCAATTATAGGAACTTGCGAAAAGTTCTTGTTCTTAACCCGTGAGAGTTAAGACTTTCGCGTTTTAAAGTTCCCTATATAAAAGCCTAGCAAAACTTGACTTAAACACGTTAAGGATATACTAGCTAGAGTAAACTTAGATAAGTAAACTCGGGTTGAGTCAAAATATTCACGACTTTGAAAAATTTAAAACCACTTTATTGAAAATATATTCTAGCAAAGAAAGTAAATAACGATAGCAAAGGAAAATTACAAGGCCCAAATAGATTAAAAATTTTGAAAAATGTCGAAAAATCAAATTTTCCGGTTAAAATGAGGGCAAGTTCATGGAAAAGACCACTTACTTCGATAGAAGTCCCCCTACACTTGATATAAACATTGTCCTCAATGTTTAAGCATGTGGGAATAAACTCCCATACACTTAGGACATTGTGCACTTTGTGTAAATCTTGCTAAGGAAAGGACAACTATAGTGATTTCAATGTGAACATATATGATATGAAATATTGAATCACGACAGTTTAGGATAGAATCGGGAAGACGGGTACACAGGATAACGGTTCGTCAAAAGTCATCGAGAATGGATCTTTGAAGCTTTAATCCCTGCACATCAAAAGAAACAAGACAACAAACACATACGGGGCTCCCCCTACACTTATTATGAAAACGGTAAAGGATAGATCAACGGGTTGCCTCCCGAGAAGCGCTTGTTTTTGTTAACCGAGTCACGAGCCTGACTCGACCCATAACTAATGGAAACGTGGTGAGGGATGGAATCATATCATGAGAGATGTCCTCACGAAAGTACAACTTCACGTGCTGGCAATTCACTTTGAAATTAGGCCCATTTGGCTGAGAAAGCTCAATGGTGCCATATGGGAAGACTTTGGCGAGGGTGAATGGACCAGACCAACGGCTCTTCAGCTTGCCCGAGAAGATCTTCAACAGAGAGTTAAAGAGTAAAACTTGATCACCAACGTGGAATTCTCGGTTCTTAATCCTTGAATCATGGATGATCTTGGTCTTCTCCTTGTAGATCAATGAGTTCTTATAAGCTTCATTCCTTAGTTCGTTGAGCACATGAAGTTGAATCTTCCAAAGATCGCCGGCTTTGTTGATGTCGAAATTGGCCCACTTCAAGGCCCAGTATGCCTTATGTTCCAGCTCGATAGGGAGGTGGCATTCTTTCCCGTACACAAGACGATAAGGTGTACAACCAACCGGGGTCTTATATGCGATACGGAAAGCCCACAAAGCATCATCTAATTTATCGGCCCACGAGGCATGATGCTCTCCCACAGTACGTTCAAGAATTCTCTTCAATCCACGGTTAGATATCTCAGCTTGACCATTTTTTGAGGATGATAAGCGGTGGAAAGACGGTGATTGACACCGTACTTAGCCATGACTCTAGCAAATTGATCATTGCAAAAACGAGTCCCGCGGTCACTGATTATAGCACGAGGAACACCGAATCGAGCAAAAAGTTGTTTCAGAAAGTTCACAACCACCCTCGCATCGTTCGTAGGAAGAGCCTTAGCTTCAACCCATTTGGAAACGTAGTCAACGGCTACGAGGATATACTTGTTCCCTTTAGATGATGGAAATGGCCCCATAAAGTCGATGCCCCATACATCAAAGATTTCACATTCTTGTATGAATTTTGAGGCATCTCATCTTTATGTGTGATCTTGCCTTGTCTTTGGCAAGCATCACAGATTTTAACCATCTCGTGAGCGTCACGATAAATGGTAGGCCAATAGAATCCCGAGTCAAACACTTTCTTCGCGGTGTAGTTGGGACCAAAGTGACCACCGGTGGGTCCTTTATGGCAAGCTTCGAGAATGTCTAAAGCTGCAGGTCCATCAATACACCGACGAATAATCAGATCAGCACATTGTTTGAAGAGATAAGGGTCATCCCAAAAGTAAGTCTTAACATCTTTAAAGAACTTCTTCTTTTGTTGGGATGTTAACCCTTCAATGAGAATACCACCCGCTAAGTAGTTTGCAATGTCCGCAAACCACGGGGTGTCATCAAGATTGGAATTGATAGACATAAAGGCCTGATGAGATGGCATTTATACATGATCTCATCGTTCTTTTCGGTCTTTAAATGCATAAAAATGTCATAAAATACCATATATATGCTTGTGTTTGTTTACTTGTGTATTTTAGGTATGGATATCATGAAAAAGACAAAAGATCACAAGAAACAAGGAAAATGGACACGAGAAACGAAGCCGTACAAAGAACCGGGCCCTAGTTCATGAAATATCCAAGATTTACCCTTGAAGACTTGAAGATATGCAAGATTGATCCTCAAACAATGAAGAAATGACACTTAAAACACTTGTAAATTCATAATTACAAGTTTGGTCCCTTAAGTTTGTCAAAATTACAAAATGGTCCTTCAACTTTGAAGAAATGGCAAGATTAGTCCCTCATCAAATCTAATTTGTCAATTATGGTCCCTCATAAAGCCAAAGATATATTGAAGACCTTTGAAGATTAAGAAAGTCCAAGATCAGTCCCTCAATTATGGAAAAATGTAAAAAACAACCCTTGAAATACTTTTGCCAAAGTTTTGGGGAAAAAGTGTGAACTTCATAACTTCAACAACAAAGGGAATTCGTTTTTAAGGCTGAAATACTTCATATACATCTTTTGCCAAAGACCAAGGGTCATTATTGCCAACTTCCAAACATCCAAACGAATAATGCGCCAAACAAACACCTTTCCCCCAATTTCGGATCAAAATTTACCACTGTTCACCATCAAGAACCCAGTAACTATTACCACTTAAACAAAGGGTAAATTTCAATTAACCATTCCCACACTTGATTCACACATGCAGAAACATAACCCATACACAAAACCCTCACCTCCACTCACCAAAAGGCCCCACACTCAACCTCGTCCACCTATCACATCACAACTTATTCCCCAAGGATTGCCACGTGTCAAGATCAACAGCCAAGACTCTTAGCTTAACCCCAAAGCTAAAATGAACGTTCATGATGCATTTAGACAGCTCATTCCATCAAATGATCTAGAAGACCTCAAGGACAATTTGGGAATTTCAGTTCTAGGGTTTATGAATAGTGTTAGGTTAGCATTTGCCTATAAAAGGAGACCTCAACCTGTGAGAGTCCCTTTGTTCCAGTATTACCTTTTAAACTTGTAATTCCTTTTTAAAAATTATAAAAGTTGGTATTTTGAGAAAATTGTAATTCCTTTTTATGTTTTTGAAAGTTGGTGTTGTTTAAAGGTGATTCTGAGTTCCATTTGTTGTTATAAGTGTGCTTGAATCATTTGGTTCAAGGACGTTTATGTTGGGTAAGGTTTTCAAGTTTGAAAAAGCTTGAAAAGAGGTTTCTGAATTTGCTTATTTTTGTGTACTAATCCTTAACCAAAAGCTGTAAACTCTTCCAAGCTTGTTGACACCAAGCTTGTGAAGGGATTAGGGTCTTTGGTTGGGTTGTTTGTTCATTGTGTTGAAGAAATCAAGCCCTTGAGTTTCTGCTTTGAAACATCAACCAAGGCATTCATCCATCTTTCTTGTTGAAGTACCTTGGTCTTGTTCTAGTTGTTGAATAAGTTCCAAGGAGCATTGCTGGTCCTCATAGGATGTTGTGGAGGATAGGTATAACCTCTTGTTAAAATTCCTCTAAAAAATCATATGATCTTGTCTGTTTTACATTTTGGTATGTGATTTGGTGATTTTGTGTTTGTGCTTTGTGCTTTATGGTTGCAATCTGTTAGTTGTCACCTAGTGTAGCTGTTTGAATGATAAAATCAGTAGGTTGTGTTTAAAAATCACAAGTTGTTTTGAAAAGTGGTGGATTAAGGATTGTTTGGGATTACTGGTTCATAAGGCCTTGTGGCCTTGTTCCCTTGGTTCTTAGGGTTTGGGAAGTCTAAACAAGTCATTTTGAACAAGTTTTATTCATTGGTTAAGTTTCTGAAAGTTTGGAAAAAGGATTGGAAGTTTTGCTAAAATTTGATAAAAGTGCTTTTGAGATTGGTCAAACACATCAGATCCAGTAACTTCTTTGTTAGTTGGATCTAAGGGCTGAAATCAGGTTTGGGAATAGTTTAGGTGATAAGCTATCTATTGGTTATCTGGTTGTTGAATTTGGTGGCTTATTGTGTTTATTATAGCTTATCAAAGTTGGTTGAAGTGGTCATTTGCATCAGCAAAGTGACCACCTCATTTGGTGTTTGCATTGGTATTTCTATTTTGAGGCTTCTTGTTTTGTTGCTTGGATCCTATTTGTGTGCTGCTTGTGAGGTTATTTGGCTACTTGGATTGCTTTGTTGATAGCTTATAAGCTTACTGGCTTATTGGCTTATTTGTGCCAAAACTTATCAAGTCTACTCAACTGGTAGGACTTGATTCACAAGGTTTGCACTCAAACCTTTAACAGCAGGGTGAAAATATAGTCTAAACACTTCATTAAGTCTGTCAACGTCCAATTTGTGCTTGTCAGCGTTTGATTTACACTTGTCAGCGTTTGACTTTTGGTCAAACTTGGTCACATAGCTTATTGAATCTGTTTTGCTTATTGGTACATGCAACAACTTGGTTTTTGTAATAGAACTCATTTTTCTCAACTTAATATCAAGTCTGGAAGGTTACAAGTCTTTTGGTTAAGCTTTTGCTAGGAAACTAGCTTATTTGGCTTTTTCAGAGTGCTTATTGGTTCTCACAGCTTATTCTACTTGGCTTTTTGTGATTTTCTTGATTGATTATTCTTAGTTAAGATATTTGTGAGCTTTTGCAAAAAACTAGATCTTCTAAAACAGCCTAGAACTCAAACCCGACTATTTTGTCTTTTAGTGGATTTGTACTTTGCTTATTTCTGGCTTATTGAGTGTGCTTTTTCAAAATTTCTTTTTACAGATCTCTTTAGTATCCCAAAAGAAGGTTGAGTGTCAAATTAGAGCTTATGGCATTAGCTTATTGCTTAATGGGCTTAATGGCCCAATAAGGATAAGCTGTTTGATCATTAAGCTGTGATAAGCTCACTTTCAGCTTTTGGGCCTTCAGACTTTTGTGTTTAGAATTAAATTTTGAGTCAGATAGTGCTTTTCCAAGTCTTTTGGGCTTATTTTGACTTTTTGGGCTAAAAAGCCCAATAAGCTTGACTTTTTTTGGTTTTGGCCCATTTGAGGGCCCAATAGGGGTATTCTGGTCATTTCACATTCACTTTCTGTTTAGTTAGGTCAAAATAAACTAGTTTGCAAACTTTTAGAATTTTTTATAATTTTTGGATTTTGAATATTATTTTAATATTATTTTATTATTATTTTTCAAATTTCACATTTTTGCACTTTTTATATTTTTCTTAGCTTAAATACATTAAAATAGGAATTTTGCAACTCTTAGATTAATTTTATCATCTTTAGATTAATTTTTATAATTATTTTAAGTTTTAATAGTTTTTAAATCATTTTAAATAGTTTTTATTAGTTTAAAAATTTCTAAAAATAGTTTTTAATCTTTTTAGGTCATTTTAGAGGTTTACCAGTTGAAAAATCTTTATTTGAGCTTTTTGATAATTAATTTGATTTTTAGGGCTTTAATTAGCATTTAAAAATTAAATATTTAATTAATTAAAAGGTTTGAAAAAGTTTTGATCATTGGTAAACTCTTAATTTATTTATTTTGATTTTTGGTGAATTTTTGGTAATTTTTAGAATTAATTTTTATTTTGGCTCATTTTACGGTTTTACGTGTAGTCGTAGTAGTAATTAATTTCACGTCTTCGTCATTCTCTTTTCTCATCCCCTTCTAACCAATATTAATCTCAAATCAATTACGAATTACTCACACACATATACCTCCTTTGGAAACGAACTTGAACTTCACTTAGGGTCATTTGTACACGGTTTTCCTAAACCGTCGTGCTTAATACTTTCCCTATTTACCTCCTTTTCCTAAAGGTGTGGTAAAACACTACAACCATTTTGGCACCGCTGCCGGGGAGGTGTATCGTGATTAATTTGTCTTGTTGTTTTTAATATTAACCAGATATAGTATTTGTATTAGTAGAAATCTACTAATACGTATTATCGGTTTTTTGTTTTTTCTTGTGAAATTATTATTACTATATTGTATTAAGTATCACAATCAGTACAAAATATCTCCAAAAGTGTGAAAACACAACCTTAATTGGGATTTGATCTCCTAATTATTGAATACGAATCTCAAACAAAAAGAAAAAGGCAAAAATAGATAAATACTTTCGTGAAGCTCGATTTTGAAAAATACAAACTATAAGGTGGGTATAAGGCGGGTATTATAAAATATACCCTAAGGAAAAAGGCTCTTAAGTGCTTTGCGCCGCCTCGTTTCCCTGCTTTCTTGTGAGTATTTTGAGATTGAAGGCTAATCGAGGGTTTTGCCGCCCAAAGTATTATTACGTATAATATATTTGCTTGGTTTTCTTTGTGATTAAACCCTCTTGAACAATTTGGTTTTCACCAAAGTTCTAAAGTCATTCGAAGGCGTTCACTCCACGTGATCGTTTTCATTCCTTTGAGGCTTCTTTAATCAAGAGTTTGATTCGAGGAGAGATTTGGTAGATTGTTGTCTACGAAGATACACCAGAATCCAAAATTTTTTTAAAACAATCAAAAACACAAAAAAATTGAAAATCCACAAAACACCCAAAAAGAATCTTCTTTACTCACCTCCCATTCTTCGTGAAGTTTATGATCACTCGTAATCAAGCAAAACGAGCTCGTAAACATCTTCAAAAACAAGCCAATCAAGAGACGTTGATTGAAGAACAAACTCCAATTGTTGAACCTATTGTAGAACAAGAAGTCGTCATGGCTAATCGTACTATGATGGAGTTGCTACAAGCACCCACCGAGGGATTGGAGAGGCCATTGTGATTCCCGCTATCCTTGCGGAGAATTTCAAAATTAAGACGGGTTTAATGTCGATGTTACAAGCTAATAAGTTTAGAGGTCACGAGAAAGACAACCCGCATTACCACATAAGGAATTTTAATCGTCTCACCGCTACTAGCAAGTTTAAGGATGTTCCACATAACGCCATTAAGATGATGTTGTTTCCATACTCGTTAGATGGACCCGCTAAAATTTGGCTTGAGAAAGAACCGCCAAATTCGATTTTGACATGGGGTGATCTCGTTTCTAAGTTTGTGAACAAATTTTTTCCACCATCTAAAACAACACATTTGAAAAATGAGATTTCAAGATTTGTGCAACGAAATAATGAAAGTTTTTCAATGGCATGGGAACGCTTTAAAGAGATGTTACATGAATGTCCACACCATGATTTTTCGGAATTGCATCAAATTGATACTTTTTATAATGGGCTTAATGATCATGAACGAGATTACTTGAATGCCGCCGCGGGTGGTAATTTTTTGTGCAAAACGACCGATGAAGCTTTAAAGATTATCGAGAATAGATCTAAGGTTTATAGCCCTCGTAACACACCGAGTGTTGCCAATTTGGGTTCGTCATCGTCGTCATCTTCTCGTAGCATTAATGCCTTACATGATGAAGCTAATGAGGAAAATCGGTTTTTTGATAGATTTGCTAATCTTATGACTCACTGGAAAGCTCAAGAGGCTTTAAATTCCGCTTCGGTTAAAGCGGTTGAAAAGAGTTGTTTGTCTTGTGGTGGAGCTCATGATCTTTCCGAGTGCATTACCGCCGGTGGTAACACTTCGAGTGCTTACGTAGCAACGGGAACTTACAACAAAAACGGCCAAGGTTCCCGTCCAAATCAAGCTCCACTAAATCAAAATGCTAATAACTATCGAAACAACAACCAAGGTGGTAATTATCAAGGCAATTCACGTAACTACAACAAGGGGAATTATCAAAGTGGGAATGGACAAGTCACTAACCAAAACCAAAACCATGATTTTCAAAACACTACACAAGGATTTCAAAATGCTCACACTAAAAATCTTCAAGGAGAATTTTTGGATTATGCTAAAGCAAATGATGCTAAATTTGATAACATGCAACGTGAGATGATTAGCTTAGATCCGAGTTGAAAAACGAGCTTAAAAACGAACTTGCTAATGAACTTAAAACTCATGCAAATAAAATGGAAGGAAATGTCCAACGTCTTCAAAAAAATCAACAAAAGATGGAACAAGGACAACATGAGATTAAGAAAGAATTGTTAAAAGCGGATGCTAGGCAATCTAAATTTGAAGACCGAATGGCAAAAATGTTTGAAGCAATCATGTGTAAACCCTCTTCCTCGGGTGGTCTTCCTAGTGATACCATTGCAAACCCGAAGGGAGAAATGAAGGTTATTACTACACGAAGTGGTAAAACTTTCAAAGAACCAATCTCTCGTCCAAGTACTTCTACGGAGAAGGAAAAAGAGAAAGAACCCGAGGTGGTGGTCGAAAAGGAGCATATTACAAGCCCACGAAGTACCGCTCATACCACACCTACGGTTGAACCAATACCAATTATGGAACCCGAGATTCCAAGGTCGTTGCCTAATGTCCAACCCACACCACCCTTACCTTACCCTTCAAGACTAAACAAAGAGAAATTGCAAGAACGTAACAAACAACAAATCGAGCTTTTTATAAAAATGTTTCAACAAGTGCATTTTGATGTGAGTTTAGCCGACGCGTTGTTATACATGCCTCGTTTCGCTTCCACTTTTAAAAGTATGATGAACGATAAGGAAAAGCTTTCAAAGCTTGCTAATTGTTCTTCGGTTTATCTTAACCACATACCGGAAAAAGTTGGTGACCCCGGAAAGTTTCTCATTCCTTGTGACATACAAGATATGAAAGAATGCCTCGCCTTGGCCGATCTTGGTGCGAGCATTAATTTGATGCCATTTTCCATTTGGAAATCGCTTTCGCTTCCGGCTCTTACTCCTTCGAACATGTCTATCGAGATGGCCGATCATTCTACGATTTTAGCATGTGGAGTAGCCGAAGATGTTTTCGTGAAAGTGGGGAAGTTCTACTATCCCGTTGATTTTATAGTAGTTGACATCCCCGCGGATCCTCAAGTTCCTCTAATTTTAGGTCGTCCATTTTTAGACACCTCGAGATCGCTTATCGATATTCATGCAAGAACTATCACTTTGAGATTCAACGAAGAGGAACTTGTTATAAACGCTACTCAAAACTCAAAACCTTCTCATGTTTATGCAATCGCTACCATAAATCACATTGACTTAGTTGATGTGGTTTGCGATGAGTTTTCACAAGAAGTGTTAGGTTTTTCCGATAGCTCGTCAAGTGGCAATCCCACTATTTTGGATCCGATTCTTGCTAATTCTACACCAAATCTCACTCCATTCCAAGGAGGTGATTTTACTTCAAATGAAATCGAAAATGAAGATGAGGTGTTGATTAGTGATGATACTTCTATTCCACCATTTCTTCCGTCGATGGAAGTTATGAGTGTTGAACCAAAATCTTCAATCGAGGAACCACCTATCCTTGAATTGAAAGATCTTCCTTCTCACCTTGAATACGCATTCTTGGAAGATGATGACAAGTTGCCGGTTATTATTGCAAGAGGTCTTGCTAATGATGAAAAAACCGAGCTCTTGAAAGTTCTTAAAGCTCATAAAGGGGCAATTGCGTGGAAAATTTCTGACATTAAGGGTATTGACCCAAAATTTTGTACTCACAAGACTTTAATGGAGGAGGACTACAAACCCGCAATTCAAATTCAAAGAAGGGTGAATCCTAAAATTCACGATGTCATTAAGAAGGAAGTATTAAAAATCCTTGACGCGGGAATGATTTATCCTATCTCCGATAGCTCATGGGTGAGCCCAATCCATTGTGTCCCTAAAAAGGGAGGAATGACCGTTGTGTCTAATGAAAAGAACGAGTTAATTCCCACTCGTGTTGTGACCGGATACTACCGAAAGTTAAATGACGTCACTCGTAAAGACCACTTTCCTTTGCCCTTCATGGATCAAATGTTGGAGCGACTCGCGGGAAATGAATTCTATTGCTTTTTAGATGGTTTTTCCGGTTACTTTCAAATCCCTATCGACCCTCGTGATCAAGAGAAGACTACGTTTACGTGTCCTTATGGAACGTTTGCTTATCGTAGGATGCCTTTCGGACTTTGTAATGCACCGGGTACGTTTCAACGGTGTATGATGGCAATTTTTCACGATATGATCGAGAAATCGATGGAAGTGTTTATGGATGACTTTTCGGTGTTTGGCAATTCATTCACGTCGTGTTTATCTAATCTCGAGCAAATGTTAAAACGTTGTGAAGAAACCAATCTTGTGCTTAATTGGGAAAAATGTCATTTTATGTGTAAACAAGGAATCGTCTTAGGACATAAGGTCTCGAAAGCGGGGATTGAGGTCGATAAAGCTAAGGTAGACGTCATCGCCAAGTTACCTCATCCCAAAACCATTAAGGGAGTTAGGAGTTTCCTAGGCCACGCGGGATTTTATCGTCGTTTCATCAAAGACTTTTCGAAAATCTCTCGACCTATGACACACCTTCTCGAGAAGGATGCTCCTTTTAATTTCAATAAGGATTGTGTTAGAGTTTTTGAAACTCTCAAAAGGAAACTTACTGAAGCTCCCATTCTTGTTGCTCCTAATTGGGAATTACCCTTTGAAATCATGTGCGATGCAAGTGATTATGCTATAGGGGCCGTCTTAGGGCAACGTTATGGAAAGCATTTCCGTCCTATCCATTATGCTAGTAAGACGATGACCGAGGCTCAATTAAAGTACACCATAACAGAAAAGGAATTCCTTGCCGTGGTCTATGCTTTTGAGAAATTCCGACGTGATCTCGTCTTAACTAAAAGCATCGTGTATACCGACCATTCGACTATCAAGTATCTCTTAGCTAAGAAAGACGCTAAGCCGATATTGCTTCGTTGGATGCTCCACCTCCAAGAATTTGATGTCACCGTGCTTGACAAAAAAGGAGCCGAGAATCTAGCAGCCGATCATCTCTCTCGTCTAGAAGATCCTCACAAAGATGTTTTCGAGAACAAGGAATTCACCGAAACATTTCCTCTTGAGACTCTCGGTGTAGTGAATTCTTAAGACACCACCCCATGGTTTGCCGACATTGCAAAATACCATGCGGGGAATTTCATAATCAAGGGTATGACGACACAACAAAAGCGAAAATTCTTTCGTGACGTCAAGTTCTATTTTTGGGACGACCCTTATCTCTTTCGGGTTTGTGCGGATCAACTCGTTCGACGTTGTGTTTTTGGTGCCGAAGCTTCTAATATCCTTAGAGCTTGTCACGAGGGACCCACGGGTGGTCACCCCGGTGCTAATCTCACGGCTAAGAAAGTATTCGATGCCGGCTTCTTTTGGCCTTCTATCTATCGTGATGCACACGCACTTGTGAAGTCGTGTGATTCGTGCCAACGTCAAGGAAAATCGTCTCAACGTGATGAAACGCCGCAAAACATAATTCAAGTGTGAGATTTTCGACATTTGGGGAATAGACTTTATGGGGCCGTTCCCATCGTCTCATGGTAACAAGTATATCCTCGTCGCGGTGGACTACCTTTCTAAGTGGGTGGAAGCTAAGGCTTTACCTACTAATGATGCTCGTGTGGTAGTGAAGTTTTTGAAGCAACTATTCTCTCGGTTCGGAACCCCTCGTGCTATTATAAGCGATCGTGGAACCCATTTTTGTAATGACCAATTCGAGAAGGTCTTAAAGAAATATGGAGTTACTCAACGTCTTTCTACGGCTTATCACCCACAAACGAATGGGCAAGTCGAGGTTTCGAACCGAGCTTTGAAGAGGATTTTAGAGAGGTCGATTGGAGAAAACCGTGCTTCATGGTCCGACAAACTCGATGATGCTTTATGGGCCTTTAGGACCGCTTATAAGACACCTATCGGTTGTACTCCTTATAAGTTAGTCTATGGGAAGAATTGTCATTTTCCCATTGAATTGGAGCACAAGGCATATTGGGCCCTTAAGCATGCAAACTTTGACTTAAAGACCGCGGGAGATCACCGGAAAATACAATTGAATGAATTGGATGAACTGAGAGATAATGCTTATGAAAATTCATTGATTTTCAAAGAAAAGACTAAAAAGTTTCATGATGCAAAGATTAAAAACCGGGTTTTTAACGTTGGTGATCAAGTGTTACTTTTTAACTCTAGACTTAAGATATTTTCCGAGAAATTGAAATCTCGTTGGTCGGGTCCTTTCACCGTTACACAAGTGTTTCCTTATGCGACCATCGAGCTAGCTCAAGATGATGGTCCTAACTTTAAGGTGAATGGACATAGGCTTAAGCACTACTTTGGTGGGGAAATTCCATCAATGGTTGACCTTGACCAAGTCACCTTCCCCAATGATAATTAGCATTGAGGGGATCGAGTCGAGCTCATGACTCGGTAATTAAAAACGAGGTGCCTCGTGGGGGAGATCCCATGCTTATCCTTTTATGCTTACTAATAACTAATGAGGGGATTTGTACCCCTCCAACTCGTTGTCTCGTGGTTGTTTGTGATTGTGTTATCTAGATCATCATCTACGATTAAAGACTCTCGTGTTCGTTTACGTGAGCCTCCATCGTTTTCTTGAAGAAGTTTTTCACGAATCCATGACATATCCTTTATTGTTCTAACAATTATCTTTTAGCATAATTAATAAACGGCTTTAGATATATTTTTGATCACCGTTTCCATGCTAGATCCTAAGCATTTGATTCTTCATCTCTAGTATGGGGGTGCTCCACCTTTAAACTCGAAACATTGAGGACAATGTTTACTTTTAGTATGGGGGGGGTGAATAGATACTTGCTTTGCTACGCCCTCACGTTTTCCAACTTTCAATGTTTTGTTTTGTTGCTAATAAGGCCAAAAATGGCCAAATTTTAAAATTTTTCTTAATTTTCATAAGTGTTTTTAAGACACGAATGTATATTTTCCGATGGGTAGAATAAGAGCTAATTTTTGACTTGATGGGCATTTTGAGCCATTTACATTCCTTAACCCGCTTAATTCAAGTTTTGCTAGACTTTTATATAGGGAACTTTAAAACGCGAAAGTCTTAGCTTATACGGGTTAAGAACAAGAACTTTTCGCAAGTTCCTCTAAATGATCCTAGAAAGTCAATTATCAAGGGAACTATAAAATGCATTCTCTAAACTTGAAAAAAGTCCAAGAAAGTGCAAGATCCTATAGGTGGCTTGAAAACCTAAAACTTTGATTTGATATAGTCTTAATGAAAGCTAATCCAAATTTGGCTTAATTTTGACTTGCATGGCTAAGTATTCACGAGTCTCTTTAATTAGAGGTCTTTAGATAGTGAAGAACGAGAAGTGATAGAGTTAGACAAGTGATCATGCTAAACGTAGAATGATATGTGTGTAAACACACATCTTTTCTACCACTTAACTACAATAATAACCGGACCAAAACGTGTATTTTATGTCTTTTATGTCGGAATTATGCGTGGTTTGTGTTTTTGTTGTGATTTAGGACGAAAAGGTGAAAAGTGGAGAAAACACGGGAATTCACGGGCATTTACGGACTTTTATTGAAGAAAAACGATGAAAGACGAAGTCGAGAAGTCAAGAGTGCAAAAATAACGGAAGTCCAAGACCAATTCTGAAGATTTATCGAAGAAAAAGTCAAAGACGGAAGTTTATCAAAAGCCGAGGAACTCAAGTCTTATTTATCGAAGAATTAAAAGACGAGTTCAAAGAAATCCCGAGCCAAAAGTCATTTAAAGTCCAATTTCAAAGAAGATTAGAAGAATAAAGGACTAATGGTGCAATTAATGAAGATTAAAAGAAGGAAGGACTTAATCTCGCAATTAAGAAGAAATAAAGGAGGGGAGGAAGCTTCCTAATCCTCCCCTATATATAGTTTAGTTGTTAATCATTTTTAGTTGTTGGCTAGATTGACAAACTAGTTCTTCCACCTTTACTTTTATGCACCTTTATTTACTTGCACATTTAATTACCTGTCTCGCACCTTTAATACCTTTAATTTTCAAGTAAGTGTTTCTTTTAATTCTCGCACCTTTACTTTATCTTGTTGATCTCATTCTTCCTTTCTTTAATCTTTGATTTATATGCTTTTTGTCTTGTTGATTCGTTTAAAGATAACATTTTTATGCTTTTGATTGTTTTACATCATTTATTTTCATAGCTTATTTGGTTTATTTTCAAGTTTATATAGTTTTTACAAAAGTTATTTTCGTATAAAAAGTTGTTTTTCTTAAAGCTTATTCATTTCTTGTTTTAAAAGTCTTTAAATTTCTGTTTAGTAGCTTATTTTCACACGTTTTACCTTAGGATTTCGTCTAGTGCTTATTTAGGATTATAGCTTATTGTTCTAGCTTAATTTGCGTACTTTCCTCTGTATTCCGATTGGGTAATCGGAAAAGGGAATTACATTCCGATCGGTGTGATCGGATAAGGGTTTTAACTTTCCGATTTGGGAGACTTTGGTATTCCGATCAGGGCAAGGGTAGTGGTATTCCGATCTGGTCTGGTGACAGGTATTCCGATTGGTGCTTTTTCCCCCTTTCCCGATCGAGGTGTTGTGTGGTATTTCGATTTGGACTAGTGACAGTATTCCGATCACGGGTTCCGAACGACATTCCGACCAGGTCCACTCCAACATTCCGATCAGGCAGCTCATCCCTCATTCCGATCAAGTAAATTGGTATTCCGATAGGGACTAGTGACAGTATTCCGATTGGGTTCCGATCTATATTCTGATTTGGGGGTAAGCTAATATTCCGATTGGTAGATCGGAATATATTCCGATTTGGAGGTTTTTCACTTATTTTGTCTTGTTCAATTTTTACATTCTCATTTTAATACTTGTCTAATTTTAATTCCCGCCACGCTTTAATTTTCAGTCATTTAGTTAATTTACTTTTCGTCACGTTTTTAAATATTGCACCTTTCTTTTAATTAGATTTAGATTTAATTTTAAACGCCATTTTAATTTTAACGCATTTTATTTTAACGTCATTTACTTTAATTGTTTTGCACTTTAATATACTACAACGACAATACTTTTGTTTCCACCAAAATAAAACTGAGTCACATAGAGAACACAAGTTTTTCAATTCGAAGAGATTGGTACAACGATAAATTTTTAACCTGAGTAAAATCGAGTTATTAAAATGGCGCCGCTGCCGGCTCTTTTCGTAAAGATTAACGGTTTTCTGTGAGAGACGCGTTGCTTTTTGGGATCCGTTCACTTGTGAGCGTTATTTTTCTTGTTAAAAAATTCAAAAAAAACCATAAAAATTAAAAAATTGATAAAAAACTATAAAAATTAAAAATTTCAAAAATCCAAAAAGATTTTATCTTTATTGTGTATATATATTGTCTTTGTGTTTGGTTTCTTTTTCTTTTCCATTTTCAGGTGTATGCGTACTAGATCTTCTAATTATCAAGAGCCCGAGACTCAATTAGATTTAGCTATGTCAGGTGTTAACAACAATAATATTCCACCGCACCTCAACAATAACAACAATGTTCTTCCACAGCCCGATCTTCGGACCATGGAGGAGCTTTGTCAACCTACCATGTTTGGACGATGAGGACCGATTGCGCCGATGCAAATCAACGCTCCTGAGTTTTCGTTGAAGCACCACATGATTCAGCAAGTGCAAACAAACCCATTCCGTGGATTGCCTGATGATGATGCCAACAAACACCTCGACAAGTTCATTACAATCACCCAAAGCATGAAGTTGGCTGGTGCCACAATGGTTGAACTTCGCCTACAACTCTTTCCACATACTTTATTACATCATGCCGAGAAATGGTTTGATTGTCTCCCGAAGAATTCTATTCACACTTGGGATGACATGACTCAACGCTTTTTGTCGCGCTACTTTCCACCATCCATGGTCACGAGCCTTCGCAATCAAATCAGCGGTTTCATGCAAGACCCTGATGAATCTCTTTTTGATGCTTGGGAGAGATATAATGTCTTGATCGATAGATGTCGAAACCACAACTTGCTACCTGTGACCTTAATTGATACTTTCTACAACGGATTGACTTTTCGTGATCGTGATACGATTAATGCAGCCGCCGGTGGCACATTCATGAAAAGGAGACCCGAGGAGTGTAGAGAGCTACTTGAGAACATGACTACTCACCACAAAAATTGGGATTCTTCTGCTTCTTCAAGGAACAACCCGAGAGTCACTGTTTCTTCCACCTCAGCAAACCATGATATGACCGAACTCACCCGTGTGCTGACTGAAATGAGCAGAAGTATGCAACTCTTGGCTGCAAACCAACAACAACAACAAGTTAAAGCTGTTGCTACTCCTTGTGAAACATTCGGCGATCCTCACTCATACACCGATTGTCCTTCCACACAAGGAAATCCGGAAAATGTGTATGCAGCTTATGGTAATTATTCACCGGAAAATTACCAAGCTCGACCTCAAGGGGATAGAAATTTGCTGAGCTACCGGTCCAACAACTACCTTTCACCCGGTTTTTCTCCTCAAAACCAAAACCCCTCCAACAACTACAATAGAAGCAACCAAATCCCGCCAAGAGCTTCTAATCCTTATCTCCCACCCGCCCAACAAACCCCACCCATTAACCCCGATGTTGAAGCCATCATGAGAACCCAAGGTGAGCAAATCAAGAATCTGCAGAGCCAAATTATCAATCTTAAAGGAGATATTACCAAGAAAGGAAATGAGATAAGATCCGAGCTTCGAGATAATATTCAATCCTCCTTCAGCAATCAAACCAATGATTTGAAGAATATGCTTGCTAGTATCTTGCCCGTCGCTCAACCTTCCTCTTCGAGTTCTCTACCTTCAAACACCGTCATTAATCCGCGAGCTAATGTGAGTGCTATTACTACCCGTAGTGGAGTCACCATCGTAGGACCACCAATCCCACGCCTATCATCTACACCTCCTCCACCACCATGTGTCCCTACTCCTCCTACATCTAGTATTAGTGCACCATTACCGTCTTCGCCTCGACGTGATGAAGTTCCAACGGATGACCCTTCAACATCTCAACCTTTACCTGCTACACCTACACCTTCACCGCCCAAACCCAATATCCCTTATCCCTCTCGTATAGGCAAGACCAAAATGCTAACCAAAGAGGACTCCGAAGTGGCACGCTATGTGAAGATGATTTCTCAAATGAACTTCAACATTAGCTTTCTTGAAGCACTTGTCCACATGCCCAAATTTGTTAAAGCATTTAGGGAATTGCTTAACAAGAAGGAAAAGCTGATTGAACTCGCCAACACACGCTTAAATGAAAACTACTCTGCAGTTATTCTTAAAGAACTGCCGGAAAAGCTTGGAGATCCCGGTCGTTTTGTGTTGCCTTGCGTGTTCAACAAAACTGAAGAATTTACTGCCCTTGCTGATCTCGGGGCTAGTATTAATTTGATGCCTTTGAGTGTTTGGAAAACACTATCATTGCCCGACCTCACCCCAACGAAGATGACTCTTGAACTTGCAAATCGCACTCTCGCTTACCCCGTTGGGATAGCCGAAGACGTGTTCATTAAAGTTGGCACATTTACTTTCCCGGTCGATTTTGTCGTAGTTGATTATGAAATGGACCCTCGTATTCCTTTAATACTTGGTCGGCCATTCTTGAGAACCGGACGAGCTTTAGTGGATGTGGCCGAAGGTGAGTTAATCTTAAGAGTCGGGGATGATGCACAAGTTTTTAAAATGGGGAAGCTTACCAGTACAACCTTTGGAGGACGAGAATCAGTGAATATGATTAATGTGCTCGATGACTTTACCGTCTACGACAATCCTCTATTCGACTCTTGCATCGATAATCCACTTTTTCAAGATGATGTGGATGATTCTCGCCCCACTTTGGAACTTTCTCCCATTTATGATTCTCCACCGGTCTTTGATGCTTATGATGATGATTCTAGCTCAGACTCGGATGATTATGATGACCTTACTTCTGAGTATCCCGATCTGCCCACGTATGATAATTTCGATGAGGCTGATACTCTTTCGAGCGATTCTTCACGTGGTGAAGATCCTCCGCCATCACTCGATCCTACTTTGGACGATTACTCATGTGAGGAAGACTTCTCTACGTTTCTTAACACTCACTTCCCTCATGAGAGTGATGCACCTCCTTTGGACTTTGAAGATTATCGTCTTGATCCTACTTTGAATTTGAAGCACATTCTTTCGAAGGAGAAGACACCGGTCGACACCAATATCCGCAGCACGTATGAGTTAACACCTCTTTGTCCCACTTTTGTGGACGAGGTTGTGCTTCTTCGCGGATCTTCTTCACATTCTGCTGAGCCTGAGTGCTATTTTCCCCTAAAGGAAAAGGTGTTCGACCCCGGTATTGAAGTCTTTAAGCCATCTCAGTATCCACCTGATGAAATAAAAGGAAAAATCTTTGGAAATTTTGAAGACATGCTTGCACCACTTCACCCTTGCTTCCACCGTGCTCCATCACTGCTTAAGGGAACCTTGCCTACTCTTCTTTGGCTTGCCTTGTTCGCCTTAAGCTTATGCTACTTGATGGACGAAAACTATGTATTCGATCCTGGTGGATATGTTTCATGCTTCTTCCGTTGATAATCAAGGTCGAGTCAGGCTAATGACTCGGTTAAAAAAAATCAAGCGCTTCTTGGGAGGCAACCCATGCATCTATCTTTTCGCTTTCTTTACCATATGTGTAGGGGGGAGACCCGTTGGTTTGCTTTCCTCTCCTCTCTTCTTAATCAGGGATTCGAGCTTCAATAATCCACTCTTCATGATTCTTGACGACCCGTGATTCCATGTTCCACTTCTTCCCGGTTCTATCCTAAACTCTTTTCGATTAACTATTTTATATTTTCTCAATATTTAAAATAGGAATCTCTTTAGTTGTCTCTTCTTTAGCGAGATTTAAACAAAGTGCATAATGTCCTAAGTGTAGGGGAGTTTACTCCTACATGCTTAAACATTGAGGACAATTTTTATATTAAGTGTAGGGGGGACTTCTATCGAAGTTAAGTGGTCTTTTCCTTGTATTTGTCCTCATTTTAACCGGAAAATCAATTTTTCGACATTTTTCAAAATTTTTGATCTATTTTGGACTATTAGTTTTTCCATTTGTATAGTTATTTTCTTTCTTTGCTAGAATAAATGTTTAATAAGTGGTTTTAATTTTCAAAACGTTGTGAATCTTTTGAAACAACCCGAGTTTACTTATCTAAGTTACTCTTGCTAGTATCCTTAACGTGTTTAAGTCAAGTTTTGCTAGGCTTTTATATATGGAGCTATAAAACGTGAAAGTCTTAACTCTCACGGGTTAAGAACTAGAACTTTTCGCAAGTTCCTATAATTGATCCTAGAGAGTCGTTTATCAAGGGAACTTTAAAATGCGATTTCTAAACTTGAAAAAGTCTAAGAATTTGCAAGATCCTATAGGCGACTCGAAAACCCAAAACTTTGACTTAATAGGCTAAGCATCCACGAATCTCATTACTTGAGATTTTAAACTGTGGAGAACGAGAAATGATAGAGTCAATTATAAGTTTGGTTTTCTTTCGTGAATTTATGTGAGTTAATTATGAGCCTATTCTCCCATCGCTTGCTAATAATTTATCTGCTAATAAATAAGGTTGTACGATTTGAAAAGTTACTTAGCTTCTAGCCCAAGATCGTTTAAAAGTTGCTCGGTATGGATTAGAGTTCATAGCTAAGGCATAACTTATTGAAGCGGGACGCGAAGATTGGCGAGTCCGAAAAGGCCCTAACAAGGCATGCGGGCTATATTTTGTTGCTAAAGATCCAAAGTGATGTGAAGAATCATTTATCGAAAATCAATATGAAGGATCGAGACACACGACGAAAAGCAAAAACTCCCAAAAGTCATGGAGAAGTGTGTCCGAAAAGACCCTAACAAGGTATGAGGATAAATAGATCCAAGTCATAAAAGGAGGCGGATCGTTGTATATCAAAGTCCAAAGTAAATATTGGAGAAAAATGAAGAAGTCGTGGTCCAAGTATGAATCTCTCAAAACTTCAAGTGAAGAAATTCCTATTATGAAGAGAAGGCCATTATTTCATGAACGTCTCTCAAGGTTTGAAGTATGAAGTCGCTGCCAAATTTCGGTCCGAGAAAGGTCTCAAATCGCGAAGCGAGTTATGCCAAGATATGAACTTTATGAGGTCCCGAGAAGCAGTTTTAAAAGATTTTGTCTTTTAGCTAACTATTGATTAAATCATTCACTTTATTTTCAGACTTAATAACTATCGAAATAAGTCAAAAATGCATCCTCGTGATCATTCAAGACAATAATAAAATATAAGAGATACAACTAGGAATAAGGGAGTCTAAGTGAGTAATTGGCCCACATGTATTCGTGTTAGTTTACTAACTTATAATAACAATGATCTCGTTTTTAAGCTTGGTTTGGAGAAAGTGAAAACTTGAGGATGATGATTATTCATGACATTTCCAAAACCCAAGGTATGATTTTGATTTCTTTATTTTGAATGTTTATTTCTTTAATAAAGGCCAACGTGGATTGATTATGATGAAAAATGTAATCTTGCTTTGTAACTAATGCATTGCATGAGGACATTGCAATGGTTAAGTGTAGGGGATTTGATATGTGTGTAAACACACATCTTTTCTACCACTTAACTACAATAATAACCGGACCAAAACGTGTATTTTATGTCTTTTATGTCGGAATTATGCGTGGTTTGTGTTTTTGTTGTGATTTAGGACGAAAAGGTGAAAAGTGGAGAAAACACGGGAATTCACGGGCATTTACAGACTTTTATTGAAGAAAAACGATGAAAGACGAAGTCGAGAAGTCAAGAGTGCAAAAATAACGGAAGTCCAAGACCAATTCTGACGATTTATCGAAGAAAAAGTCAAAAGACGGAAGTTTATCAAAAGCCGAGGAACTCAAGTCTTATTTATCGAAGAATTAAAAGACGAGTTCAAAGAAATCCCGAGCCAAAAGTCATTTAAAGTCCAAGTTCAAAGAAGATTAGAAGAATAAAGGACTAATGGTGCAATTAATGAAGATTAAAAGAAGGAAGGACTTAATCTCGCAATTAAGAAGAAATGAAGGAGGGGAGGAAGCTTCCTAATCCTCCCCTATATATAGTTTAGTTGTTAATCATTTTTAGTTGTTGGCTAGATTGACAAACTAGTTCTTCCACCTTTACTTTTATGCACCTTTATTTACTTGCACATTTAATTACTTGTCTCGCACCTTTAATACCTTTAATTTTCAAGTAAGTGTTTCTTTTAATTCTCGCACCTTTACTTTATCTTGTTGATCTCATTCTTCCTTTCTTTAATCTTTGATTTATATGCTTTTTGTCTTGTTGATTCGTTTAAAGATTACATTTTTATGCTTTTGATTGTTTTACATCATTTATTTTCATAGCTTATTTGGTTTATTTTCAAGTTTATATAGTTTTTACAAAAGTTATTTTCGTATAAAAAGTTGTTTTTCTTAAAGCTTATTCATTTCTTGTTTTAAAAGTCTTTAAATTTCTGTTTAGTAGCTTATTTTCACACGTTTTACCTTAGGATTTCGTCTAGTGCTTATTTAGGATTATAGCATATTGTTCTAGCTTAATTTGCGTACTTTCCTCTGTATTCCGATTGGGTAATCGGAAAAGGGAATTACATTCCGATCGGTGTGATCGGATAAGGGTTTTAACTTTCCGATTTGGGAGACTTTGGTATTCCGATCAGGGCAAGGGTAGTGGTATTCCGATCTGGTCTGGTGACAGGTATTCCGATTGGTGCTTTTTCCCCCTTTCCCGTTCGAGGTGTTGTGTGGTATTCCGATTTGGACTAGTGACAGTATTCCGATCACGGGTTCCGAACGACATTCCGACCAGGTCCACTCCAACATTCCGATCAGGCAGCTCATCCCTCATTCCGATCAAATAAATTGGTATTCCGATGGGGACTAGTGACAGTATTCCGATTGGGTTCCGATCTATATTCCGATTTGGGGGTAAGCTAATATTCCGATTGGTAGATCGGAATATATTCTGATTTGGAGGTTTTTCACTTATTTTGTCCTGTTCAATTTTTACATTCTCATTTTAATACTTGTCTAATTTTAATTCCCGCCACGCTTTAATTTTCAGTCATTTAGTTAATTTACTTTTCGTCACGTTTTTAAATATTGCACCTTTCTTTTAATTAGATTTAGATTTAATTTTAAACGCCATTTTAATTTTAACGCATTTTATTTTAACGTCATTTACTTTAATTGTTTTGCACTTTAATATACTACAAAGACAACACTTTTGTTTCCACCAAAATAAAACTAAGTCACATAGAGAACACAAGTTTTTCAATTCGAAGAGATTGGTACAACGATAAATTTTTAACCTGAGTAAAATCGAGTTATTATAAAACATGAAAATGTTCTTTCAAAAACTCATATGTTTTTAATTGTGGCTTTTTCTTCCCATAAGATCAATGCATTAGGAATAAAAATAATTGCAATAAGTAAGGTCGTACGATTTGAAAGGTTACTTAGCCTCTAGCGCAAGATCGTTTAAAAGTTGCTCGGGGTTGAATAGAGTTCATAGCCAAGACCCTAACTTATTAAAGCGGGAAGCGGAGATTGGTGAATATCCAAAAAGGCCCTAACAAGGCATGTGGAGCTCTATTTTCTTGCTAAAGATCCAAGATGATGTGAAGTATCATGATTCCTAAATCAATATGAAGGATCGAGACACACGGCGAAAAGCAATTACTCCCCTAAAGATCATGGAGAAAGTCTATCCAAAAAGACCCTTACAAGGTATGAGGATAAATATATCCAATTCCGAAAAGGAGGTGGATCATTGTATATCAAAGTCCAAAATAGAGATTGAAGAAAAATGATGAAGTCGTGGTCCAAATATGAAGAATCTCTCAAAAACGTCAAGTGAAGAAATTCCAAATATATGAAGAGAAGACCATAATTTCAAGAACGTCTTCCCAAGATTTGAAGTATGAAGTACATGCCAAATATCGGTCCGAGAAAGGTCTCAAATCGTGAAACGAGTTATGCCAATATATGAACTTAAGGAGATACACGAGAAGCCGTTTTAAAAGATTTTGTCCTTCGGCTAACTATCGATTAAATCGTGCTACTTTGCTTTCGGACTAATAACTACTCAAATAAGTCAATATGAATCACTTGTGATCCATGACAAATAGTTAAAAAATTCTAGTAACCCATTTCCTTTTATAATAACTAGGATTGCGGGGAGAAAAAGTATTACACAATTTGGACGTATGAGTAGTGTTAGCATTGTGACTTGTACCAACAATGATCTCGTTTTTGCACTTAGCATGGAATGTATGACAATCAAGGATGACAAAATTTACTCTAAGGGACATTTACTTGTTTCTATTCTTTGACCCTAAAAGTCACATTCGTGATGAAAATCATACATTATGTCTTTACACCTCTTCGTAGTATTGTTGCAAGTCTTTTACTTTTCAATAAAGGTTAATAAAATTGAATCTTGGTAATGCTTAGATACTTTATTCTAGCATTGCGTGAGGACACGGCAATGGCTTAGTATGGGGGAGTGATGATATGGCATTTATACATGATCTCATCGTTATTTTCGGGCTTTAAATGCATAAAAATGTCATAAAATACCATATATATGCTTGTGTTTGTTTACTTGTATATTTTAGGTATGGATATCGTGAAAAAGACAAAAGATCACAAGAAACAAGGAAAACGGACACGAGAAACGAAGCCGTACAAAGAACCGGGCCCTAGTTCATGAAATATCCAAGATTTACCCTTGAAGACTTGAAGATATGCAAGATTGATCCTCAAACAATGAAGAAATGACACTTAAAACCCTTGTGAATTCATAATTACAAGTTTGGTCCCTTAAGTTTGTCAAAATTACAAAATGGTCCTTCAACTTTGAAGAAATGGCAAGATTAGTCCCTCATCAAATCTAATTTGTCAATTATGGTCCCTCATAAAGCCAAAGATATATTGAAGACCTTTGAAGATTAAGAAAGTCCAAGATCAGTCCCTCAAGGAAAAATGTCAAAAACAACCCTTGAAACACTTTTGCCAAAGTTTTGGGGCAAAAGTGTGAACTTCATAACTTCAACAACAAAGGGAATTCGTTTTTAAGGCTGAAATACTTCATATACATCTTTTGCCAAAGACCAAGGGTCATTACTGCCAACTTCTAAACTTTCAAACGAATAATGCGCCAAACAAACACCTTTCCCCCAATTTCGGATCAAAATTTACCACTGTTCACCATCAAGAACCCAGTAACTATTACCACTTAAACAAAGGGTAAATTTCAATTAACCATTCCCACACTTGATTCACACATGCAGAAACATAATCCACACACAAAACCCTCACCTCCAATCACCAAAAGGCCCCACACTCAACCTCGTCCACCTATCACATCACAACTTATTCCCCAAGGATTGCCACGTGTCAAGATCAACAGCCAAGACTCTTAGCTTAACCCCAAAGCTAAAATGAACGTCCATGATGCATTTGGACAACTCATTCCATCAAATGATCTAGAAGACCTCAAGGACAATTTGGGAATTTCAGTTCTAGGGTTTATGAATAGTGTTAGGTTAGCATTTGCCTATAAAAGGAGACCTCAACCTGTGAGAGTCCCTTTGTTCCAGTTTTACCTTTTAAACTTGTAATGCCTTTTTAAAAATTATAAAAGTTTGTATTTTGAGAAAGTTGTAATTCCTTTTTATGTTTTTGAAAGTTGGTGTTGTTTACAGGTGATTCTGAGTTCCATTTGTTGTTATAAGTGTGCTTGAATCATTTAGTTCAAGGACGTTTATGTTTGGTAAGTTTTTCAAGTTTGAAAAAGCTTGAAAAGAGGTTTCTGAATTTGCTTATTTTTGTGTACTAATCCTTAACCAAAAGCTGTAAACTCTTGCAAGCTTGTTGACACCAAGCTTGTGAAGGGATTATGGTCTTTGGTTGGGTTGTTTGTTCATTGTGTTGAAGAAATCAAGCCTTTGATTTTCTGCTTTGGAACATCAACCAAGGCATTCATCCATCTTTCTTGTTGAAGTACCTTGGTCATGTTCTAGTTGTTGAACAAGGTCCAAGGAGCATTGCTGGTCCTCCTAGGATGTTGTGGAGGACAGGTATAACCTCTTGTTAAGATTCCTCTAAAAAATCATATGATCTTGTCTGTTTTACATTTTGGTATGTGATTTGGTGATTCTGTCTTTGTGCTTTGTGTTTTATGGTTGCAATCTATTAGTTGTCACCTAGTGTAGCTGTTTGAATGATAAAATCAATAGGTTGTGTTTAAAAATCACAAGTTGTTTTGAAAAGTGGTGGATTAAGGACTGTGTGGTATTACTGGTTCATAAGGCCTTGTGGCCTTGTGCCCTTGGTTCTTAGGGTTTGGGAAGTCTAAACAAGTCATTTTGAACAAGTTTTAGTCATTGGTTAAGTTTCTGAAAGTTTGGAAAAAGGATTGGAAGTTTTGCTAAAATCTGATAAAAGTGCTTTTGAGATTGGTCAAACACATCAGATCCAATAACTTCTTTGTTAGTTGGATCTAAGGGCTGAAATCAGGTTTGGGAATAGTTTGGGTGATAAGCTATCTATTGGTTATATGGTTGTTAAATTTGGTGGCTTATTGTGTTTATTATAGCTTATCAAAGTTGGCTGAAGTGGTCATTTGCATCAGCAAAGTGACCACCTCATTTGGTGTTTGCATTGGTATTTCTAGTTTGAGGCTTGTTGTTTTGTTGCTTGGATCCTATTTGTGTGCTGCTTGTGAGGTTATTTGGCTACTTGGATTGCTTTGTTGATAGCTTATAAGCTTACTGGCTTATTGGCTTATTTGTGCCAAAACTTATCAAGTCTACTCAACTGGTAGGACTTGATTCACAAGGTTTGCACTCAAACCTTGACCAGCAAGGTGAAAATATAGTCTAAACACTTCATTAAGTCTGTCAACGTCTAATTTGTGCTTATCAGCGTTTGATTTACACTTGTCAGCGTTCGACTTTTGGTCAAACTTGGTCACATAGCTTATTGAATCTGTTTTGCTTATTGGTACATGCAACAACTTGGTTTTTGTAATAGAACTCATTTTTCTCAGCTTAATGTCAAGTCTGGAAGGTTACAAGTCTTTTGGTTAAGCTTTTGCTAGGAAACTAGCTTATTTGGCTTTTTTAGAGTGCTTATTGGTTCTCACAGCTTATTCTACTTGGCTTTTTGTGATTTTCTTGATTGATTATTCTTAGTTAAGCTATTTGTGAGCTTTTGCAAAAAACTAGAGCTTCTGAAACAGCCTAGAACTCAAACCCGACTATTTTTGTCTTTTAATGGATTTGTACTTTGCTTATTTCTGGCTTATTGAGTGTGCTTTTTCAAAATTTCTTTTTACAGATCTCTTTAGTATCCCAAAAGAAGGTTGAGTGTCAAATTAGTGCTTATGGCATTAGCTTATTGCTTAATGGGCTTAACGGCCCAATAAGGATAAGATGTTTTATCATTAAGCTGTGATAAGCTCACTTTCAGCTTTTGGGCCTTTAGAGTTTTGTGTTTAGAATTAAATTTTGAGTCAGATAGTGCTTTTCCAAGTCTTTTGGGCTTATTTTGACTTTTTGGGCTAAAAAGCCCAATAAGCTTGACTGTTTTGGGTTTTGGCCCATTTGAGGGCCCAATAGGGGTATTCTGGTCATTTCACTTTCATTTTCTGTTTAATTGGGTCAAAATAAACTAGTTTGCAAGTTTTTAGAATTTTTTATAATTTTTAGATTTTTAATATTATTTTAATATTATTTTATTATTATTTTTCAAATTTCACATTTTTGCACTTTTTATATTTTTCTTAGCTTAAATACATTAAAATAGGAATTTTTCAACTCTTAGATTAGTTTTATCATCTTTAGATTAACTTTTATAATTATTTTAAGTGTTAATAGTTTTTAAATCATTTTAAATAGTTTTTATTAGTTTAAAAATTTCTAAAAATAGTTTTTAATCTTTTTGAGTCATTTTAGAGGTTTACCAATTGAAAAATCTTTATTTGGGCTTTTTAATAATTAATTTGATTTTTAGGGCTTTAATTAGCATTTAAAAATTAAATATTTAGTTAATTAAAAGGTTTGAAAAAGTTTTGATCATTGGTAAACTCTTATTTATTTATTTTGATTTTTGGTGAATTTTTGTTAATTTTTAGAATTAATTTTTATTTTTGCTCATTTTACGGTTTTACGTGTAGTCGTAGTAGTAATTAATTTCACGTCTTCGTCATCCTCTTTTCTCATCCCCTTCTAACTAATATTAATCTCAAACCAATTACGAATTACTCACACACATATACCTCCTTAGGAAACGAACTTAAACTTCACTTAGGGTCATTTGTACACGGTTTTCCTAAACCGTCATGCTTAATACTTTCCCTATTTACCTCCTTTTCCTAAAGGTGTGGTAAAACACTACAACCAAGGCCTCAAGGGGAAAAGAGTCATTGATCTCTTGATTTGGATGATCCCCTTGATAAGGATCCTCAAGTCTACTTAGATGACCCGCGGCTAGGTTTTCGGCTCCCTTCTTGTCACGAATTTTAATGTTGAGTTCTTGAAGGAGCAAAACCCAACGAAGAAGTCTTGGCTTCGAATCTTGCTTAGTCAACAAGTACTTCAACGCGGAATGATCGGTATACACGATGGTGGTAGAAAGGACAAGATAGGGGCGGAATTTTTCAAAAGCATACACTACCGCTAAAAGCTCTTTTTCGGTAGTGGTATAATGCAATTGAGCCCCCGTCATTGTCTTGCTAGCATAATGGATTGGTTGGAAGTGTTTGTTCACTCTTTGGCCCAAATCCGCTCCAATAGCAAAGTCGCTAGCATCACACATCAATTTAAGAGGTAGCTCCCAATTAGGGGTAACCAAGACCGGTGCCTTAGTTAGCTTATCCTTAAGAAGATTGAAGGATTCAAGACACTCTTTGGAAAAGATAAAAGGAGTATCTTTTTCCAAGAGGTGGGTCATCAGGCGAGCGATTTTAGAAAAATCTTGAATGATCGACGCTAGAAGCCCGCATGACCAAGGAAACTTCTCACACCCTTCACGGTTGAAGGTGGAGGTAATTTGGCTATGACATCCACTTTAGCATGGTCCACTTCAAGACCGGCTTTTGAGATTTTATGTCCAAGCACAATGCCTTCTTTTACCATGAAATGTCATTTTCCCAATTTAGAACAAGGCGAGTGTCTTCACACAGCTTAAGCATGCGTTCCAAGATTGCAAGGCAATGAGAGAAAGAATCACCATAGACCGAGAAATCATCCATGAAGACTTCCATAGTTTCTTCAACCATGTCATGGAAGATAGCCATCAAACACCTTTGGAACGTCCCAGGAGCATTGTATAAGCCGAAAGGCATTCTTTTGTAAGCAAATGTTCCATAAGGACAAGTGAACTTGGTTTTCTCTTGGTCTTTGGGATCGATGGGAATTTGAAAATACCCGGAGAAACCGTCTAAGAAGCAGTAATAGTCATTACCCGCTAGACGTTCAAGCATTTGGTCCATAAAAGGAAGGGGAAAATGATCCTTTCTCGTAGCATCATTGAGTTTGCGATAGTCTATACAAACTCTTCACCCTGTAACGAGACGAGTAGGAATCAACTCGTTGTTTTCATTGGGCACAACGGTGATTCCGCCTTTCTTAGGCACACAATGGACGGGACTAACCCATGGTGAATCCGAGATAGGGTAGATCATTCCCGCATCAAGAAGTTTGATAACCTCTTTTTTGATAACGTCATGGATCTTGGGATTCACCCTTCTTTGGCTTTGAATAGTGGGTTTAAAGTCGTCCTCCATGAGAATTTTATGTGTGCAAAAGTGAGGATCAATTCCACGAATATCAAAGATTTTCCAAGCAATCGCTTTCTTATGTTTCTTCAGCACGACGATAAGTTGGGATTTTTCTTCTTCTTTCAAGTCCTTTGCGATGATCACGGGTGACTTCTTGTTGTCTTCAAGGAAAACATACTCGAGATGAGACGGTTGGTCCTTAAGCTCTAAATCTGGAGGATTTTCGATGGAAGGCGTAGTCAAATTCGGTTCATCGATAGAAATATCCTTAGGAGATGGTGGAGAAATATGGTCCTCATTGAGAAGTTTCTCAATGGTATGAATATCTTCATCCCAATTGGAGGGAGAGTCATCATATTGCAAGTCCACATCTCCCAAAGTTGCTTCAAATTCTTTCAAAATGAAATCACTTTCTCCAAATGAAGTTAGTGATGGAGCAATAGAGGCAACGGTCTCAACAATGGGAAGAGAAGAAGAACCACTTTTACAAGCGTCTTTGAAATGTTCTTCACAAGCCTCATCAAGAACGTAAATGAAATTAACGCTCTCGTTTTCAGAGGGTTGCTTAGAAAGTTTACCCATGTTGAAGACGATTTTATCGTCACCAACTCTCATGATTAATTCGCCCGCGGCTACATCAATGAGAGTGAGACCGGTCCTTAGGAATGGAAGTCCAACGATTAATGGAACACGGGGATCCATCTCGTAGTCAACGACGACAAAATCCGCCAGAAAGGTGAATTTGTCGACACCAACGAAGACGTCTTCGGCTATCCCCACCGGATAAGCAACCGTACGGTTAGCTAATTCCAATGTCATTCGTGTGGGGACTAGCTCGGGTAGAGACAATTGTTTCCAAATGCTTAGAGGCATTAAGTTGATACTAGCACCTAGATCGGATAGGGCCATACAATTCTCTACCCCGGGGAAGTTGCAAGGAATGAGAAAACGACCCGGATCACCAAGTTTGGTGAGTAATTTCCTTAAGAGCACTGCAGAGCAATTCTCATTAAGTTGGGTCTGAGCAATATCCACAAGTTTCTCCTTATCACCGAGAAGATCTTTAAAATTTTTATCATATTTGGGCATGTGAGCGAGAGCCTCAGCAAAGGAGATGTTGAAATTCAGTTGTTTAAACATTTTGAGAAAGTTAGAAACCTGAATATCATCCTTGTTCTTCAACTTCTCTTTCCTCAACCTTGAGGGATAAGGTATATTGGGTTGAGATGAAGGCTTTGGAATGGAATTCTCACTCACATCCTTGGGTGGTGGAGGGGTGGAAGTAAAAGGTGGAGGAATTGGAGAAGGTGGAGGGATTGGAGAAGGGGACTCGTTTTCCTTTGTCACAATCACCGGTGTAGGTGTAGAAAGCTCGGGTTCCTTTAAACCTTTTCCACTGCGAGTGGTGATTGCTTTCATCTCCCCTCTGGGATTAGAAACGGCGTTACTCTGAAGAGAACCCGATCCAGAGGCTTGATTACTTGGGAAGAAACTAGCCATTATGTTCCTTAAGTCATTCGTTTGACTTGCCAAAGAGTTTCGCATATCGGCTCGAAGATCATTCCCTTGTTTCACCATATCTACTTTCAAGTTGATCATTTCCCGCTGAAGATTTTGCACTATCAGATCATTAGTCCTCATGTAAGTGTCAACCTCTTGATTAAATGTGTTGGGTTAGGTGGGAGGAAGAGCATGGTAGGCAGGTGGTTGATAAGCGGGTGGTTGGTGAACTTGATTGTTTCTTTGTGGTGGATATGGGTTTCTTTGGGTTTGATATTGATTTGGAGCTCGAGGTTGGTTTTGATTGTTGCGATTGAGGTTGTTTGGGTTTTGTGGGGGAAAACCAGGTGGTGAAAGAAAGTTGTTTGAGCGATAGCTGAGCAAATTACGGTCACCTTGAGGACGTGCTTGATAGCCTCCCGTAGAATAGTTACCGTTGGCGGCATACACATTTTCCAGATTATCATGAGTCGAAGGACAATCGGTGTATGAGTGAGATCCCCCACATATTTTACATGATTGACTCATAGCATTAACTTGAGCATTGATAGCTTTGGTGTTGTTAGTGGTTTGGAGAGCAAGTGTTTCAACAAGCGAAGTAAGCTTATCAATTCTCTTGTCGCTCTCATTAGTGCTAGCACTAGCCACATTAGTCCGAACACTCTTGGTTTGCACTCTAGACTTATTCTCAATAATGTCCCATTCAGCATTAGAAGACTTAACCAAAATATTACCCCCCCGAGGCACTATTTAGTGAATCTTGGTCATTCATGCTTAAACCATTGTAAAAAGTATTAATTTGATGTACTTTTGTGAAACCATGTTGTGGACACTTTCTTAAAAGTTCCTTAAAACGGTCCCAAGATTCACTAAATGTTTCACCGTACTTTTGTTCAAAGGTAATGATTTCATTCCGCAAAGCGGTAGTACGTGAGGGTGGGAAAAAGTAGTTAATGAACTTGGTCTCTAAATCCGTCCACGTAAGAATACTTTGTGGCGGTTCCTTATCAAGCCAATTCCGGGCTTGTCCCTCTAAGGAGAAAGGAAAAAGTTGCAAGCGAATCACTTCTTGTGAAACCCCATTTCCGTATTAGTGAGTTGAAGGAACCTTTTTATATAGCCATGAGGATCATCAAGCGAACGTCCCAAGAAAGGTTGAACATAGACCATTTGAATGAAGCTGGATTTGAGTTCAAAATTGTTGGCTCCAATCTCGGGTATGACAATAGCATCGGTGTTTCCCTCGACGTGCAATTGCAAAAGCTCGATCATTGGTTGATTGTCCATGGTGACAATAGGTGGAGTAATGACTTTGGCTTGAGCTACTTTCTTCTTACGAGCACGAGTACGCATGCACACCTACAAAAGGAAAATAAAAATAGACAAAAAATATTTTTGGTTTTTATGTTTTTCTATTTTTTTGTATTTTTGAAAATTTTTAATTTGTATGGATTTTTTAAAATTTTAAAGCAAGGAAAATAACGTTCAAAAGTGAACGGATCCCAAAATCCAACGCGTCTCTCACTTAAAACCGTTAATCTTAACGAAAAGAGCCGGCAGTGGCGCCATTTAATACAAGGGTTTACCAAGTATAAAGAAGTTATCGTCCGATCTTTTCGAATTGATCACCGTTAATTAGTGCGACTCAGTATTTCTTGGTGGAAAATAAAATGGGTTGGTTATCTATTTTAAACTAATAGCAAATATGTAAATGTCGTTGAGTAAAATAAAAGCTTAAAAAATTAAACTAAAAATTACTAGAAAATTACTAGAAAAACACTTGGTAAAAATAGAGATTTCGGGAAGCGTGCAATTTTTAGAAATTAAAATGTAATGAATCTAAAACTTAAAACTTTGTAAAAATAAACTAAGACAAAACTCGTTCAAAATAATACTAAGTAAAAGTGCGGGAAAAAATAAATTTGAAAACTAAGATAAATAAAACAAAAACCTGAGTCAGATCGCAATACGATCGTACTCAGATCGCAAGATGGATCGCAGTGGTGGATCGTGACCACCGATCACAACCTAGGGATCAGATCGCACTCAATGCGATGGAAAAGAGTGATCGCACTCAAGAAGTAAGGGATCACACTCACTGATCGCAACCACGATCGCAACCAGTGGATCATGGTCTTTGATCGTAACCACAAGGATCGCAGTCAATGCGATCGTACCCAAGAGATAGTGACTTGGATCGCACCCACAGGTCGTGGTATGGATCGTAGTCAAACAAAGAAGTCAGGATCGCAATCAATGCGATCGTATCCAAGAGATCATGACAAGTAAAACCCTCATAAGATCGCAATGGGACACAAAAGATAATTAAGCTAAAACAAATAAGCACTTAATCCAATAAGCTTTCACCAACTCTTAGCCAAGACTAATTAAGCACAAATTTGACAACTTTTGGAATACTAAATACTAGAACTTTATAAACCGAACTTTAATAAGATAAAACTTTTAGGAAAGCTTAAAAGTAAATAAGCTAATTATACGAATAAGCCAATAAGCATAACAAGCTTAAAGCTTAAACGTATAAGAACTTATGTAGGAATAAAAAGATGAGCTTTTTAATCACATAAACATCAAAATCAAATATGAATCAAGAATATTTCGGATCAAATATAAACTAAAATCAAGAAAGGTAGAAAGAGATTAATGAACAAAAAGCTTAACTTCAACTTTTGATTAATGAATTCCAAATACAAGGATGAAAATAAACCTTAAACTTGAAAGATAAAAATGAAGAAAAGATGAAAACTTAGTGAGAGAAAGTTAAAACTTTCTGAAAGTCCTTTAATATGACAATTGTTGATAAACTATAACTCTTGTAACCACGAAACACAATGAAATACTTTTCAAACGCGTAATGCTTTATTAAGTATTATAAACAAAGTATTACAAAGTGCTATGAATACACTCGTTGAATGACAACAAGATATGAACCCTAGAACAAGTAAACTAGATTCGAGACTCAAGTTTACAAGGGAACCAATGAGACGCTGGTAGACAGCTGGGGGCTCAGCGGTTCCAAGGAGAGAAAGAACTTAGATAAATTATCCAAGCACAAGTGTTGATTTAATTCTTCTTTCTCACTCCTATTAATAGTGTACGAGGTTGCTTCATTAGTAGGAGTAGTTGATACGTGTCACCTTCTGAATGGAGGAGTACAACGTATTAAATGCATGTCCAAATCGAGACATACCTTTAAACAACTTTAGGTGAACAGTTCTGCCAACTGTTCACCTTTTGTCCCACTAGGTCGTACTAGGCTTTATCTTGAATCTCTTGTTTTGTCCCGCTCAAAACACTTGGTAGATTCTCCCGCCTAAAATATAAAGGATTGGACAAGCTTTGCTTGTCCCAGACTTCTAGGGTTCTTAAGTGATCTCTGAGTGTTGTCAACTCAGAGATCCTTGAACACCAGTACATTCCTTCAACATCCCAGCTATCCATAATCGCTGGTGAGTATGACTTCAGATTGTCTTCGACTTGTCTGACGTTGTCTTTGACTTGAATGTTCTTGGTGTGCCAGCTGAGGCTTTGCCTTCCACTGGTCTAGTCTCTGTCGCCGGTCCTCTCAGCGATCAGTAAACTATACTAAGCCATATTTAAAACTTTCATTGGCCCAACAATCTCCCCCTATTTGTTTATAAATTATACTAAGTCTAAAATTATTGTAAGTGAGTACACAACTTCTTCTTACACATAATTTAACAAACATACCTCAGAGTTTTATTAAACATAAAGAACCTAGTCTATTACAAGAACACCTAGAGGTGTAAACATAAAAAAAAAGTAAAAAGGTTCTTTAGTGATCGAGGCCTTGATCACAGATTCTCTGGGCTTCAACTTTGTCACTTCTAGAGTTGATGACTAGCTCAACTTCAAACTCAAAATCCTCAGCTGTTTTGCAATTCCTTAGGATGCCCTGTTTGAGTCTGATAAGCTGGATGGTTGATGCCAGATGTAGTTCATTCATCCGCTGAAAGCAATACTCACAATTACCATTCATGAAGACCATACATATCTCTGGTTCTGAGTATACTTGGCCCCCTATTGGTTTAGTGATCTCTTTAGGCAGTACCAAGTTTCTGTGCATCCCATCAACAACAATGTTTTCAGTGACCAACTTCTCCACCAGAGGCCCCATTTGGGTTTTTCTTTTCCTTTGTCCTTGAGAAGGTTGTTGTTGTGAAAGTTGAGGAGGCAGAGGTACCTTCAGCTTCTTTGTCGTGTCTCTTACCTAATTCAGCTTTGCTTGAATGTTTTTCATCATTTGGGCAGCACCAGGCCCAGTCTTCTTTTGGGCAAGAGACAGTATTTCTAACCATTCAGAGAGGCCCAGATCTCTGAGTTTAAAGTCGTTGAAGACTTTGTAGTTGGTTAGTTGGTTCTCTCTGTAAAGGGTCATCACCACTCTTTTCTCTTTGTCAGTGTAACATGCATACTTGGTGATTTGACCAGGTTCAGCTCTTTGGTTTACAAGTCTTTCATATTCCTTTTGAAGGTTCCTCTTTTTAACCTCCAGTTCTTTAAGCTTAACCAGCCGAGCTTCCTTTACAGCAGGAGAGAGTTTGTTTAGAGCTTCTTTGCTCTTGAGTTCAGCTGCTCTGATGTTTGCAAGCCTTTGGTGTTCCAAGATTTGAGCCTTTGCCTGCTCTGGGGTAAGTGGTGGTTCATCAGCGCTCTTGAATTTGTTCAGGTCAGAGTGTTTGGAGAGCTTGGCTGTAGATCCGCCTTCTTCTTGGAGGGAGTGCAGGGTTATTTCAGGTTGTTCAATGGCAATTCCTTTTCCCTTGTCCTTTATTGCTTCAGTGCTGGGGTTGAAGGATCTGAGAGGTTTTGGTGTAGGAATCCCTGTTGAAAGTGTTGGTTGTTTAAGTGATTTCTCCCCCTTAGGTGGAGCAGTGTCTTCTTCTTCTTCAGAGGTGGAGGTTGCTGAATTCTCCCCCTCAGGCATAGCGCCGGTAGTAGCTGTGCCTGATCCAAGATTAAGGAACTTAACAAATTCTTGATGGACAAATAAGCATATTTCTTTAAGTTCCTCTTGTAACAGCTCTTGAAGAAGTTTTCTTGAAGGCTCAGACGCCTTAGCAATAGCTGCAACATTCGCTTTGACAGCTGATGTGAGGACAGATGGTATGTATTGTTGGAGGCTCTGGTCTAGAACAGCTGGGAGGTGAACTTGTAAGGCATTTCCCAGTAGTTGCGGAAGCAATGCAGTCATAGAGGAATCCACAGATGAAGTTAGTGAAGTCTCTAGTGTGGTGGTGAGTTCCTCAGCAGCATGAGTGAGTGTTTGCAATTCAGAGAGGATGACATCATTTGTGACTTTGGGCTTGGTTTTACTAATGTCACCTCTCTTGACCCAGAGAACCTCAGCAGCGAGTTCCTGAACATCTTTCATCCGAGGAACATGGACAGGCTTGAGGTTTTGTAAATGTTCTAAGTGTTGCTTGGCCCCTAATTCTATGACATTTGGCAAGGTTGGGAAGGGAACTGGGGTTGGTTTACAGAGCCTCTGGTCCAATAGCCGCTTAGCAGCCAGTTCTTGCACATTGGGCATTGATGGGAAGGAGATGGGTTTTAACTCTGATGTAACTTGGTCATCATCATCATCCATATCAGCATAATCTAAAATGGTCAAGTATTCTTGAATAATGAAGACCTCATCCTCTGGCATGGAATCAATGTCTGACATGGCATCGAGATCTATGTGGGGGGCTTCAGCATTTTCATCACCAGCAATGGAATAGGCATCATCATTCAGCTGTTCTTCATGAAGATTATGAGCCTGTTATGATATTTGTTAGTAACCAATTGTGAAAAAAATATGAAGTTATAGATCGCCATTCGCTTCCCCTAGGAAAGTTGGGTGTGATTATCCAGCGCCCCTAAGGATTTCTCTTTGGGACTCTTTTAAGTGTGAAACAGTTATGTTGGAGGGTCGCCATTAGCTGCCCCTAGGATAGCTGGGTGTGATTATCCAGCTCCCCCATAAGGATTACTCCTTGGGACTCTTTTAAGTTGTGAAAATTATGTGGTGAATGGTCGCCGTTCGCTGCCCCTAGGATAGCTGGGTGTGATTATCCAGCTCTCCTGAAGGATTGCTCCTTGGGACTCTTTTAGTTGTGAATTCATGGAATTTAAAGGTCGCCATTTATCGCTGCCCATAGGAAGACTGAGGGTGATTATTCAGACCCCCAAAAGAATAAATTATTTGGGACTCTTTTCATATGAGGGGACCCAGAGACTGCGTGAAGTGCAGAGACTCTGGGTCAGGACCTATAGCATGCTCAAGTTGGTATGGACAAGAGCACAGTCCAGAGGGTGAAGGATCATCGGGGTGCGTTATGAGCATAAATGAATCATATCCTTGTGTTAAGACAGAGTGTACATATAATCCTAAGAGTTCTAGGTGCTGACACAGACACTCTATGGGTTAAGGCAAACCCTAAGACTTCATCACACTCTCCTACAGAATGTTGAGAGTGATTTTATGTAAACCTCCAAGAGAACAAAATGGCAAACTAATACCTGAGAGATATCAGCGTTGAGAAGGTTCTTAGTCGTCTCTACTGACTGGGAGACGCTAGACTCAGGTTGTTTGTCAGCGGTAGGCTCTTCAACCACATCCTCCAGAGAAGGGGATGAGTTCTTCTTAGTCTTCTTGGTCTTGGAAGGATTAACATAAGGGGTTTCAGAGGAAAGGGGGATGTCTTTCCTCTTCTTCTTCTTTTCCTTGGTCACCTTGGGCTGAGAAGAAGACTGCACAGAGGTCTTTAACAGAGACTTGTCAGTTAGTCTTTCCGCATTCACCTCATTGTGAGGGATCAAGGGCTCTCCATCAGCAACCAGTAGCCCAGCGACCTGCATCATGTGCCTGTTGAGAGGCACTTCATCTTCCAAAGGAGTCTTTAGTGATGCAGCAGTGATGTGATAAGGAGAGAAGGAGAGAAGTTCATCATTTGTGTAGCCTTCACCCAGCATATCTTCTAAGAGAAGAGAGAGATATCTTGTGTAGCAGATGGTGGCTAGTCTGTTCTTCTTCCCTTTGTTTTCTAGCTTAGCAATGAGGTCAGAGTAAAGTATATGAGCGATCCCTATATCTTGCCCCCAAATTAAGCTGTAAGGAATTGCTTGCTAGGCTCCATTAAGTTGATCATGAGACCCCTGGTTTCCACCCAGACATTTCACAATGTATAACATCAGCGTCCTCCAAATAGGTGAAAAGTAGTTCACTTTGATCAGGTATTTGTTCTGGAAACCTTGGGTGGTGAAGGGTTTATCATTGTCGTCATGAGGACGAAGGGTAGCCAGAGCCTTCTTTACCGTGGTGCTGGCAGGCACAGCGGACATGCCTTCATTGACTGGAAGTCCAATGACTTTGGCAAAGGTATGAAGATCAAAAGTGAGAGGTTGGGGATGTGTGGAAAGGTTGAAGGTGATGTGTGAAGAGGTTTGATCAACTTCGACGCTATACCAGAACTCCTTCAAATATTGGTGGTAGCATGTGGAAGGCACTCTGGTTATGGCTTCAAAAATGGTGGAGTTTTTGAGGAAGGAGAACAATGGTTGGTAGAGGGAATTGTTGCGTTCCAAGAGAGCTACACAATTGTTCAAGGCAATTTTGCCATCGTGTATCCCAAAATCAACGTTCGAGGTGGCAAGGACGGTGTTTGTTGATGAAGACGCCATCGTTGATGTGAGGAAGAAATGAAGGTTTTGGAGAAGATGAATAGTATGTGTGTGTGAAAGTAATGAGTAATGTGAGTTTTGAAAAGTGAGTCAAGGGTTTTGATAAAAGGGTTAGCCGTTTTACAATTAAAGCAATTAATGCAAAAAATTACCTTTTAGGAAAAGTGGGACCCCTTGACTCTTCATGTGATTTTTCTGTCCCCTGGAAAGCGGGAAAGTTGTTGACAATAAAGGTTAATCATTTGAATTAAATATGGGAATATATTAAGTCCCATTGGAATGTAACTACCTCGTTACATTCAATTCCCTTTAATGCCCAGAGACAAAGATCAGAGATCATTTATCAGATTTGTTTACCAATATTGAGCATACCCAGCTCAACAACCAACCTAGTAAAACTTGCCTCAGCCAGAGGCTTGGTGAATATATCAGCGAGCTGGTATTCAGTGGGTATAAAATGAAGCTCAATATCACCTTTTAAAACATGGTCTCTGATAAAGTGATGCCTGATGTCAATATGCTTAGTTCTGGAATGAAGTACCAGATTATTTGAGATGGCTATAGCACTTGTGTTGTTAGAGAATATGGGAACCTTTTCATAAATGATCCCATAATCAGCCAGCTGACTTTTCATCCAGAGAACTTGAGCACAACAACCAACGGTCGCCACGTATTCAGCTTCAGCTGATGACATGGCCACAGAGTTTTGTTTCTTGGCACTCCAGCATACTAACTTTCCTCCAAGGATTTGACAACTGCCAGAGGTGCTCTTTCTATCAAGACAACAACCAGCATAGTCAGAGTCTAAGTAGGCTTTGAGGTCGAAGCCTGATCCATTAGGATACCAGAGACCAAATGTGGGAGATCCTTTTAAGTACCTGAAAATTCTTTTGACAGCTACAAGGAGGGATTCCTTGGGGTTAGCTTGGTACCTAGCACAGAGATTCGTGGCAAATTATATGTCTGATCTAATTGATGTGAGGTACATCAGTGACCCAATCATGCCTCTATATAAGGTCTCATTAACAGAGACCCCTGAGTCATCAGCTCCCAAGTTGTTGGGAGGAAGCATGGGGCATTTCACTGATTCACAATCAGACAGATCATACTTCTTGAGCAAATCCTTAACATATTTTTCTTGACAAATGGAAATTCCTTTTGAACTTTGTTTAATTTGAAAACCTAAGAAAAAGGTTAATTCCCCCATCATGTTCATTTCATATTTTTTGGCCATTAGTTTGGCAAATTGTTTGCTCAATGTAATATTGGTTGAACCAAAAATTATATCATCCACATAAATCTGTTCTAAAATGACATCACCCTTGGACCTATAAGTGAACAGGGTTTGATCAATGGTACCTCTGACAAATTTATTTTCAAGTAAGAATTTTGATAGGGTTTCATACCAGGCTCTAGGCGCTTGTTTCAGCCCATAGAGTGCTTTGTGAAGTCTGCAGACGTGATTAGGATACTCACTGCTCTCAAACCCTGGGGGTTGATAGACATATACTTCCTCTGCAAGCTTCCCATTGAGGAAAGCACTCTTCACATCCATCTGGTATACAGTAAGCCCCATATAAGCTGCAAAGGCTAGGAAGATTCTGATAGCTTCCAATCTGGCTACTGGTGCAAACCTTTCATCATAGTTAATCCCCTCAGATTGATTATATCCCATCACCACAAGCCTAGCCTTGTTTTTGACAATCATGCCAGCTTCATCCCTCTTGTTTCTATAGACCCATTTAGTTCCAACCACTTGCTTCCCAGTTGGATCTTTTACCAGAGTCCACACCTTGTTCCTCTTGATCTGATTCAACTCATCTTGCATGGCAACAACCCACCCTTCATCTAGAAGCGCAACAGCCACATTCTTAGGTTCTTCCTCAGAGAGCAAATCAGCAAAAAGGCATTCATTCACTGAGGCGGTTTCCAGAGATCTCAATTTGCCTCTGGCGGTGACTCCCTCAGAGGGTTCACCAAGAATATTCACCAGAAGAATATCTTGGTTCCTACTCCATTTGGATTGAGGAGCAGGAGTCTCTGTGGGTTCAGGAGTCACAGCAGGTTCAAATTCTGAGGGATCTTCACATATTATTTCTTCATCCATAATCTCTTCATCAAGAGGAGAGATTGGTTCGATGAGATCAACATTCACAGTACTGGGTGGAGTGATTTGTTCAGCATTTTCAACCTCTGGAGTGATGTCAGAGATTGAATGAGGATCAAATGCATGAACATAAGGGAAGTCCTTGTGACAGCCCTTGGATGATTCCTTGGGATGTGAGAAATCATCCGCTGGATATGATTTAACTTCATTGAAGTCAATGTCACATTCTTCTGAGTTGGTGTGGTTGATGACAGCATTTTCTTCATTGAAGGTGACATGGATAGATTCTTCTAGTTCTTGTCTGCGGATGTTGAATACTCTATAAGCTCTGGAGGTGAGAGAGTAACCAACTAAGAATCCATCATCAGACTTCTCATCAAATTTTCCCAGGTGATCTCTGTAGTTGTGAATGAAAACAGGGCAACCAAAGACATGGAAGTAGCTTACATCAGGGGCTCTCTTCCTATATACTTCATAAGAGGTCTTGTCGTGTCTCTTCACAATAATGGATCTGTTTTGTGTATGACAGGCTGTGTTCACAGCTTCACCCTAAAATTGTTTAGGATGTCTTGATTCGCTGAGCATAGTTCTAGCAGCCTCTATGAGGGTTCTGTTTCTTCTTTCAACGACACCATTTTGTTCAGGGGTGCCTGGGTTAGAAAAGTTCTGTGATATTCCCTTTTCATCACAAAATGCTTCCATGGCATGATTCTTGAATTCAGTGCCATTGTCACTTCTGATAGCCTTAACTCTACAGTCATTGAGATTCTCTATTTCTCTGATGAAGGACATTATTCTTTCAGCAGCATCACTCTTTCTTTTGAGAAAGAATACCCATGTGAATCTGGAGAATTCATCTACAATGACTAGTGTATACTTGTTGTGATTAAGGGATTGAGGTTTTACTGGTCCAAATAAGTCCATGTGAAGAAGATGGAGGCACTTATTTATGGAGAATGATTGTTTAGTCTTGAATGAGGCTCTGTGGTGCTTCCCTTTCTCGCACGCTGAGCAGGGTCTGTCTTTGGTGAAGGTTAGAGAGGGAAGCCCAGCTACTAAATCATTCTTCGCCAGTTTGTTAATGTTTTTGAAGTTGAGATGGGAGAGTCTCTTATGCCATAGCCAATTTTGACTATCAGATGCTTTGGCATAGAGACAAGTGTTTGTCCCTTCTGGACAAGATGTCATGTCGATGACATAAACATCCCTTCTCTTGGGTGCAATTAGAACAACATCATCATTTTGATTGAAGATTGTTCCTTGGGTCTTAGTGAACAGAACTTTGAAGCCAACATCGCAGAGTTGACTAATGCTGATTAAGTTGTGCTTCAGTCCGTTAACATAAGCGACCCTTGTGAAGGTTATTCCATTACAATCCATTCAGCCATAACCCTCAGTAGCCCCTGAGGAATCATCTCCAAAGACTACTTTTGGACCAGACTCCTTTTTATATCTATGCAGATATTGTTTAACTCATGTCATGTGTCTGGAGCATCCGCTATCCAGATACCAAACAGATTTCTTCAGATACTCCTACTAGATATAACAAAGCCAGATTAGTTTCTATGATGAACCCACTTTCCAGTGGGTCCATGTTGTCGCTGACCAGCGGCATTAGTCCTTCTCTGGTTTCCTCCCGCTCTTTGGTTGCAGTCCCTGGGTTCATGACGCATGCTTCCACAGATGTCACATCCAGGATAATGCTCTCACTCATCAGAGTGATGGTCGAAGAAGCCACGGTACTTGCAAGGGGGATTAGGTTTGTAACCCTGAGAGTTATCTCTGGGTTTAGGCTCAGCCTTTCTTAAGGGTCGATGAGGAGTTTTTGATCTCATTTGAGTTCTGGTTCTTTGAACCGCGATGACCTCATCGTGCTCTCTAGATGTGTGTTCAGTGGACTCGCATGTGATAAATTTTGGTTTCTTAGTGCAATCCTCATATGAGTGATTCTTGAAACCGCAATGCTTGCAAGGTCTGAACAAAGCTCTCCCCTTGGAGCTACTAGATCCTTCACCAAGAGAGTTAACAGATGGACTATTAACTCTGGGGTTGATTTGTTCTTTCAACCCTTTTACCTCTTCCATCAAGGTGAGGAGAAGTTGCTTGGTGGGTGAAAGCTCTTCAGGGGGAGGAGTGGGTTTGTTGGAATCCTTAGCCACAAAAACCTTTTTATTCGCTTTATCAGCGACTTTGAGAATTTAATTCCCAGGGGTTTTAGTTGGAGGTTTTGGGCCAAGCAAGGAATCAGATGGGTTAGCACCAGCGAGTCTTGGTGGGGCTGGTACCTCTGATTCTTTGTCAGAGTTCTTCTCATCCACAGAGATGGAAGAAGGAGAAGAAACATCTGAAGGGACAAATTTGACATTGGGAACTGGGATATGTTTTTTGTATCTACCCTTTCCCCCAATAGCTTGAACCACATCACCAGGTATGGATTCAGCGACTATTTCTTCCACTGTGGATTGAGCCAAATTCCATTTTTCAATGGTTTTTCTAAGTTCAGAATTTTCATCAGACAAAGACTCATTTTCAATGGATAATTTGCTCACTTCATTTTGAAGTTGATTAGCAAGATTTACAAATGGTTTAAGATTTGTTAATTCAGATTGGCAAAGATTTAACTCTGTTTTAAGACTATGAAATTTGTTTAACAGGTTTTTTCTTTGCTCTTCCACAAAGTGGAGGTCAACCAAGGTATAGTCACTGACATGGTCTCTATCAGGACCTTCAGCCATAGATAAAATTCTTTGTACCCTTTTCATGGTGATGTCCACCCATTGACCAGATCTTGCTTCACTTTTACCCACAGTCGGTTCTTCATCAGCGACAGCCATAAAGGCTCTGACGGTAGTGGTACCTTCATCCTCAGAAGTGAGGGGTTCATCATCCCAGTCGAATGAGGCAGCGATTAGACCTCTTTCAGTCTTCTTAATATCTTTTTTTCTTTGCTGCATCATCGGCTTTCTGATTGAGTTTTAGCAGCTTAGCTTTCAAGGCTTTGTATTTGACTTTGTAGTCCTTCTTCCCTTCTGAGTCAGAGAGAGAGGTTTGCTTGAAAGGTGAGGTGGAAAACTTCTTCTTGCTGTTGTTGTTGCTGGATGAAGGGAGGCTTGGAGAGGAGGTTTTGTTTGACCAGCAATCCTTCTGATAGTGACCAGTCTTTTCACAAGTGTAGTATGACATCTTGGATTTATCAACCTTTGCAGCTCCAACTCTACCAGATCTCTTGTAGTACCTCTTTTGATCAGCTAAAAGAGCTCTGTCATGGAACTCAGCATGTAATTCATCAATAAATTCTTGACTACTTCTGGTGTCCTCTTCAATGTCAGAGTCGTTGTCCTGAAAGGAATGGTTAACAACAAGAGCTTTTGAACCAGTGATACTGGTGGTAAATCTGTCAGTCTCTGATTTGTAAATGGAGTCAATTAGCCCTTCTTCATAGTTATATCTACCAAACAATTGGGCTAAAGTATCATTCTTTGTAGCATTGTTAGCTCTTAAGGTCTGATTTAGGCTAAGCCATTTTCTAGGTAAACTATTGACAAAAGTAGCATTAACCTCAGCCTTAGGTAGAACAACTCCATTGTTTCCCAAATCATTCAACAAAATCTTAAGCCTAGTATAAGTTTGTGCAACAGTTTCTGTTTCCAAAGCTTTAAAAGTATTAAACTTAAGTCTAAGGGCTTGGATTTTGGTTTCTTTTGTTTCCTCTAGACCTTCATACCCTAGAACTAATTCAGTCCACATCTCCTTAGCAGAGTTGCATTTAATGATGGACTTCATAATGTTCTTGGGTAGGCAAGAGACTATGATACGTTTGAGTCTCTTGTCCTGGTTAGCCAGACGTCTATCCGCTGGAGACCATTCCTTAACAGGTTTCTTAATGGGTCTCTCAGGGGTAGAGGAAACGGCCAGTGGTACATAGGGACCATTTTCTAATATTTCTATCAAGAAGGGTTCTAAGCCACCTAAATATATAAGAAATTCACTTTTCCAACTTGAGAAATCCTCTTCATCGAATGCTGGTATATTGGACACATGTGACCCCCCTCGAACATCAAGTAGTTGGGGAAGGTCATCATCATTATTACCAGTGCTTACAACTTGTGTCGGCATGATTGTAGATGTGGTGGCCGGTATGGTGGTCGAAGTGGTACCTAAACTGGTTTGACCAAAAGGTGGAGGAGGTATAGTATCAGCCATATTAAGATCTTGATTTTAAAAACAAGAACGGTTTATGAAAAGTTTTATAATCAAACCGCTCTGATACCAATTGAAAGTCCCTTAATATGGCAATTATTGATAAACTATAACTCTTGTAACCACGAAACACAATGAAATACTTTTCAAACGCGTAATGCTTTATTAAGTATTATAAACAAAGTATTACAAAGTGGTATGAATACACTCGTTGAATGACAACAAGATATGAACCCTAGAACAAGTAAACTAAATTCGAGACTCAAGTTTATAAGGGAACCAATGAGACGCTGGTAGACAGTTGGGGGCTCAGCGGTTCCAAGGAGAGAAAGAACTTAGATAAATTATCCAAGCACAAGGGTTGATTTAATTCTTCTTTCTCACTCCTATTTATAGTGTGCGAGGTTGCTTCCTTAGTGGGAGTAGTTGATACGTGTCACCTTCTGAATGGAGGAGTACAACGTATTAAATGCATGTCCAAATCGAGACATACCTTTAGACAACTTTAGGTGAACAGTTCTGCCAACTGTTTACCATTTGTCCCACTAGGTCGTACTAGGCTTTATCTTGAATCTCTTGTTTTGTCCCGCTCAAAACACTTGGTAGATTCTTCCGCCTAAACTATAAAGGATCGGACAAGCTTTGCTTGTCCCAAACTTCTAGGGTTCCTAAGTGATCTCTGAGTGTTGTGAACTCAGAGATCCTTGAACACCAGTACATTCCTTCAACATCCCACCTATCCATAATCGCTGGTGAGTATGACTTCAGATTGTCTTCGACTTCTCTGACGTCGTCTTTGACTTGAATGTTCCTGGTGTGCCAGTTGAGGCTTTGCCTTCCACTGGTCTAGTCTCTGTCGCCGGTCCTCTCAGCGATTAGTAAACACTTAGTCTAATTTAATCAAATCTAGACTGGGCCATAGTTAAAACTTTCATTGGCCCAACAATTTCTCTCTCTAAAAACTAAAGAAAGGAAAAAAATGAAAAATGACTAAATTAACTAACTACCCTCCTAATGTGTTTAGGAGGGTATTTATAGGAGATGGGAAGGTGCATGTGTTTCCTTCTTTCTTTCTTTACGACTCGATTTAAATTCTTTGTCTTTCTCGACGTCGTCTTGGGATTTGTCGATGTAAATTGAACTTGTCTTGTAATTTTCTTCTTCTATTAGACTTGAGTTCTTTGACTTCATTAAACTTCCGTCTTTAGACTTTTTCTTCGATAAATCTTCAGAATAGGCCTTGGACTTCCGTTCTTTTTGCACTCTTGATCTTTTGACTTCGTCTTTTCTCGTTTTTCTTCGATAAAAGCCCGTGAAAGCCCGTGTTTTCTTCCTTTTTCATCTTTTGGTCCTAAAACACAATAAAAATACAAACCACGCATAATTCCGACTTTTACGACATAAAATACACGTTTTGGTCTTGTTATTATTGGAAATAAGTGGTAAAAGGATAAGTGTTTTCACACTTATTACATGCATTGGCTACGTTATTTTGATACATGGAATTTTGGACCTTATGTTATGTTGTGGATTATGTGCTTATGTGAGTTGTAGGATCTATGTGCTTATTTGAGTTGGTAGACTGATGTGTTATGTGTAGTATTAATTCTTATAAGTGTCATCATAGGAGGGAGTGCATTAGTGAAAGGGGGTTGGTATAAGTATGGTGGCCAACATAGTTATACAAGTACCACGACATCAATGGATTCCTAAGTATGGTTGCATGAAAGAGGGTTAATACATGCTTGTATATTATATGTTGGATGGACTTGAGTGTATGTACGCCTATGCCTATATATGTATATATCCCTTCTACTTATCGGTTGCATTCTTAGGATGGTTTTCTAGCTCTTTTCTCTTTGGGATGTTCAACTTCTGTAGTAGCGCATTTATCGAGTCCTCTTTTCATGTGTTTGTTTGTACGAAATTTTTGGTGTAGAGGCTATTGAGAGGGTTGAGATTTCTTTTTGGAATAACGGTATCTTTTGTTTTGAGTCTTACATGGTAAAAAAATAGAACTTGCAAATAGTAAAAAAAAATAATTGTTGGTAGTCGATAAAATGAGGGTAAAGTGTCGAAAACATGTTTGAAATAAGGTGGAATATAAAATTTTTTAACATATAAGCATGGCTTGTTTATTTTAAAATATTTTGGTTTTGATCACCTAAAGTTATTGTTCTTTAGTTAGAATTTTTGTTCTTAGTAAATTAAATATGTTAAAATCATGTATTTAATCATTTGATGGGTGAGAGTTTTAATTTTCTAGAATTAAAATAAATTAGGGCTTGAATTTGGTAATTAATAAGGGGTTTTAGGGTTTAAAATCGTTTTTTGGGTATAAGTCAGAGTAGGAAGAAACTGTCGCTAAACTGTCAAATTTTGTCGCTAAACTGTCAGAAACTGTCGCTAATGCCTAGACCGATATTAGGTAAAAATCGTTTTGGTCATAACTTGTTCGTTTTTAAAGATTTTTGGGTGATTCAAAAGCCAAAAATTATGTACTCGGAACGTACTTTTCAAATATTCAGAATGTTTAGCAAATGGAGGTCAGTAGCTAAGTCTAATTACTTGTACAAGTGTCGAGTTCAAGGTTAATTTTCTAACAACATGGTTTAAGCTCGTGTTTTGGGTATTTTGGGGTAATGAACACTTGGAGGGTTAAAATAGAGATGAGTTAGGATGGAATTTGAGAGTTCTTTAGACCTTAGAATACGTGGTTGTATTTGATGAGTTTTGATTTATGGTATTTATGAGTAAGACTGAAATCGGGGTGACAGTTTTAAACCCGTCGAGTTATGTGATGGCTCCTAACTTGGTTTCAAGACAGTTCTTGTTTGATGAGTTGCGAGATTTAGTTAGGTTGGTTACATAACTTTATGGTTTTAATAAGTTTCCTCGCAGACGGTTAAGGCTCATGTGTTGTTGGTTGAGATTATTTAGTATAAACTGAGTTCACGCTTGAACGTGAAGGTTTTATCAGGGATATGTATCCTCGTTTGCTTGCTGAGAATAAGTTTGAGTTTGGGAGTAAATCTCGGGACGGGATTTCTATTAGGAGGGAGTGATGTGACAACCTTAGATTTTGGATTTGTCACTTTTGACTGTTTGACATTGATTATGTGCTTAGTGTGTGTTTACGTGCATTCTGTTTATATTTGAGCCTTGGATTGGATGTTAGTCATCGTTCATGTATTGCATGCTACATTATATAATGTTATGATGTGGTTAGTTGTGCTCATTAGTTCACTTGGATGTAACTAAGATAAAAAGCGGTGCTATTTTAGGATTTTATGTGTACGTATGTATTATAGTAAATCGTAATTTTTACGATTTAGGGTTTAGCATTTTGAGGTATCGGATGAGGTATTTAGTCACGGGAATAATTTACGGGATGGTTTTAAGTCATTTATGACTTAGTTATAAAGTTTATTTCATATTTTAAGAATTTTCATAAAACTGTATATTTTACGTATTTTACAATAATCGTGTAAAATTGAATAGTTAAAAGGTTTAGGTGTAATTAATTAATTAAGGGATTAATAAAAAAATAATTAAGGAAATAATTATTAAAAACGAATTTAATAAAAAAATTAAAAAAAATTTGGTAAAAAAATTATAAAGGACGGTGGAAAAAATAAGAAAAAGGAAAAAAATAAAAAAAAGGAAAGTATTATTTGTATTGGGCAAGGATTCTCATTGTTTTAGATAAAAATAAATCAAAACAAGCTATTTTCCCCAGCTCTTTTTTTTTGGTCGACGGTTTCTATAAGGTTTTTAGGGTTTCATAAAAATTTTCTTGATTCAAGGTAAGTGATCAATTTAACTTTTGATATAACTCATCTTTTTATTAATTAATCATGATTGTAATATTAATTAACCATCATTGAGATGATTAGGCTTTTATTAATTTTCTGTAAAATATAGTAATTAAGATCCATTAATGATTTTAGGGTTCTTGTTTTATTATTTAATGGTAATTAATGATGTTTAGAGGGTTAGTGCATAAAGGCGTAAAACAGTCTGATTTTTAGGGTTGTATTGTGTCGACTGTTTCCGTAAGTAGGTAGCACATTTGGTCGAGTTTATTTTTTTAAATTAATTTCGGAGAGTCTACATTCAAAAATGTAAGGTTGGTCGAAAATGGAGTTCGGGAAGGTCGTCAAATAATTTTCACAAAAACAGTGCGCTGTTCAGGAATAAATTTGGATTTCGGGAATTTGAGTCAAAATCTAACCAAACGAATGAGATAGCCAGAGATTTTTTATTTGGGAACTCTTTATAATATATATGAAAGTACTGGAGGTTTTCAATAAAAGTTATGGTGTTTAGGTCGGGCTTTTCGTGACAAAAATTTAGCATGTACAGAAAATCAGTTTTGGTGAAAATGACTTTTGGTCTAGAGACTAAACGAAAGGGTTAGACGTGTAAGTAGAAAGTAAACTTGTTTTTTGGAGTTCTTAGATCATATAAAAACATAACTCCCGTAGGGTAGGAGCCAAGTGTGGTGTTAAGTTCACTTCATGTGGTCGTTTAGTGACTAGTAAACTGTACCGGGGAAAAACTAGATTTTTACGTATAGAATAGCTTGTAGTGGGAGAACTAGATAGCGGGGATTGGGGGATTAGATTCAACTCCTTGATTGTTAATTAACATAGGTGTTAAGACCTGAGCTAAGGGTGTCGTGTATGATTTTATAGGTTTGCAGGAGTGCTAGCTTGTTGTGCTATCAGGTGAGTTCATGGTCCCATTTTCACTGAGTTTTTAAATGTTTTCTTCTAGTATGGGATGGAGATGACACTTGTGGTGTTCTTAAAATCTTTTGGTACTATATTTTTATAAATGTTTGGACATAGATGTGTTATTGTGTGACATGCGTGCTTATGTGTTCTTATATGTGCTTTGATATGTGTTCTGATATGTGAATCTTGTTTGGGTTGTGATTGGCTTTGGTACATAGATGTATGGGCGTCTATGGGACCAGTTGTGATGTGTGTGGAGCGTGGGGCATGATCCGTCCTGAGTACTTGTGCATCGTCTCCTCGGAGGAAAGATATCTCGACGGGGATATGGTTCATCTTCCACTAGTGGTGTGGGAAAGATCCGAATAGTGTGGTGCATTGTTCTTGTGTGTGTGACGGGATACTTCTTGATTGTTATAGTGTGGTGCATTGTTCTTATTGTGTGTTCTTGACTGATATAATTGTGCTTTGTTTGTAGTTGTATGTAACATGATTATCACATTATGGTACATTGCTTTAAATTGTTTTCTTCAATTTATTTACAACGGTTGACAAGGTTTCTTAAGATGTTTTGATAACTTAAACCTATATTCTCACCAACTTTATGTTGACAGATTTTAGTGTCATTTTCAGGTGAGGTAGTTATGAAGGATGATGTTAGAAGTGGCTAGAGTCTAGAGGCTGCTAGGATTGCATTAGGAGGAATCCATTTCCTCTTAGTATTTATTTAATGTTTGAATAAGTGGTACATTTTAGACACCTATATGTTTGATGTTTGTTTATTTGTTTGTCTTTGGTAAGAGGTAGGCATGTTACCTACTTACCTAGATGCCTGCATTGTTTGAGATATTGTCATGACATTGTGTCACCTTTTTATGACATTTCTATTTCATATAGTTCTCTGTATAGACACACTATTGTTGTGATTATATCCATACATCGCGCCCCATATACCGCCATGGTGGGGTGTGACAGAGTACGAATGGATTTTTATGTGTGAAACCGCTAAAGATATTTGGAACACTCTTTTAGTAACCCACCAAGGTAATAGCCAAGTCAAAGAAAGTAAAATCAATCTTCTTGTTCAACAATATGAACAATTTGTCATCTTAGAAGATGAAACTATTGATAGTGCATTTGCTAGATTTAACACTATTATTACTAGTCTAAAAGCACTTGATGAAGGTTTTTCTAGCAAGAACAATGTTAGGAAGTTTCTTAGGGCGTTGTTGTTGATCCCAAACTTAGATCGATTTAGCTTTATGTATACGAGATTAGATCAAGTAATACACTTAGAGAAACCTTTGTATATGTATATGAAAATCTAAGTGTTATGCGGAATTAACACTTATACAAGAACACACAAGATGTAAACAAACTTTCACTTTGATTAATGATATCAAACTTGCTTACAATGAAAGTAGTTTACGTATGAAAACTATATTGAACTTAAACCTAAAGGTCTTTGTTTTATAGACATAAGAAGCCTTGTACAATAATCTACGTATCAACTATTCTAGGTAAAGATAAATATAGAAAATACATTGTTGTTCCTATCTTTACTAGAAGTAATCTAGAATACAATAAACGCGTAGAGTATATCTTCCCATCATCAGTGCTTGTCTTCAATGTATCAACGCTTGACTTTGTCTTGTCAACGCTTGAGCTGTCAGCGTTTGTTTTACTCCTGTCAACGCTTGTTTTACTCTTGTCAGCGCTCAAGTAGACTGGCCATAATTTATTCCCAACAGTTGCATCCAAAATAAAGAGCTGAAGTCACGGCGATTGAAGAATCAAAGGATCTCGGCAAATTATCACTCGATGAACTCATATGTAACTTGATCCCCAAATATTGCTCAAAGTTGAATTTCCACAATTCAAAGTTGGTTGCATCAAGAATGGGAATCTTGATGTTTGGCAAAGGTTGGGAGCAAGAGGTTATTTATGGAGTTGACATGATGTTGTTTAGTGTTTTGAGAAAATTAGGGTTTTGGTGTTTTTAGGGTTCTTGTGTTCTTTAAGATCAAAAGTTCCTCAACAAGCTCTGATACCACTTGTTGATCCCAAACTTAGATCGATTTAGCTTTATGTATACGAGATTAGATCAAGTAATACACTTAGAGAAACCTTTGTATATGTATATGAAAATCTAAGTGTTATGCGGAATTAACACTTAAACAAGAACACACAAGATGTAAACAAACTTTCACTTTGATTAATGATATCAAACTTGCTTACAATGAAAGTAGTTTACGTATGAAAACTATATTGAACTTAAACCTAAAGGTCTTCTTTTATAGACATAAGAAGCCTTGTACAATAATCTACGTATCAACTATTCTAGGTAAAGATAAATATAGAAAATACATTGTTGTTCCTATCTTTACTAGAAGTAATCTAGAATACAATAAACGCGTAGAGTATATCTTCCCATCATCAGTGCTTGTCTTCAATGTATCAACGCTTGACCTTGTCTTGTCAACGCTTGAGCTGTCAGCGTTTGTTTTACTCCTGTCAACGTTTGTTTTACTCTTGTCAGCGCTCAAGTAGACTGCCATAATTTATTCCCAACAATCCTCCCCTAAACTTGATATCTACTCCAGTGATCAAGTTTCTGAATAAACATTAAGAACTAGGAGGAATCTTACAAACCTTCTCATATTGGTAATAAATAAATCTGATCAAGTCTTTTGCCACGTCACTTGAATAGTCAATTTCCCGCTGAGTGTTCATCATCTTCTCCAAGATTTCCTTGGACATGAAATACTGACCAAACACAAGTAGATACTCAGCAAACTTTGTAGAACTCAAATAATAAACACCAGCAGCTGAATACAATCTCCATTGAAGACCACTGAGATCATCTTTAAGATCCTTCCAAATAGCAGGATCCTCATCTTTTGGTCCACACATTCTCTTGAATGTAGACCACAGTTTTATTCCATTGACTGAAGTTGGTGCTTCAGCCTCATACTTGGCCTCTAATAACCTCCATAGGTCTACCAAGTCTTCTCTGTCAAAACTTGCAAACAAAGATATAAGGGTGGTAAAAGTGTGCACCTCTTTTCCATACCTGCCAATCTTCCAAAACCCACATTCATCTTCTTTATAGCTTACAATTGGGTTTCTGGAATCAAGTGGTAACACTTGTACCATATCTGAAGCTTCTAATGGTGAGAGCTTGAGGCTCTTTCTTATGACAGCTTCACTTGGATGTAATGGATCCATATCTTTGGGAAACTCAAGAGAAACTCCCTTTTTCACTGGTCTGGGAACAAACATTGCTTTCTTGAGCTCCATTTCCTCTGCAAGTTCTTCTTTTCTTTCATCAGAAAGAAGTCTTAGAGTGTTTTCTTCCTGCACTCTAACCCAAATGGGATAAGCTCTACATTCCAACTCATCAAATGTCAATGCCTTCAATTTCTGATAAGTCCACCCTGTTCCATGACACCTGAGCAACATGCAGTACAACTCCCTTCTATCCCTTTTCAAATTTGAGAGAACATTGATGGCTTTGTGTTTCAGGATAACCTTGCAATCCTTTTGGACTCTTAGAAGAATCTCCAAACCCCATATCTGATCTGAAATGGTCAAGTGTGGATTCTCCATACATCTTTCTTCCCAAGCAAGGTACATCTGAACCACCTCTGGCATATCAAAATCAACCTGCAATTTCAACTCATTCAATTTCTCCTTGGCCAACTCATCCCCATACTCAAGTCTTTCTGGCTGTTCTATGATCATAACACTTGAGTCTGAGCTGGCTTCATCACTGAAGTGACAACAAAAGGTGATTCACTCACCTTTTTCTTTTCTTGTTCCACAATTTGTGCAGCCAACCTTATATCAAATTCAATTTGTGTTGCATTCTTTGGAACAACCTCTTCTACCATAATACCCTTACCCTTATCTAATGGATCAATTGTTGGTAAGGTAGATGGTGATACCTGTGAAGAAACTTCCTTGATGATGGATGATGACTGGGATACATCAACCTCATTTGCAGGTCTGTCAACGCCCAATTCTGCTTTGTCAGCGCCCAAAATACTCATGTCAGCGTTCAAATTCTCCTTGTCAACGCTCAAATTTCCTGCCTCAACGCCTTTTGCAATTTCCTCCAACATGGCTGTAAATGATAAATTTAAGTTTGTAGGAGAGACTAGAGACGTATCAAAACCTGCCTGTTTCTTCAAACTTGTTAGGGCCTCAGCAACATCCAAAGATTGACCATCATGGCTGCCCTTATCACTCACATTTATTTGTTCATCCTCCCTTTTGGAAGATTCCTCCATCCCTATCCTTGTACTAGCAATCTCCAAAATAACAATTCTCTCCCTCAATTGATTGAGTTCAAGGCCTTGTGTGCTGACAACTTGTACCAAGTCTGCATTTTGCTTTTGCAAGCTCATGTAGACAGCCATCAATTCTATTAGGGTCATTGGTTCCAATCTGCCCTCTTCTAAAATGGGTATTTGACCTCCCAAGTTAGATTCATTGGGCATGGATGAGGTCTTAATAATGGTAAGACTGCCTTGGCCAGCTTCTAAGCAAGAACCAATAGTCCCAGCCTCATCCATAACACCAACCACACTTGTGGTGGTGGTTCTCTCTGCTACATGGCTAGGACCACTAGAGGAGAACACTCCAGTAGTCCTTTGGCGTTTTTGTAACTTATATTGTGTTAGGGGAGAAGAAGATGTGGATTGGGTGGATGTGGGTTGGTTAAGGGGTGTTTGGGTCTGTGAAGGTTGTGTGTCAATGTTTGAAATAGGCACATCAACGCCAACATTTAACGTGTCAGCGTTGAAGGGTTCTTGGTCAATTTGCATATGTTGTGGTGAAGGTAATTGTTCAGGGATTGGGTCAATTTGGGGTTAGAGGTCTGGTTGGGGTTGAGCTGCTTCAATGACAGCAATCATAGATGGGGTTAGGGGTAGGTCACGATGTGGGGGTGAGTTCATCTTCATAAAAATTGCTTTCTTTTGCACAGGGATCTCATAAAAATCATCATGATCCCTTGTGCAGTATCCTTGGACATCAAAAACCATTTGTAAAAATTTGGGATAAGCTAAAGTCATTTTGTTCCCTTTATTTTTACACATGCCCTCAAAAATCATTTTGGAATAATTAAATTTTTGCCCAGTAGCAATACACACAATAGCACTTGCAATAGATCTATTGATCTCATTGTGTGCAGTGCATTTGGGACTCAAACATTGTAGGAGGACATGTATTAGGTACTTCCAGGCTGGGGGAAACTCCTGTTTATGATATTTATTTAAAGTTCCTTGAGCAGGAAAAGGATAACCCAAAGCCCTTAGTCCTTGTTCTATTTCACTAATGGGAAGGGTGGTTATACCATCAGCATCATCAAGATGCAAAGCTTGGCGTACCAAAGCTTCAGTAACCACCCAAGTTCTCCCATGAACAATAGAAGATAATGTAGTCACTCTATTAACTGTTGAGGAACTTACATTGTTCCAAAACTATTTAATATGTGTGACAGGAATGAGTGGTGCATGAGAAAGAGCATACCTAAAAGGAGATGCGTTCAAATACGCCACCATTTGTGTGTATTAGGGAAACAGAGCATCATCAGCTTCAAGATACACGTTCATGTTGTGTTGGCTTCTGAACCCCAATTTCAAATCTGATGGTTTAAACTTTGGTGCCATTGTTGAAAGCTGTTAAAAGGATTGATGAAGATGAAGTTGATAAGAGAAAATTGTGTTAGACAAGAATAATAGGTACCCTGTTTAAAAATAGGAGCCAAATTTATAGGAGAAGAAAATGCATGTGATTGGCCCAAAAATAGGCAAGTATTTTCAAAATGTAATCATGAAAATATTGAAAAAGAATAAGTTTATCTCATGCATTAAATGAAGGTTATCAGCTCCCAAAATTACGGCCTAAAAATATGTCAAAAAGTAACAACTGGGTAGGTCCCATTGAGTGTCAACGGTCAAAAATAACCTATCAACGCCCAACAGCTATAATCTTGTCAACGTTTGCCATAGCCATGTCAGCGTCTAAATTGGTCACAACAACGCTTGAAAAAAAAAACTTGTCAGCGTCCAAAAATAAAAATGTTTAAAAATGAAAAATGACCTTAACAAAGTAATTTATCCTAGAGAAGATAACCAAAAAGCTGATAATTATTATAGGGCGGCAAACACTGTCCAGTTATGCACACTTGCTTATGCAAGATAGACATAACAGTCCTCTAGTGTCCCTTGCTAACCAAAACTCTTAACAACTAAGTTACCTTATAAAATTCCTTGTTACTCCCAGGTAAATCCCATGACAAAATCATTCCCAAGTCTCCCAACAGACCACAACCAATTCTAGGCCAAAAATGTCTTGGCAGCATGCATAGTATATCAACTTTGCATGCTACAGTGCCTCATGATTTAGTAAAACTAACTCATACTCACCTGTGGACACAATCTAGAATTGTGATAAGAGTATCATATGGATACCCAAACATCCTAAAGGTTCCTAAAACCTCCCCTTAAACTATGATACATAAGTTCCTAAAAATATGCATGAACATAAAAATTTATGTCAAGATAGGAATTAAAAATTCCAACCATCATCCATAAATAAAAACATGTCCAAATGCTTCTCCAATGATCCATAAGCAACTCTGTATCCAATGGTATACTACTAACACCACCTGCACATTTAGATTGAAAACCACAAAACTAACATTGTTGCTGACAACGCCCCGATAACACATGACAGCGTTGAGGGAAGCTTTGTCAGCGTTAGACAAATATATTGCTGACAACGTCACAAAAACACTTATCAGCGTTCAAGCAACCTTTTTCAGTGTTAGAAAAATATAGTGGAAAATCTAAATCCTCAAAAAGACCAATAACAATGCATTATCCTGTACATACTTTTACAAAAAGACTCCAAAACACATTATATGAGATTGATCATTCCAATACTTGTTACCAAATATTGAAACCTCCCAGCATCAAAAGGTTTAGTTAGTAAATCTGACACATTCTCTTATGTGTCAACCTTATTGTATTAAACCTTTTTCAAAACAATCTCTTATAAAATGGTGTCTAATTTCTATGTGTTTAGTTTTAGAATGATGTACAGGATTCTTAATAATGCATAAAGTGCTGTTATTGTCAACAAATATCTTGGTATGCATGAAATTATACCCATAGTCCAACAGCTGGTTCTGAATCCACAAAACTTGTCCACAACAAGCAGCTGCAGCCACATACTCAGCTTCAGTTGTAGAATTAGCCACCACTGTTTGTTTCTTGCATTGCCAAGATATCAACCTGCTCCCAAGAAACTGACATCCACTAGTTGTGGATTTTCTATCAAACTTATCACCTCCATAGTCACTGTCTGAGTATGCAATCAGCTCCAATGGTGAATCCTTTGGGTACCACAAACCAAGACTAGGATAGCATCTTAGGTACCTAAAGATCCTCTTGACAGCATAAAGGTTACATTCTTTGGGAGTCACTTGATGGCGTGCACAAGCACACACAGTAAACATGATGTCAGGTCTGGAGGCTGTAAGGTACATCAATGATCCAAACATGGATCTATAGTGCCTGACATCAACATCTTTCCCATCTCCAATCTTTCCCCAAGGGTGTTCTCTATCCATAGGAGTAGTAGCCCTCTTTTCATGTGGAGAAAAGCCAAACTTTGTCAAGATCTCTGCCACATACTTGTCCTGGGAGATGAAGATACCATCTTCTTTCTGCTGAACTTGTAAACGAAGAAAGAAGTTCATCTCCCCCATAGCACTCATCTTGAATTTATCTGTCATGAGCTTGTAGAAATCCTCACTCATCTTTGGATCAGTAGACCCAAAAATGATGTCATCAACATAGACCTGAACAAGCAACACATCCTTACCTTTCTTCTTTGTAAATAGTGTCTGATCTATGGTGCCCCTCTTGAATCTATTGTCCACTAAGAAAGTAGACAAAGTACCATACCATGCTCTTGGGGCTTGATGAAGTCCATACATAGCCTTTTTGACTCTATACACCTTGTCTGGATTCTCTGGATCCTCAAAACCAGGAGGCTGCATCACATATACCTCCTCCACAATTGTGCCATAGAGGAAGGCACTCTTGACATCCATTTGATAGACAGTGAAGCCCATGCAGGATGCATAGGCTAAGAAGATCCTAATAGCTTCAATCCTTGCAACTGGTGCAAAGACCTCCTCATAGTCTATCCCCTCCTCTTGTGTATATCCCTGAGCCACTAATCTTGCCTTGTTTCTGACCACAAACCTCTTTCATCTCTCTTGTTTCTTAGAACCCATCTTGTCCCTATAGGTCTGACATATTTGGGACAATCAACCAGCTCCCAAACATCCTGAATTGCAAATTGGTGAAGCTCATCCTGCATTGCTTCTACCCAACTTGGTTCTTTGAGAGCATCAAATATCTTCGTGGGTTCCTGTTGTGACAGAAAACAGGCAAACAAACATGCTTGCACAAGAGGGGTATCAACCTTCTTATGAATATTGGCAATAAACCTACCAAGACCTTGATGAGATCTTCTAGTCTGAACAGGAGTCATAATATCACCAATGATTTGAGAAGTTGGGTGATTCTTCATAGTAGAAGTGAGAACTCCTCCATCAAAAAGTCTGGTGTCCTCAACCTCATTCTCCATGTTGCCAATATCTTCTTCTTCAGACTCTCTTTCATCAACATGAGGATGAACCTCTTCATATAAATTGGAAGGTTCACCTTGTTCAAAAGTGGAAGAGAAAAGATGTGCAGAAGTGTTGTCAACGCCTGAACCTTGTTTGTCAGCATGTGAGCTAACAACGCTTGAACTATTGTTGTCAACGTCTGAGCCATCAACGTCTGAATTGGTCTTGTCAGCGCTAGATTTGCCTTTGTCAGCGTCTGAAGGACCATGCATGTTGTTATCTGATGGTACTTGGGAACCACCATTATCTTGTCCAGCAGCAGTAGCAGCAAAGGCATCTGTCCATATAGGGATTGTAACATATTCATGTATAGGAGATGACTTTTCTGCTTGTGATCCAACCTTTTCATGAACTTGTGTACCTGAAACATCAACAACTTGTTCTTCCACAACATTTGAAGTTACCTTCACAATGTCTGGATTAGTGACAGGCATATAGTTTAAAGTTCGAGATAAAGGTTCCAAGTCAAACAACCAATTTGGACCACTTTCTGGATCACTAGGTTTATTCTCTAAAAACCTGACATGTACTCTTTCAAGAATACGTTTTTCCTCTTTAAGATAAACCCTATATCCCTTGCTCTACACTGAATACCCCATAAAGTAGCCTTCATCACCTTTTGCACTAAATTTACCTAAGGCGTCACTAGTATCTAAGACTACTACATGACAACCAAAGGTCTGAGAAAACCAATATTAGGTTTTCTTCCCCAAAGTAACACATAAGGTGTTTTGTTCTGAATTTTGTTGACCAATGCTCTATTTTGAACATAGCAAGCTGTATTAACAGCCTCAGCCCAAAAGACTATAGGAAAATGAGCATCAGCCAACATGGTTCTGGCTGCTTCAATTAGGCTTCTATTTTTCCTCTCAGCAACCCCATTTTGCTGTGGGGTTCTGGCAACACTGAATTTCCTAGTAATTCCTTTCCTGGCACAGAAATCGTCTAACTTTTTATTCCTAAATTCACCTCCATTATCACTCCTAAGTATTTTAACTTCATTACCAGTTTTCTTCTCAATCTGAGTGATAAAATCAATTAAGGTGTCAGTTGTGTCACTCTTCATAGCTAGAAAGAAGGTCCAAGTAAACCTAGAAAAATCATATGTGATGACAAAGCAGTAGGACTTACCATTCAAACTTTCTATATTGGTTGGACCAAAGAGGTCCATATGAAGCAAATGAAGAGGTCTAGAACTAGAGTGCACCTGTTTGGACTTGAATGAGACATTGTGCTGCTTGCCTTTAAGACATGCAACACAAGAGTGGTCATTGTGGAAGGCCTTCTCAGGCAAACCATCAACCAAGCCAAATCTCACAAGCTTGTTTATATTCTTAAAATTTACGTGCCCTAGTCTCCTGTGCCACAAATTACTTTCATCTACTGAAGCTTTAGCATAGAAACAAGACATATTGTTATTCATTCTAATCCCATTCAGATTCACATTGTATAGGTCTTTATGCCTAGGTGTTCTATAGTCAATATATTTTTCATCAGGGATCTTATAATCCTTGCTTAACACCAAACATTCAGTATCAGTAAACAGAACTTTGTTTTTGTTATCACAAACTTGTGATACACTAAAAAGATTATAATCAAGTTCCTTTACCAAAAATATGTTTTCAAAACGCAAATTCTTGGTGAGAAGTGTTCCTTTGCCTATGATAGTACCATATCCGCCTCCAAAGTAAACCTTATCACCATCCTTAATGGGAGTGAAGTTGGTCAATAGTCTTCCTTCCCTGTCATGTGCCTTGAGCATCCACTATCCCAATATCCAAAATCATTGACCTGTCTTTGAATGCCCTGCACATAAAGAAAACAAGTTAGTTTTCTTTGGGAACCCAAGCCTTGGAAGACTTGGATTCATCTGGTTGTTCAATAAGAATAGACTTAGTTCTCACAACAACCCCATTTTCATCCTTCTTAGGATGAAATACCAGTTAACCCTAATAGGTTTTGTAATGACCTTTGAAATGTAATTAAATATGTTGCAGGTCATTGAAATTCCATTATCATTAGGGTTTTGATCTTTCTTTGGTCTCCATGTTAAGCTTGAAGAAGCTTTAGACCCCTTACCATGTGGTTGCAAATATTTAGGTCTGGTCATGTTTCTGTCAGCGTTGGAATTGGTCTTGTCAACGCTGTATTTACCCTTGTCAGCGTTGAACCTAGGGTTTGCTACAGAAACCCATTGCCTATTAGACCAAGTATTTGTCTTTTGAAATGGTCTTTGTCCATGAGTGTTAGACCCTCTAGTGAAGAATGGGGCAGGTCTAACAACTTGTGGACTTTGCTGCACACAAGGTTTGGGTCTGACAACGTTTGACTTTCTAACAACGTTGACTTTGTTCCTGTCAGTGCTGAATTTGTTCTTGTCAGCGCTGACTTTGGGGGTGTTGACACACTTATATGCTAAATGTGAAAGGCTACCACAAGTGTAACAGGCTTTTCTAGACACAGCTCTAGGTCTAGAAGAGAAGAAGCATGTTCCATCATTGCTAACTTGGCTCTTAGGTGACCTAGTATTCCTATACATCTCTACATACTTAATGCTAGGTTTTCTAACAGTATTTGAGCCAAGATCAACAGCCTTACCAGTGATTGGGTTTGTAACCTTAATGGGAGTTGACTCATTAGGACTTTCACATAGCAAGCCACCCTTAACAAATAAGGTAGGGTTGGCTTTCTTCCATTCATTTAAGTCAGTCAACTTCTGTTGATACTCTTCAACTGGGGTAACAACTCTTGGTGGAGGAATGAATTCCTCCTCTTGGAGTTCTGGCAAACCAGTCCAAGATAGGTCCTTTTGTTGGACACCATAGAAGTCACCTGCTGGTGGTGGAACCACAGAGTAGTCTTTCATCCCAATCCCAGTCATGTCCTTAGGATCCCTTTGTTTATTCACATATTCTCCTAGGGTTTGTGTGGCTCTATCAAATCTTTGAATTTTAAGGCCAACATTATCTTTATTCTTAATGGCCTCATCTAACTTAGTCTGTAGATCACCATTAACCCTTTCCATGATGTTCCTAACATCATTACTAGCATCTAACTCATGTTTTAAGATATTTATTTTATCTTTTAAGTCAAATTCCATTTTCTTGTATTCAGAAACTGTCTTCTTAGTTTGAGTGAGAGCTAGTTGGTAATTAGACAGTTTGCATCTTTCAGTACTCACATCATCTAATAATCTTAACACTTCTTTGTTAAGTCTCTCAGTATTTAACCTACAACCTTTACTACAAAAAGCATCATCGTATACCTCATTATCAGATGAAGAGGAGGAGTGTGCCATGAGAGCATATTGAACATGCTCTTCTTCTTCAATTTCAGCAACGAAAGCTTTATCCTCTTCTACATCTTTAGCCAAATAGCTCCAATCCCATCCCATACCATCAATTCCTTGAACTGCAACCATGGCTTTAGGATCCTGAGCCTTAACAATTTGGCTTGAAGGTTTGCCAGCATCAGATCTTCTAGGAGACCTGCATTCCCTCATGAAGTGCCCCATACGATGACAGTTGTAGCACTCAACTTTGGATTTATCAAATCCAGCTGTGTCCTTTGCATTGAAGGTCATCTTCTTCTTAAACCTTCTATTCCACCTGTTTGCTCTTATACTAGCAAGAGCCATATTCTACTTGATATCCATTTCTTCCAAGTGCTCATCACTTATCTGCTCAAGGTCCTTATATGTAATCACTGAACCATTGGGCAAAGAAGCAATATAAGCACATACAGTATCCAGATCTAAGCCAACAGGTTTAACTCTTGGTGAGTCACTTTTGTATGTGTCAGTGTCTGAAAAGGAGGCGTTGACAGGACATGTTCCAACGTTGACACATGATGCTCCAGTAACTGGATGCATGTAAGAGTCCTTCTGTTCAAATTGGCCTTCACTGTGTGAGAAGAAAGCCATGTTGCTATTAGTAGACTTACTTCCATGCTCCAGAAGGGTTTCATTCTCCAACAGCCTTAGTTTGTTGTAGATATCATCAAAAGTAGAACTTTTGTGAGTGTTGTTGGCAAGTATAGATCTTGTCTCAATCTTCCACGCTTCACCAAGACTTTTAAGGAAAGTAGCATTAATGTCAACATCACCAAGTTGTGTCCCCATAAAGGACAACTTGCTTGTAATATCAAGCAATCTGCTTCTCACACTGCTAAGCTTTTCATTGGGTTGAGCTTTGAAAACAGCATAATCATGCATGAGTTGTTTCTTCTTCTCTTCTCTAGTATCTTCATTGCCACCATATGCAACTTCAAGAGCCGCCCAAAGGTCTTTAGCAGAATCATAACCTCTGTATTTATGCTGGTTCTCTTGTCCCAAAGAGACTTTCAGAATATTTAGGGTTTTCATATCAACCCTTCTCTTTGCTATATCTTCAGCAGACACAGCTCTACCATCACCATGTTTTTCTTTCTTATCTGCTTCTGGACATCCAGCAACAGCAGTTCTTGTAGCAATAGCAGCAGCAACCTTTTCAGCTCTATTGTATGTGTTCCCATATTCAATGATCTCCCAGAGAGTGTAGTCATAGATCCCCAAATATTGCTCAAAGTTGAATTTCCACAATTCAAAGTTGGTTGCATCAAGAATGGGAATCTTGATGTTTGGCAAAGGTTAGGAGGAAGAGGTTATTTCTGGAGTTGACATAATGTTGTTTAGGGTTTTGAGAAAATTAGGGTTTTGGTGTTTTTAGGGTTCTTGTGTTCTTTAAGATCAAAAGTTCCTCAACAAGCTCTGATACCACTTGTTGATCCCAAACTTAGATCGATTTAGCTTTATGTATACGAGATTAGATCAAGTAATACACTTAGAGAAACCTTTGTATATGTATATGAAAATCTAAGTGTTATGCGGAATTAACACTTAAACAAGAACACACAAGATGTAAACAAACTTTCACTTTGATTAATGATATCAAACTTGCTTACAATGAAAGTAGTTTACGTATGAAAACTATATTGAACTTAAACCTAAAGGTCTTCTTTTATAGACATAAGATGCCTTGTACAATAATCTACGTATCAACTATTCTAGGTAAAGATAAATATAGAAAATACATTGTTGTTCCTATCTTTACTAGAAGTAATCTAGAATACAATAAACGCGTAAAGTATATCTTCCCATCATCAGTGCTTGTCTTCAATGTATCAACGCTTGACTTTGTCTTGTCAACGCTTGAGCTGTCAGCGTTTATTTTACTCCTGTCAACGCTTGTTTTACTCTTGTCAGCGCTCAAGTAGACTGGCCATAATTTATTCCCAACAGTTGCATCCAAAATAGAGAGCTGAAGTCCCGGCGATTGAAGAATCAAAGGATCTCGGCAAATTATCACTCGATGAACTCATATGTAACTTGAAAGTTTATGAGATGATAATTTTGAAGGACTCAGAAATGGTGAAAACCAAGAGTGAAAGAAAGTCTCTTGCACTCAAGGCCAAGAAGGCACAAAGTGACCATGAAAGATCCTTAGATAGTGATGATGAGGAATATGCCATGGCGGTTAGAGACTTTAAGAAGTTCTTCAAAATACGAGGTCAATACGTGAGGCAACCAAACAACGACAAGAAGACCTTCTCCAAAATCCGATTTGCCAAAGATGATAAAGGTGATAGGAAATTCTTTAGATGTGGTGATCCGAATCATTTCATCGGTGATTGTCCTAAGCCTTCACGCGACAAGAACCACACGACGTTCGTTGGAGATTCATGGAGTGATAGCGGTGAAGATGTTGATGACAACCCCAAAGATGAGAAATGTCTTATGGCTCACACTTTTAAAGAGGTACATTACAAAACCGATTATTATAGCAATAATAGTTCTTCTCAAGATGATAGTGAATTAGAAGGCCAATACAATAATTTACATAAACTAAGCCTTAAATTCATTGAAAAGAACAAAGTTTAATAATCAACTATAACTAAGCTTTAGAATGAGATTAGTGAGTTAAGAGAGAAATTATCTAAGCTTGAGAAAAACAAAGAAGTTGATTTTGGTTGTTTAATGTGAAAACCTTAGACAAGAGAATGAAGATCTCAAGAGTACCTCCATTAAATTGGAAAAGTTCATGAATGGTACTAGTGCTCTTGATGATATGTTGAACAAACAAATTCATCTAAGGAAAGACTTAGGTTGGGACATAACACTAATGAAGCATCAACTAGTGAACCAAAACAAGCTAGGTTTTCAGAAAAACGCACCCCTATACGCGATTCTCCAGTATATGGTGCGGTTCCTTATTGCTATGTAACCGCGGACAGAAGGAAGTTTTTGTGAAAATCCTGAACTTTCTGAAAAGTCTATTTTAGGTGAAGTGCCAAAACATATTCTTATTAACAAGGTCAAAGTACCTATTCTTGAAAAGCCTACTCTAGATAAATTCTACAAGCTCTTGAGTAAACCTCTGATGGGAACTAGAAACTTATCTAGACAAACATCTACTCCTCCAAGAGTACGAAATGAGTCTAAACCTAGAAATATAACACCTACACCAAAAAGAGATGATCAAGCTAAATCACGACCTAGAAGTAAAACTCCAACACCTAGAAAGAATAACAATAATTCTAGATCAAGATCAAAGACACCTAGGAGAAACTATGGACAACAAAATGGCCATATTAATTGGAATAATTTTCAACAACAATACTTTTCCCCATGGGGAGTGTCTCCTCCATTCATGCATCCTAACCAAATGCAAGGGATGTTTGGAACTAACAACTTTGGACCCATGAGATATTGGGGACCAAATGTTTGATCTTGTGTGTTGTTACCTAAATATGCTTAGGAATCGATTTAGAGCCCGACGAGTGGATTAAGAATAGTGATTGTTCTAAAATCATGACGGGTAATCGAAGTTTGTTCTCGTACTAAAAAGCATATGATGGAGGTAACGTTACATTCGCAAGTAATCGACGTGGTAATATCATTTGCAAAGGTACGGTCCTCTTGACTCTATGACCAAAGAAAACGTAGAGCACGTAGATAACTTAGGTTTTAACCTTCTAAGTATAGGTCAAATTTGTGACAATAAGTGTAAGGTCATCTTTTCAGAATATGACAGTGAAATCGTAAAAGATGGAAAGGTCATTGGAAAAGGTGTTAGAAAGCATGGGCTTTATGTCATGAGGGTCAATAGGAGGTCAAAGGACAACTTATGTCTAGCGACTTTAGATGATAGTTCTACTCTTTGGCATACGAGATTAGGTCACGCTAATATGCGTTTAATTCAATCTTTAGTCTCTAAGTGTTGATCCCAAACTTAGATCGATTTAGCTTGTGTAAACGAGATTAAATAAAGTTAAACACGTAGAGAAACTTTGTTGTATATGTAACAATTCAAGTATTATGCGGAATTAATACTTAAACAAGAACACACAACCAAGATAAACCAAACTTTCACTTTGATTGATAAATCGAACTTGCGTACAATGAAAGTGTAAACGTATGTTAAACTAAAACCTAAAGGCCTCCTTTTATAGATTAAGGAGCCTTGTACAAGAGTCTACGTATCAGCTATTTTAGGTAAAGATAAACATAAGGAATACATTGTCGAACATATCTTTACTAGAAACATACTAGAAACATAAAATGTGTAGACTAAGTCTTCTATCAGTGCTTGACTTCTTCTTATCAACGCTTGACTTCTTCCTGTCAATGCTTATCCTGTCAACGCTTGATTTCTTCTTATCAACGTCCGAGTTGCTCTTGTCAGTGTCCAAGTGTCTTGACTACATTTTATTCCCAACAATCCTCCCCTAAACTTGATATCTACTCTAATATTCAAGTTTCTGAATAAAAACTAAGAACTAGGAGGATTCTTACAAATCTTATCAAATTGGAAATAAATATATCTAATCAAATCTTTGGCCATGTCACTTGAGTAGTCAATTTCCAGCTGTGTTGTCATCATTTTCTCCAAAACTTCTTTGGACATAGGATACTCAGCATCCACAAGAAGATACTCAGAAAACTTTGTAGAACTCAAATGATACACACCAGCTGTTGAATATAGACGCCATTGAAGTCCACTGATATCATCATCAAGATCCTTCCAAACATGATCTTCTTCATCTGGTGCACACATCCTTCTGAATGTTGACCAAATCTTTATTCCATTGACTGAAGTAGGTGCTTCAGTCTCATACTTGGCCTGTAGTAACCTCCAAAGGTCTGCCAAGTCTTCCCTATCCAGGCTTGCAAACAAAGACATAAGAGTAGTAAAAGTATGTACCTCTTTCCCATATCTGCCAATCATCCAGAACCCACTTGCATCTTCTTCATATCTAACTATAGGTTTTCTGGAATCATGAGGTATCACTTCCACCATATGTGAAGCTTCCAAGGATGAAAGCTTAATGCTTCTTCTAATAAAAGCTTCACTAGGATTCACTTTATCCATGTTTTTTGGGAATTCAAGTGGAACTCCCTTCTTCAAAGGTCTTTGTGCAATCAAAGCCTGTTGAATCTGCATCTCTTCTGCAAGCTCTTCCTTTCTTTCATCTGAAAGAAGTATGATAGTGTTCATCTCTTGCACTCTTGCCCAAATAGGATAAGCCTTATATTCCAATTCATCAAAGGATAATCCCTGCAACTTCTGAAAAGTCCAACCCCCTTGATGGCATTTAAGCAAATATAATAAAGCTCCCTTCTATCTCTCTTAGATTGTGAAAAAACTTTGCTGGTTTTATACTTTAGGATTACCTGGCAATCCCTTTGAATCCTGAGTAGAATCTCCAAACCCCAAATTTGATCTGATAAGGGCATGTCTGGATTTTCCATGATCTAATTCTCCCATGCAAAGTACATCTGGGCAACTTTAGGCATATCATAATCCACCTTCATCTTCAACTCTGCAAGTTTTTCCCTTGCCAACACGTCACCAAATTCAAGTCTTTCTGGTTCTTCAATAATCATAACACTTGAATATGTACTCTCATCATCACTGCCTTTTTTACTCTCAATAGCAGTTTCCTTCATCCTATCTTCTTTCTCAAGTTGTGAAGCAAACATGGAATCAAATTTTACTTGGGCTGCATCCTTGGGAGCCACTGTTTCTACCATAATCCCTTTACCTCTATATGATATATCAATGATGGGTAAAGATGAGGATGGTACTTTTGTAGACACATCTTTGATGATAGCTGATGACTGGAATACATCAACCATACCTGCAGGTCTATCAACGTCCAAAACTTGTGTGTCAACGCCTAACTTACTCTTATCAGCGCTTGGATTGTCAGCGTAAAAAATTTGCTTGTCAACGCTCACCTTACTCTTGTCAGTGCTTCTTGTGAACTGCTCCATCATATCAGTAAAAGATAAATTCAATTTTGTAGGGGTAACTAATGAAACATCAAAACATGGTTGCCTCTTCAAATCTGTTATGCTTCAGCTATACCCAAAGATTCTCATTCATGTGAGCCTTTGTCAATCACATGTATCTGCTCATCCTCTCCTTTGGAAGAATCCTCCATTCCACGCCTTTGGTTAGCACCATCTAAAATAACAATCCTCTCCCTCAATTGTTGAGTTCAAGGCCTTGTGTAGAGACAGTATGTACAAGGTCTGCATTTTGCTTTTGCAAGCTAATGCAGACAGCCATCAATTCCAACAATGTATAGGGTTCCAATATGCCCTCCTCTAGAATGGGAATTTGACCTCCCAAAGTAGAGTCATGGGGCATGAATGGGGTCTTAATGATGTTAGGACTGACTTGGCCTGCATCTAATCTAGTACCAATAGTCCTAGCCCTACCCATGTCACCAACCACACTTGTGGTGGTGGTTCTCTCTGCAACATGGCTAGGACCACCAGAGGAGAACACTCTAATGGTCCTTTGGCGTTTTTCCATCCTAAAGTCTGGGGGTGAGGAAGATGATGTGGATTGGGTTTCAGTTTGGAGGTTAAGGGGTGTTTGGGTTTGTTGTAGAAAGATGTCAACGTTTAGATTTGAAGTGTCAACGCCAACATTTAACGTGTCATTGTTGAAGGGATCTTGGTCAAGTTCCATATGTTGAGGCGATGGTGAAGGTTCAGGTAATGGGTCTGGTTGTGGTTGTGGGTCAGGTTGAGGTTGTGCTGCTGCAATAATAGCAAACATAGCTTGGGTAAGAGGTAAGTCTCTGTGGGGGGGGGGGGTGAATTCATCCTTCCAAAATAGCTTTCTTTTGCACATGAATCAAATAAAAATCATCATGATCCCTGGTGCAATACCTTTGTTCATCAAAAACCATTTGCAAAAATCTTGGGTAAGAAAAAGTCATCTTGCTACCCTTGTTTTTACACATGCCATCAAAAATCATTTTAGAAAAATTATATTTTTTCCCTGTAGCAATACACACAATGGCACTACCAATTGATCTGTTAATTTCATTATGTGCAGTACATTTAGGACTCAAACATTGAAGTATGACATGTATTAAGTACTTCCAAGCTGGGGGAAATTCCTGTTTTGAATATTTATTTAAAGATCCATCTTTAGGGAAAGGATAACCCAAAGCTTGAAGTCCTTGTTCTAGATCACCAATGAGTAGGGTGGTTATACCATCTACATCATTAAGATGCAAAGCCTGGCGAACCAAGGCTTCAGTAACCACCCATGAACGCCCATGGACTGTAGTAGTCAATGTAGTCACATTATTAATCCTTGAGGAAGTGACAGTATTCCAAAACTGCTTAATATGAGTGACAGGGATAAGAGGAGCATGAGAAAGTGCATACCTTACAAGGGATGCATTTAAATACTCCACCATCTGAGTATATTGAGGAAACAGGGTGTAGTCAGCCTCCAAATAGGCAACCATGTTATGCTGACTTCTGAATCCCAATACCAAATCACTTGGTTTAAACTTAGGCGCCATTGATGTAGAAAGTTGTGTGTAAGGTTATGAAAGATGAATATATGTGAAATTTTAGTTAGACAAGAATAAGCAGTTACCCTGTTTCAAAATAATGAGCCAAATATATAGGAGAGGTAGGCACATGTGATTGGTAAAAAATTAGGCAGTTATTTTCAAAATACAATGATGAAAATCTTGAAAAGAAAATAACTTATCTTGTGCATTAATAAAAAGTTACCAACTCCTAAAATTACGGCCCAAATTTTCGTCAAAAATAACAACTGGGTAGGACCCAATGAGTATCAACGGTCAAAAATAACCTATCAACGCCCAACGGCTATATTCTTGTCAACGTTGGAAAAAGCCATGTCAACGTTAAAATTGGTCCTAACAACGTTTGGAAATAAACCTGTCAACGTCCAAAAATAAAAATAATAAAAATGAAAAAGGAACTTAACAAATTGATTTATCCTAGTGAAGATAACCTATAAACTGAAAATTACTATAGGGTGGCAAGCATTGTCCAATCATGCACACTTGCTTAAGCAAGATAGACATAATTGTCCTCAAGTGTCCCTTTCTAACCAAAGTTCTTAACAATGAAGTTATCTCATAAAATCCTTTATAACTTCCCAGGTAAGCCCATTAAAAATTATACCCAAGTCTCCCAACAGACCACATCCAATTCTAGGCCAAAAAGTCTTGGCAGCGTGCAAAGTATATCAACTTTGCATGCTACAGTGCCTCATGAGTTAGTAAACTAATTCATACTCACCAGTGGACACAATCTAGAATTATGATAAGAGTATTATATGAATACCCAAAAAGTCCTAAAGGTTTCCTAAACCTCCCCTTAAACTATGATACATAAGTTGCCACATAAAATGCATGTAGTAAAAATTTATGTCAAGATAGGAATATAAATATTCCAACCATCATCCATAAACTGAAACATGCTCCAATAATGCTCCAAGAATCCATAAGCAACTTTGTATCCATTTGTACAATGCTAACAACGCATGCATAATTAGATCAAAAACCACAAAACTAACATGTTGCTGACAACGTCAATTTAACACTTGTCAGCGTTAAAATAACCTTTGTCAGCGTTAGACTAATAAAGTGGAAAATCTAATTTTGTACAAAGACCAATAAAAAATGCATATCCTGTACATACTTGTACAAAAAGGTCCCAAAACACATATTAAGTAAGATTGATCATTCCAATACTTGTTACCAAGTATTGAAATCTTCCAGTATCAAAAGGTTTAGTTAATAAATCAGCCACATTTTCCTATGTGTCAACCCTATCTGGTTGTATTAAACCTTTTTCAAAACAATCTCTTATAAAATGATGTCTAATTTCTATGTGTTTTGTTTTAGAGTGATGTACAGGATTTTTAATAATGCATAAAGTACTGTTATTGTCTACAAAAATCTTGGTATGCATGAAATTATACCCATAATCCAACAGCTGATTCTGAATCCATAAGACTTGTCCACAACAAGCAGCTGCAGCTACATACTCTGCTTTAGTTGTAGAATTGGCCACCACTTTTTGTTTCTTGCATTGCCAAGATATCAACCTACTCCCAAGAAACTGGCATCCACCAGTTATGGATTTTCTATCAAACTTGTCACCCCCATAATCACTGTCTGAATATGCAATAAGCTCCAATGGAGAAACTTTTGGATACCATAATGCCAAAGTGGGATAGCACATCCTCTTGACAGCATAAAGATGACACTCTTTGGGAGTCACTTGATGGCGTGCACATGCACACACAACAAACATAATGTCAGGTCTTGAAGCTGTGAGATACATAAATGAACCAATCATTGACCTATAATGCCTGACATCCAACTCTTTTCCATCTCCAACTTTTCCCTAAGGGTGTTCCTTATCCATGGGTGTGCTAGCCCGTTTCTCATGTGGAGAAAAGCCAAACTTCTTCAAGATTTCTACTGCATATTTGTCTTGAGAGATGAAGATACCATCGTCTTTCTGCTGAACTTGTAACCCTAGAAAGAAGTTCATCTCCCCCATTGCACTCATCTTGAATTTGTCTGTCATGAGTTTGGAAAAGTCTTCACTCATCTTTGGACTAGAAGAGCCAAAGATGATATCATCCACATAAACCTATACAAGTAAGAAATCCTTACCAGTCTTCTTTGTAAACAAGGTATGGTCTATGGTACCCCTTTTAAATCCATTTTCCACCAGATAGGTGGACAATGTGCCATACCATGCTCTTGGGGCTTGATGAAGTCCATACATAGCTTTCTTTACTCTATACACCTTGTCTGGATGTTCTGAATCTTCAAAACAGGAGGCTGCATTACAAAAAACCTCCTCTACAATTGTGCCATAAAGAAAAGCACTCTTCACATCCATTTGATAGACTATAAATCCCATGTAGGAAGCATAGGCTAGAAAAATCCTTATAGCCTTAATCCTTGCAACTAAGGGTGGCTAAATAGATGGACTAGACGGGTATGGGTAGTGGGTTAAATGGACGTTGGTCCATGGACGCGGACTAAATGGGCAATTTTTAATATTTGGACTAAATGGACTTGGACCAAATGGACATTGGAAAAAATGAACATGGGTTAAATGGACAATATTAAAGGAGAAATAAAGAGACTCAAGATTAATTTAACCAAATGATTTTATGTTGTCCAAATAGTCCATAATACCCATGTGTTTAACAAAATGCTTTTTATGTTGTCCAAATAGTCCAACTAAAATAAAAGTAATATACATTTAGTCCAATAGTTCAAAAAGGGTCTAAATAGCCCAAATTTAAGCATATGGATATGATTTGCCACCTCTACTTGCAACAGGTGCAAAGACCTCCTCATAGTCTATCCCTTCCTCTTGTGTATATCCTTGAGCAACTAAACGTGCCTTGTTTCTGACCATAATGCCTCTCTCATCCTTTTTGTTTCTAAGAACCCATCTTGTCCCAATAGGTCTGACATGTCTGGGACAATCAGCTAACTCCCAAACATCCTGAATAACAAATTGTTGAAGCTCATCTTGCATTGATTCCACCCAACTTGGTTCTTTGAGAGCATCAAAAATCTTCTTGGGTTCCTATTGTGACAAAAAACAGGCAAACAAACATGCTTGAACAAGAGGGGTATCAACCTTCTTGTGAATATTGGCAATAAATCCTCCATGATTCTGATGAGACCTTCTAGTTTGCACAGGAGTCATCACATCACCTATGATTAAAAAATAAGGATGATTCTTCATGGTAGATGTAAGTACTCCTCCTTCAATGATTGTGTTATCATCAATTTCACTATCCATATTGCCAATATCTTCTTCAAATTCTCTTTCATCATCATCTGAATGAACCTCCCCATCTCTGTTTGAAGGTTCACCCTGTTCAAAATTATTGGAAGAGAAAAAATGGTCAAAAGTGTTGTCAACGCCCGAATTAGGGTTGTCAACGTTTGAGCCATCAACGCCTGAATTTGTCTTGTCAGCGCCAGATTGTCCTTTGTCAGTGTTTGAAGAATCATGCATGTTTTCAACTGGTGATACTAGTGGACCACCTTTCTCTTTTCCACCAGCAGCAGCAAATGCATCTATCCATATAGGAATGGTAACATACTCAAGTATGGGTGATGATTTGTCTGCTTGTGATCCAACCTCTTCATCAACCTGTTTACCTGAAATTTCAACAACTTGTTCTTCCAAAACATTTGAAGTCACCTTCACAATGTTTGGATTAGTAACATGCATATAATTCAATGTCCTAGACAGAGGTTCCAAGTCAAATAACCAATTTGGACCACTTTCAGGATCACTAGGTTTACTCTCTAAAAACCTAACATGTACTTTTTCAAGTATACGTTTTTCTTTCTTAATGTAAACCCTATATCCTCTACTCTGCACTGAATAACCCATAAAGTAGCTTTCATCACCTTTAGCACTAAACTTACCTAAGGCATCACTAGTGTCCAAAACAACTATATGACATCCAAAAGGTTTAAGAAAAAAAATATTAGGTTTTCTACCCCAAAATAGCTCATAAGGTGTCTTGTTGTGAATCTTGTTGATTAATGCACTATTCTGAACATAGCAAGCTGTATTCACATCCTCAGCCCAAAAAGCTATGGGAAAGTGAGCATCAGCCAACATAGTCCTAGCTGCTTCTATGAGTGTTCTATTCTTTCTCTCAGCTACCCCATTTTGTTGTGGGGTCCTAGCTACACTAAACTGTCTAGTTATCCCTTTCTTGGCACAAAAGTCATCTAACAACATATTTCTAAACTCACCACCATTATCACTTCTAAGTATCTTAACCTCATTCTCAGTCTTTTTCTCTAGTTGGGTAATAAAATTAATCAAAGTATCAGCAGTTTCACTTTTCAAAGCTAAAAAGAAAGTCCAAGTAAATCTAGAAAAATCATCATTGATGACAAAACAGTAGGATTTACCATTTAAGCTTTCTATATTAGTTGGACCAAACAAGTCCATATGCAGTAAGTGAAGTGGTTTAGAACTAGAATGCACATGTTTAGACTTAAAGGAGACTTTGTGTTGTTTGCCCTTAAGACATGCAACACAAGAATGGTCATTGTGAAAAGCCTTCTCAGGCAAACCATCAACTAAACCATGTCTCACAAGTCTATTTATATTCTTAAAATTAATGTGCCAAAGATTACTCTCATCAATTGAAGCCTTAGCATATAGACATGACAAATTATTATTCATCCTAATTCCATTAAGATTAACATTATAAATGTCCTTATGCCTAGGTGTTTAATAATCAATGAATTTCTCATGTGGTATTTTAAAATCTTTGCTCAACACCAAGCATTCAGTATCAATAAAAAGAACTTTATTTTTGTTATCACACACCTGTGATACACTAAACATATTATAGTCAAGTTCTTTTACCAAAAACACGTTCTCAAAACATAAATTGTTGGTGATAAGAGTGCCTTTTCCAATGATAGTTCCATATCCGCCTCCAAAGTACACTTTGTCACCATCTTTAATGGGAGTGAAGTTTGTCAAGTAGTCTTCCTTTCCTATCATGTGCCTAGAGCATCCACTATCCCAATAGCCATAATCATTAACCTGCTTTTGAATGCCCTGCACATAAAGAAAACAAATTAGTTTTCTTTGGGAACCCAAGCCTGAGCAGACTTGGATTCATTTGGTTGTTCAACAAGAACAGACTTAGTCCTTATGACAACCCCTTGTTCATCCCTTTTTGGATCAAACACCCAGTTAACCCCAATTGGTTTAGTTATGACCTTTGAAATATAATGAAATCTGTTACAGGTCATAGAAATCCTATCTGAATTAGGGTTTTGGTCTTGTTTAGGTCTCCATGTCAAGCTAGAAGAAGCTTTAGACCCCTTTCCCTTTGGTTGCAAATATTTGACATTACTTGGTCTAGCAACGTTCCTGTCAGCGTTTAATTTGTTCTTGTCAACGCTGAAATTACCCTTATCAACGTTGAACCTAGGGTTTGCTACAGGAACCCAATGTCTGTTAGACCACGTATTGGTCTTCTGAAAAGGCCTTTGTCCATAAGTATTAGACCCTTTTGTAAAGAATGGGGCTGGTCTAATGACTTGTGGACTTTGCTGGACAAAAGGTTTAGGTTTGACCATGGTTGACTCTATATCATCGTTGACCTTTGAAGCGTTGACACACTTATAAGTTAAATGTGAAAAACTTCCACAAGTATAGCAGGATTTTCTAGACATAGCTCTAGGTTTAGATGAAAAGAAACCTGTCCCATTATCACTAATTTGACTTTCTGGTGTCCTAGGTTTTCTATACATTTCTGCATATTTAATACTAGGTTTTCTATCAACGTTTAAGCCAAGGTCAACAGTCTTGCCAGTAGTAGGATTGGTCACTTTTATAGATGTAGACTCATTTGGGTTGTCACTAAGCATGCCACCCTTAACAAAGAAAGTAGGGTTGGCTTTCTTCCATTGGTCCAAATCAGTCAATTTCTGCTTGTATTCCTCTACTGGGGTAAGAACTCTTGGTGGAGGAATAAATTCCTCTTCTTGGAGTTCTGGTATACCAGTCCAAGACAAATCCTTTCTAAGGACACCATAAAAGTTCCCAGCAGGTGGTGGAACACCAGCATACTCTTTCATCCCAATCCCAGTCATATCCCTAGAATTTCTTTGTTCACTAATACATTTTTCTAGGGTTTGTGAAGCTTTATCAAATCTCTGGATTTTTAGATCTACATTATCTTTGTTTTTTATAGCCTCATCTAACTTAGCTTGTAAAGCACCGTTGCCTCTCTCCAAAATGTTTCTAACCTCAACACTAGCATTTAAATCATGAGTTAAAATATTGATTTCATCTTTTAGGTCAAACTCCATTTTCTTATATTCAACCACAGTCTTTTCAGTTTTAGTAAGAGCAAGTTGATAATTAGATAACTTGCATCTTTCACTAACAACATCTGCTGTTAATTTTAAGACTTCTTTGTTAAGCTTTTCAGTATTTAGACAACAACCCTTACTACAAAATGCATCATCATATACCTCATTGTCTGATGAAGATGAAGAGTGTGCCATGAGAGCATAATGAACATGCTCCTCTTCTTCCTTTTCTATAACCAAAGCTTTGTTCTCTTCCTCATCCTTGGCCAAATAGCTCCAATCCCAGCCAACACCATCAATGTCTTGCATAGAAACCATAGCTTTGGGATCCTGAACCTTGATGATTTGGCTTGAGGGTTTTCCAGCATCAGATCTTCTTAGAGATCTGCATTCTCTCATAAAGTGTCCCATTCGATGACAATTATAACACTCAACCTTAGATTTATCAAATCCAGCAGTGTCCTTAGCATTAAAAGTCATCTTCTTCTTAAATCTTTGATTCCATCTATTTTCCCTTATGCTTGCAAGAGCCATATTCCACTTTATGTCCATCTCCTCCAAATGCTCATCACTAATTTGCTCAAGGTCCTCATATGTAATCACTGAACCATTGGGCAATGAAGCAACGTATGCACACACAGTATCTAGATCAATACCATCAGGCTTAACTCTTGGTGAGTCAACATTATATGTGTCAGCATCTGAATGTGAGGCGCTGATAAAGCTTTATCCAACGTTGACACAAGGTGATCCAGTAACGGGGTGCATGTATGATTCCCTTTGATCAAATTAACCTTCACTATGTGAGAAGGTCATGTTTCCATTGGCAGACTTGCTTCCTTGATCCAAAAGGATTTCATTCTTTACAAGCCTTAGTTTATTGTAAACATCATCAAAAATGGAACTTTTGTGAGTATTATTAGCAATCATAGACCTTGCTTCAATCTTCCATGCATCACCAAGACTTTTAAGGAAAGTGGTGATGATATCAACATCATCATGCAATGTTCCCATGAATGACAACTTGCTTGTAATGTCAAGAAGTCTGCTTCTCACTCCACTTAGCTTTTCATTGGGAAGGGCTTTAAATACAACATACTCATGCAAGAGTTGCTTCTTTTTCTCTGAGGCAATATCATCATTACCACCATAAGCAACTTGAAGGGCTGCCCAAAGATCTTTTGCAGAATCATAGCCTCTATATTTAAAGCTGATTGGCTTGTCCCAAATAGAGTTTGAGGATGCTTAGGGTTTTCATGTCGTTCCTTCTTTTTGTAACGTCCTGAGTTGAGACAGCTCTTCCATCTTCAGGTTTTTCTTTTCGATCCTCTTCAGTAGAGCCTGGAGTTGATCTTACCAAGATAGCAGCTGCAATCATGACAGCCTTATTGAATGTGTTTCCATATTCAGTAATTTCCCATAGGATGTGGTCATAGATTTGAAGATACTGCTCAAAGTTAAACTTCCACAGCTCAAAGTTGTCTGGGTCTAGCATGGGAATCTTGATGTTAGGGCTTGAGGAGGAGGAGGTTAACTCTGGAGTAGACATGGTGTTTTAGTTTTAGGGTTTCTTGAAAATTAGGGTTTTTGGCGATTTAGGGTTTTTGTGTTCTTTTAGATTAAAGTTTCTCAACAAGCTCTGATACCACTTGTTGATCCCAAACTTAGATCGATTTAGCTTGTGTAAACGAGATTAAATCAAGTTAAACACGTAGAGAAACTTTTTTGTATATGTAAAAATTCAAGTATTATGCGGAATTAATACTTAAACAAGAACACACAACCAAGATAAACCAAACTTTCACTTTGATTGATAAATCGAACTTGCGTACAATGAAAGTGAAAACGTATATTAAACTAAAACCTAAAGGCCTTCTTTTATAGATTAAGGAGCCTTGTACAAGAGTCTACGTATCAGCTATTTTAGGTAAAGATAAACATAAGGAATACATTTTCGAACATATATTTACTAGAAACATAGTAGAAACATAAAACATGTAGACTAAGTCTTCTATCAGTGCTTGACTTCTTCTTATCAACGCTTGACTTCTTCCTGTCAACGCTTATCTTGTCAACGCTTATCCTGTCAACGCTTGATTTCTTCTTATCAACGTCCGAGTTGCTCTTGTCAGTGTCCAAGTGTCTTGACTACATTTTATTCCCAACACTAAGGAGTTGGTAAGACATCTCCCCAAGATGAACTTTGATAGTCACTTTTGTGATGCTTGAAAAATTGGGAAGCAAGTTCACTCAAGTCACAAAGCCAAGAATTTGGTTTCGACCTCTCGGTGCTTAGAGCTCCTACATATGGATCTCTTTGGACCTTCTGCCATACGGATTTATGGAGGTAACCTTTATACCCTAGTTATAGTTGATGACTATTCTATATTCACTTGGACTAGATTTTTAGCGTCTAAGAATGAAGCTTTCGATCACTTTGAAACCTTTAGTCGAAGAATTCAAAATGAACTAGGATGTTCAATTGTCTCTATTAGGGCGGATCATGGTAGGGAATTTGATAATGAAGTGCAAATCGCTGCCTTTTGTGAAGCTCATGGTATTACCCATAACTTATCGGCTCCTCGCACTCCATAATCAAATAGGGTAGTTGAAAGGAAGAACAGGATCATCCGAGAGATGAATAAGATGATGTTAAATGAGAAATCTTTACCTCAAAATTTTTGGTGCAATGCCGTGGACACATCGACCTACATTCTCAACTGAATTCTTATTCGACCTTTTCTAGGAATGACCCCCTATGAGATTCTTAAAGATAAGAAGCCCTCATTGGAATACTTTAGGGTGTTTGGAAGCAAGTGTTTCATTCTCAACACCAAATATTACCTTACTAGTTCGACCCAAAGTCTTACGAAGGTATATTTTAGGTTATTCTCAAACTTGTAAAGCCTACATAGTCCTCAATAGAACCTCGGGTGTAATTGAAGAATCACTTAACGTGACATTTGATGAAACCCCTCCTTCATCTAAGACACCACCTTTAGTAGATGATGACTTGGATGAAATAGACATAGTTAATTCCAAAGATGTTAGAAACATAGGAGTTGAAGACCTTAGTGTTGAAAAGGGAGTAAACATAAAGGAGTCAAAGGATCATGCTCTCGATAACGTCATAGGAGAATTAAATCAAAGGACCCTAAGATCTCAAGTTCAAAATAAAAGTAACTTCTTTTGTTTCGTCTCCTTGACTGAACCAAAGAATGTTAAAGAAGCTTTGATGGATGAGAGTTGGGTCATCGCTATGAAAGAAGAATTGAATCAATTCATTGCTAATGACGTTTGGGAACTTGTTCCTACACCTAGAAGTTCAATCATCAAAGGAACCAAATGGGTATATAGGAATAAGTTAGACGAGAATGGTGTTGTGTCTCGTAACAAGGCTAGACTTGTAGCTCAAGGCTATAATCAACAAGAAGGTATTGATTATGACGAGACATAAGCACCCGTAGCAAGATTAGAATCCATTAGAATCCTTTTAGCCTACGCTTGTTCCTTAGACTTTAAGCTTCAACAAATGGATGTAAAGAGTGCATTTATTAACGGTTTAATAAATGAGGAGGTATATGTGGCTCAACCTCTCGGCTTCATTGATTTTGAGAAACCAGATAATGTTTACAAGATTAAGAAAGCTCTTTATACTCTCAAACAAGCACCCAAATCTTGGTATGATAGACTTAAAGCATTTCTTGTAAAACATGAGTATACCATAGGGATGGTAAACAATACGCTCTTTACAAAGAAGAAAGGTTCTCACCTCATTATCGTACAAATATATGTTGATGACATTTTATTTGGTTCAACTTGTCAATCATTGTGTGATGACTTTGCCAAAATCATGCATGACGAGTTTGAAATGAGTATGATGGGAGAAGTTAACTTCTTTTTAGGACTCCAAATTAAACAAATGGACGATGGTATTTTCTTTAATCAATCCAAGTATGTTAAAGAAATGCTAAAGAAATTTGGATTAGAAGACTCTATACCAATGAAGACCCCTATGGCCTCGGATACTAAACTTACCGTAGATGATGATTGTGAGTCGGTAGACAACACCAAATATAGAGGTATGATTGGTATTTTGTTGTACCTAACGGCAAGTCGACTGGGTATCATGTTTAGTGTTTGCCTTTGTGCTCGCTTCCAAGAGGCTCCCAAAACATCTTACCTTGAAGCAGTTAAACGTATCTTTCGATACATTAAGGGCACTATACATTTAGGATTATGGTATCCTAAAGGGACCGACATAGAAACCATTGTCTACGCGGACTCGTATCATGCGGGAGACTATGTGGACCGGAAAAGCACTAGTGGAGTTTGTACCTTCATGGGTTGTTGTTTAACTTCTTGGTTCTATAAGAAACAAACCGCTCTTGCTATATTCACCACGGAAGCCGAGTATTTGAGTGCTGTTAAAGCTTGTCAACAAGCTCTATGGATGAAGCAAGCACTTGTTGATTACGGGATTTCTCTCGATGATGTTCCCATCATGTACGACAATAAGGGTGCAATAGACCTTAGCAAGAATCCCGTGCAACATTCGCGAACTAAGCACATAGAGATTCGCCACCATTTTCTTAGGTATAATGTTCAAAAGGGGAACATTTTGATTGAGAAGGTTCCCTTGGTAGAAAAAATAGCCGACATCTTCACTAAGCCACTTAAGAGGGAACCTTTTAATTACTTGCGTCTAGGTCTAGGTTTAATGGAACATACTCCTTAATTGCGTATTTTAATTAATCAAGTCTTTTTCTATTTTGAGTATTTTCTTTCTTTGAGCTTTTGAGTATCGCAAACTCTTTTTGGAAAACTTCTCTTCTCTTTTTCAAAATTCTCAAAGTTATTTCGAAAATGGTCGAGAAATGTTTTTGCATTGTTAATTCAATCTAAAAACATTTTTCATAGCTTCTTGCTATTCATAATGATCTTACATAATTCATATGTATGTGTCTCTCAAATATAGCAAAACAAAAGAGAACTATGGAGGATCATTGTGTCATGACTTTTTGTCTAGTTCTATACACCTCCTACGTCGATTTTCTTTAAAATCCATGTATTTTGGTCAAAACCTTGTTTGGTGAGTTCTTGTGTGTTTTCTTTGTCTATCTTTGCTTCTTAGCATATCTCCATGATTAGTTAGACTAGAAAAATAGGATTTGCTGAATTGGAAAATCCTCTCTCATCACCAAATTCAACCCACTGTGGGCTGTTCTCTATTGAGACCGCGGCTCCTTATCGATAAGGAACCGCATGTGGAGATAAGGAACCGCGCACAGTACTTTCCTTTTCGGGTATTCCTGAAACTACAAATTTGTTCCAACACTTTTTGGAATCTTTGTTTAAACCCTTTGACCACCACCAAAATATCTTGGGCTATCTCTATTTAACCTTAAGCATTTTTCATCCTTTCTCAAATCAAAATGTCTTATTCCCCAAATGAAAGCCTTGATTCTCCTCCATTTTCTCCAATTGCTTTCAATCCCAATTCACCCAAGAACACTCAAAATCACATCTCTTCTTCTTCTAAGAATGTTGATTGTGGAACTTCTTATCTTCCACCACTAGCCTTTAGTGTTCTTCCTCCTTCACATGATAATGTCATGCATCATGGAACATATTCTCATTGTTGTCAATATCAACATCTTGCTATGACTCATATCTATGAAGAGTTGAATTACATCAAGAGTCTCTTCGTCAAACCTCCTCTTCACTATGACTATGAGATCTCTACCAAGCCACCACCACCTCCTTCCGCCACTACCTTGTCTTTTATCTAAGCATTGGTTGCTTATCTTCAAGACATCTAGTTCAAGGAAATCTTAGAGTTCTAGTTTAACTAGGATTAGATTTATGCTTTTCTTTTGCCTTGTTTTATTTCTCATACATCTTTGTATGATTTATTTCCTTGTATCTTTTATCATGTTTCCTTTTAACATGACTTATATTAGATCTTAGTATCTTCTCTTTTTTTGTAACCTTTGCTATATCTTGTTGGGTATCTCTTCTCTACCACTAACCCTTCTATGTAGCTTGTTGGGTATCTATTCCTTGGTGCCCCAAGCAAGGGGGAGTAAGCACCAAGGGGGAGCATTTGCGAAGTCCGGTTCTTTTCTTCTTCAAATACTTTTGCAACCTTTTTGCTTCGACAAAGGGGGAGAAATGAAATAAACTCGTCTGTAAAAATCTTGTTTTTATTAGGTGATTGAGTTTATGTATTGTCGGAATCAAAAAGGGGGAGATTGTTAATGCAATGATGCCTAAAAACATTACTTGCATTTTTCGGTCTCACTTTATTTTGATTACGACAATATGTAAAAACAAGCATCTATGAAAATAACGAAAAACAAATTCTTGAGTTCAAGTATTTTTTATATCAACCATTATCACTTAAGGTATGTACAAAAAAGTACTCATCCTAATTAAGTGATCAAGGATTTAATTTTTTCTTAAAACTCACTTTTTATTAACTGTGACAACTTTTTTATTAAAATTTCTTTTTAAAAAAAAGTTTTATTAAATTAATTATTTGAAAATTTGAATATGGCATATTCTATCTTGGTTTGGAATATCCTTTCTAGATATTTTAATCTCCAGATTCGAACCATATCACTAAAAGACAAAAAGGAGCGGAGTCTACTCCGGTGGTTCCTTAGTGGCTATGACGGTTCCTTATCAATAAGGAACCGCGAGCTCCAATAAGGAACCACGGTCAGATATAGCCATTGGAAGTTTGTCTTATAAATAGTGGACCATTCTCATACTTTCTCCTCACCTCTTTTTCACATACATTTCCAGATTCTTTGATACTTCTTAAATCACTCAAATCCTTGATCATTTGTTTCATTACTACTTGTTTAGAAGTGAATCTTTCTCCTCTCATCTCTTCCTCTCAAAGTGCAAAGAGAAGAACACTATCATCATGGGTGTTGTGTCTACCTCAAAGATCCACTGAAGATCCAAAACTTATTTATTCATTGTTGTGTCATTGTTTTGAAGATCCAAGTAGTTGTGTCTATTTGGAAGTTGTGTATGTATGAAGTTTAATACTTGGTCCTTAAAGTATATTGGTGTAGATTGGTCCTAGCTAAGATTAGGGCTCGACTTTTAGCTTAGAGTCGGAAATTGGATAAGCGACGTTGTGTACGGTTTCTCCACCTAAGGAGCTTGTTGATTAGTGAACTCTCGAGTAAGGAGTACTCGAGGAGTGGAGTAGGAACGAGGAGTGAGCTTCGTTGCCGAACCACTATAAATCTTTAGTGTTTCGTTTGATCTTTCCTTCTCTTATCTCTTTACATTCATTATTCTTTATACTTGTGATTATTAGTTTAGTTGCACTATACCTTGTTCATATTGTGTATAAGAAGGTTTCACATAAATACTCAAGCCTAAGTTTTTGAAAAGGATTTTTAAAAACCAACCTTTAACAAGTAAATTTAAGAAACTATTCAACCCCCCCTTCTAGTTTCTATAAAATTGTTTATTCATACCTTAAGTGATAATGGATGAAATGAAAATACTTGAACTCAAGATTTCGATTTTCATTATTTTCGTAAATGCTTGTTTTTATATATTTTCGTAATCAAAACAAAGCAAGACCGAAAAATGCGAGTAACGTTTTTAGGGATCATTGTATTAACATATTTTTTTCAATCAAGATACTAGCATACCCCTATTTACCTTCTTGCAACCAAATCAACTCATGATGGTTTGAAACAACGGGTTTTAAATAATCAACACTTAATGTAGTTTGGATCATTGAATATCAAAGATCATTAGCCACAACTATAACATATTCGATGTTGTCTTCTTTCCCATCAAATCTTCATACCTAAAAAAACCTTCTTTGTCCTCAATGACATCTTCAAGATCGGTATCATAAACTGGCTTTGATTCTTCTTCTACATCCATCACAACATCCAGCAATGGCACGTCATTTTCTTTCTCTTGAAGATTCTGATAAATTTCAACAAAAGGATACTCCTCTTCCTCGGGCTCTTCATCATAAACTAGGGCTGCTTCATAATCAACACAAGCGACATCATCATCATCCTCTTCGGGATCAGCAAATGGGTTTTCTGACTCTTATATTTTATACCACGGTCGTTACGATTACCACGCCTATTCATCAAGTGATTCATCCGGTCAGCCAATTGATCTAGGAATTGATCCATTAGCTCCTCAATACTTTGCATAACACGCTGCTCTAATTCTTATTCATACACATCATGAACATTCGCTCTGATATCAACTGATGTAGTGAAAAAACAAGATAAATAAATTGGATATGTTGATTCTAACAAATACTAGAAACAATTCTTCCAACAATCGTTGATTCAAACGAATATCGATTACTAGGACGAAAATCGAATAATAAACCCTAATCCGAGCTTAAATCAATTAACAGAAGTCTAAAAGTCTATGTTTTTTATTCATAACTCAATAATAATACGATAAACTCAAGCCCTAATTTTATATGATAACTAAACTTGAAGAAAATTTTAATAAATTATTCTAGAAAAATAAAATAAAGAAACTAAATAAAAATGCAGACATAAATAATAATCTACAGCAGACGATTTAAGGAAACTAAATAAAAGGTAGACAAATCTATATTCTTCAGAAAACATAGAATAATGATCCTTTATCATTAATGATGCAGGGGCATTATTTTATGTCTATCAAGATTATATTTATGTCTAACTTTTATTTAGTTTCCTTAAATAATGCAAGCGGATTATTATAAGTCTATTGAGGAATAGTTTTTATGTCAGTCTTTTATTTATTTTTCTTATTTTATTTTTTTAGAATAATTTGTTAACTTTTTCTACAAGTTTAGTTTCTTATAAAATTAGGGCTTGGCATTATTGTATTCAGTTATTGAGTTATGAATTAAAAAACACAGACTTTTAGTCTTCTATCAATTGCCTTAAATCCAGGTTAGGGTTTATTGTTCGATTTCATCCTAATAATCGATATTCATGTGAATCAACGATTGTTGAAAGAGTTATTTATGGTATTCTTTGGAATCAACAGATTCGGTTTATTTATCTAGTTTCTTCACAACATCAGTTTGTATCAAGAGCTAAAGTTCCTGATTAAGATTCCTCCAAAGAAAAGTATGAATGTTCAAGATGTATATAAATAAGAATTGGAGCAGCGTGTTATGGCAAGAATGGAGGAGCGAATGGATCAGTTTATTGGTCAATTAACTAACCGGGTGAATCACTTGATGAATGGTGATCATAACGGTCAGGGTATTGAAGATAAAGAGATAAAAAACCCATTTGTTGATCCCTGAGACGATGATGATGTCGCTTGTAGTGATTATGAAGCAGCCCTAGTTTATGATGAAGAACCCAAGGAAGAGGCGTATCCTTTTGTTGACAATTATCATAATTTTTAAGAGGAAGAAATTGATGTGCCATCTTTGAATGTTATGTTGGGTGTAGAAGAAGAATCAACGCAGTTTATGATACCGATATTGAAGATGTCATTGAGGAGGAAGAAGGATTTTTTGAGGAAGGAAGATTTGGTGAAGAAGACAACATCGAATACGTTGTAGTTGTGGCTAATGATCTTTGTTCTTCAATGATCCAAACTACACTAAGTGTTGATTATTCAAAAACCGCAGTTTCAAACCCTCATGAGTTAATTTGGTTACAAGAAGGAAAATGGATGAACGTTAGTATCTTGATTGAAAAAAATGTATATTAAGAATTCGCACCCATGGTCGATGCGTTCGGTTTTAGGACAATCAAGACTCGAGGTCGAGTATTTTCAAAGAATGGGAGAATGATGCAGGAGAATTATATTATGTCTATCGAAGATTATATTGATGTCACCTTTTATTTAGTTCCCTTAAATGATGCAAGAGGATTATTTTATGTATTTTGGAGATTAGTTTTTATATCAGTCTTTTATTTAGTTTTCTTATTTTATTTTTTAGAATAATTTGTTAACTTTTTTTCCAAGTTTAGTTTCCTATAAAATTAGGGCTTGGGATTATTGTATTCAATTATTGAGTTATGAAAAAAAAACACAAACTTTTAATTTTATGTTTATTGACTTAAATCCATGTTAGGATTTATTATTCGATTTTTATCCTAATAATCGGTGTTCCTATTAATCAACGATTGTTAGAAGAGTTGTTTCTACTATTCTTGGGAATAAACAATTCAGTTTATTTATCTTCTTTCTAGTCTAAATCAATGGGCTTTTGATAAAATAGACCGAACCGAAGAGCGAATGTTCCAAAACTCCTGACTGAGGATCAGACCGAAGTTATATGATATGGTTAAAACCGGTTTGCTTTTTCGATCTGATTTTGTTCGATCGATGATACAAAAATCAGAGGGCTTCAATTGGTTTGAGGAAGCGTTTATAGTTGACTCACTTCAAGCTTGTCACAGTTGACTAGGAGGTGTTTAGGTGTGCGTTTAGAGCTTGATTATGTGATTATTATGTCTCGAAAACACAATAATCTGTTACAAAGTGTTTGGCATTCACCATCTGAAAATTGATTATATGCGTTTTGATGGGAGTAGAACGTGGTTTTCAAAAAGCATCTACAACCTTACTACCACAAAATGTCATTTTTCAAAAACAAATATCTAGGCATCATATTACCAACTTAACCTTATATTTATCTCACCGTATTCTTTATAGCTCTTTAATAAATGATTCTTCATAACTTTATAATACTCTTTACCAAAATAACAGGTTGAAAATTAAAAGAAACATTATTATTATTTTATTTCATAAGCAGATTTGGGTTACGAAGAATGAGAAATTAGGAATAGAATTCTCTGAATTCGGTGAATGAGATCAGGAATGTGTTTTTCTGTAATAAAAAAAATTCCTTTTCTATTGCCCACGCTACAGAGAGAAAAAAAGATGAGCTGTCACTATCTATAGCCCATTGGATCACATACTACTTTTATCTCATCCGTATAAATTACTTTATAGTTATCCATAGCTTTTGAATACAAGATATGCCTAACAATTTGTGGCTAACAATCACTCCTAAGTTTCAGGTATATCATATCCCAACAATTTTTGAATAGTTTATTGCTACTTTTGAGTTCTACAATGACGCCACTTTCACTGTGTGACTATATAAAGAGTGGAACCTAGGCTCAGTGTATTGTTACTTTCAATATCATTAGTCACTGTCACTCTTAATACTGGAAACATGTCAAACAACCAGAATCAGAATGTCGTCTAGCTGCATTCTCCTTATTTCCTTCAATGTTTATTTGTTGTGAAAGTTATATTTATTACACTACCACTCCACCTTGATTTGCCTATGGCGATGAGGCAACACAAACGTGAAAATAACCTCATCAATCAGAAGTGGGTTGCTGTTATTGTTATCAAAGATTCATATGACATGGTGGTACAAATATTAATCTCAAATATGTACTTTATATCTTAACTTTCAAATATAAACGATTTGTTTTATATTTTCATGACGTTTTTTTAATAGGAATGTGTTCCTCTTTGGGAAGAAGATAACAACAGCCTCAACAATGAAACCGTTTATAATGAACCAATAAATTTCAACGATTTATTATGGTTTTCATGGTGCTATTCAATATGTACAGCGAGTATTATTATGGTTTTCACGGTGCTATTCAATATATGGCAAGTAAGACACCAGGCGTTGCACCGAACATCAAACATATAGCCTTTTTTTATTTAGTTAGTGAAGAAACAAACACCCTTTCTTAGACTTACCTTAACAGCCTATGTTTTGACCCATTTTATTACATAGCCAAGCATCCTTTCTTTTGGCCCATTTTCACAATATCTACCACTCAAACAACCTATAAATAACTCCATGTGGTCTGAGTGTTCTTGCATTAGCATTATATAAACTGCTTGAAGCTATGCAACCTTAAATTCAGACACTTTACAATACATTCTTAAAAAATATCTTAGGGCAATGGATTGCAATTTTAAGTTATTACTTAAGAGCTAATCAGTGTGTTCTCAAAGAAAATGATCAGTTACTAGCTTTGGATTAATGAAGCTGATCATGAGTATTTCATACAGAGAGAAATATTTCCTATTAAACCATGACTAATTGATAATCAAAACGCAAAACACATCTGTTAAGTTACTTAATTTAAGGGGTGTGTTTGGTGTAGCAGCTTTTACTACCATAACCACCAACTGAAAAAAACAGATAAGTAATTTTGTCAATGAGAATTAAGATTTTTTAAACATCTTTTTAACTAAACTAAAATAGCCTAATTATTTTTAAGAAGATATATCAAATTGGCATAGGATGTTAACATTAATCTGAAAAAAAACGGATAAGTAGTTTAGATCATATTAAATCACTTTTCTCCTACGCGTGTCCTATTTTGTAAATGTCGCTTACTAATTTGTAAGATCTCATTACACCATTTCATTTACACCAGAAATTAACGCTCCAAAATATTTTGACCACAAAAAGTTTAAGTATGTGTAGAAGTAAATATGCAGTAATTAGTGTAAATATATAGTAATATAGTGATAGCAAATCACGTTCGTTGTATAGTGACTACAATACAATCATGGCAATTGTCATTATCTACAATATAGTCTTTGCTCCTAAATGGCTAAATTTAACATTTAACCACTTTTGAAATCAATAAATTATAAATATATTCATAAAAAGGGGAATATGTTAGTACTATCATCATGATTCTTCATATACAGGAGTTTCAAACGAAAAATATGTTTGAACTATATTCTCGGTTCTATAAGCCATATATTTAAGGAGGATAATACTTTGTACTTAATTTTTACTTTGTTAAATTATGATGCTTTTATATTTTTATGTTGATAGTTAATATATGTTGTTTAAATTCAATATTAGGTTGTCATAATGAAAACTAATAGTAGATTTTTAACGCGTGCCCGTGCAACGCACGGGTATTACACTAGTTACTTTTGATATGAGTGTTGTTTGGATCACTATTGATTGCCTCACAACCACAATCAACTTTATACAACAACTCTTTTTATGAAATTTATGCCTTTTTTAATCTAACATATACATGCGTAAGATTTTGTAATTTATTTTTTATTTAATCATTTTACGTTAAAAGTAAAAATTATAATAAAATATAGGATTATCGATTTATGTCTTTTTACCATTTAATTTTTTAAATAATTTAATTTGCCAAACACTAAAAAATTGATTATCTAGTTATTGTGTTATTTTATAACATAATTAAATCCAAACACTAAATTTCAAAACCACGTTTTACAAAACCAAATTATCTGATTAATCATTTTTAAAACGAATAATCAATTTTAAATAAGCAATCCAAACACCTCCTATATGTATTTACCCCTTTGAGGCTTTGATATCATCTTAAAGAAGTTTCTAGCACTCGATTTATACTCATTCTTAGAGCATATACAATGGGAAAAAGTCATAAAGACTTTTTTTATTAAATGTAAGATTTTTGTAAAGAGATGGCATTTAATGCAATAAATGCATACATCATTTATATGTTATAGCTTTTTCCAATAGCTTGGAGTTGTCCAAGTCTTCTATATAAATTTTTGAAAAGCTATTGCAAACCCTTTATTACAATGGTACAAAGTCTTTATAAAGACTTTTTAAAAATGTAAAAAGCTTTTGATGGTTTGAGCATTGCTAATGCTCTTAGATGCCTATCTAAAGTCGTGTTTGTTTTTATGTAAAAGGTCCGAATGACCTCTGAAGTGTGATTTGATTAGACTTTTATTATTTAAATTGTTATTTATTTTTGATTTAAAAGGTTAAAATATCTGACTAACTTCTGATTCGGTAAGATATATGCTAATATCTTATTAAATTTGAATGCTTGTAACCAACTCTTATATTTGTTAGATTTAAGTTCATTTGGATACCAAACTTATGTAAGATATGAGAGGAATCATGCCTACCTTCCATCACCTTATCATCTAATGGCTAAGATTAAATCTCCATTTTACACTGCATGGGTATTTTCGTCATTTCACCCGCCCACTATATAAGCAATTTTTCTTCTTTTTGTTTCTCATAAAAACACACACACACACACCGTATTCATTCTCTCTCTACCCCGATCCACTTTCTTTCTCTACATATCGGAGCATATTATCAAAAATTTGTCACGAACATCATCATTAATCCATTACGAATCGGTTAATTAATTAAAACGTTTCATATCAGTTATCATATATGATGGATATATAATATATGATATATCATGAGTTATCATATATAATATATCATACAAACCATAAGAAAAAATATATTTTGTATGATTATTTTTTAGAAAATTAATATAAACTCTTGAAACCTGTCTTCTATCATGTATATGAGTAATTTATTTTGGTGTTAAAATGTTGCATAATATTTTCTTTTCTTTCTTTTATAAATGCAGTCAGACAGGGATGGTGCGATTGCCCGATTTGGAGCAAAGCAGAGAAGGATGTTGATTATAACAAGAGAATGTGCATGAATATATTTTAAGGATCAAGATGGAGTAGACGTTATTCATGAATTCATCAATTGATAATTTGCTTTAAGTATAATTATTGAAAAAGAAGAGTAGTTTCAATAATAATGTTTTTTGCATTTTGATTATGTATAAATGGTTATCATATATGATATCAGATGTATATCATATATGATTTTACATCAGTTTACATTATGTTTAAAATATTATATATGATACTACTTAAAAGGTACTCATTTTTATTTTTTTGAACAAGTGTCTATTTATTAATTGAGCAGACTTCTTGTTGTAAGCATGAATTCACCAAATCTTTTGTTCAATCTATCAAACTTTTTTTTAGTATCATATATGATAATGCATTATCATATATGATAATGCAATATCATACATGATAGAATTTAAGAGTTGCATGGATTATCATATATGATATTCATTATCATATATGATACTGATATAAAGGTAAAAAAAACTATGCTCCAGATGATAAACATCAACAAAATATGCATATTATCCAAAACTTACATCCGCAAATATTTCACCACTTTCATATTCAACAAAAAACTCAATGAGTTAGTAGCATTACAAAGTTAAACCATTACAACGTCATACACAAATTACTAAAATATAAACAAGTCAAAATGGCTAAAACAATGGATTTTGATTCCACGCATCAACACTTTGGTTGCAAACTCGATACTCATCTTTTCTCATCTCATGCACATGCCTTTGTTTTCTCTTTCGAGACTTGTCTTATGTTCACTTCTTTGGACTTAAGATGATTGGGTTCTTTCAAATGCAATGAAAATAACTTTCACTACACAAATAAAAAGATTTGGTTTTAGTTTCAACCAGATTATCAAATATGATACATTTCATAAGCTGAATTTTAACTAGATTATTAAATATGATAAATTATACAGGCTGACTTTCAACCAGATTATCATATATGATATATTACAGAAGCTGACTTTTAACCAGATTATCATATATATTAATATATACACACAATAGATAATACTAGAAACGAGATAAAACGGGCCAGGCTTATCACTTATGAGATACAAACAAGGCCCAATTGGCCATATAAATATCGAGTATCACATAATTCCGAGTCATAAAGTGCACATTAGTTGTAGTGCAATGGTCAAAACCATTTGATATGACCAACTACGACTCATAATACATTAATACCACGGTAGAAGTGCAAGGAAGTGTACAACATGCATAACAATTTTAAATGTAAATTTAGAGATTATGTACCAAGAATAATCCCTTAGGCACCTCGGTAGTAAGAGCTTGTCAAGGTCCTGAATCTCTCCTGCCCAGCTGTAACAAATAACATATCAGTGACCCTCGATTGGAGTTGACACTAAAATAAATTAATAGAGACAACAAACTTTCAGAAATATCTAGAATCAACTTCCATTATAATAAAGCAGAGGAATATTATTGTTAAAGCATACATGTATCCCAAATTGTAAGTTTTGATCTTTTCTCAACCAACTATAAACTGCTTGATTTGGAAGTCAACACCTACTCAACAAACAAAGAGTCAAATAAGTACCAACTAAAACAATTCATGAGTATTACACAAAGATATACATATTCCACTCTCATAATATGGATATAAAGAATGTTTGGATACTTTATCTATCTGTCATTCTTTGCCAGCATAGTGACAAGATTTGTAACTTATTATAACTTATAGTGGTAGCAAGCCATTTGGTTTGTTATACGAGTACATTAGTACGACAATGAAGAATACACTTATACAACATGTAAAAATAGTTCTTCAATCTTAACATTGAATAGAGGTTCATAGAGACTCTGTCTAATTGCTTATCTCTTATGTTGGTTTTTCGAATGACCATCATTGCTAGGGAAACAACAAATTAATAACTATTGTACAAAAAGTTTAAACACCGGTTATTTTTTGGTACTCAGCTAGAAAGATAGATGTCACACGCATAAGATATGATAAATGTCTAATGGTGATCAAACACGCTTAGTTAAACCACATTGTGCCATTAACAGCTAACACAACCTTCAGCCGAGAAAACAGGCAGATGTGCTTATCATTTTTGGAAAATTACTAGGAGATGTTTGATACCAAACAATGCATACCAATATTAATCTGGTTTTGGGTTTAATTGGCTAATATATACTAATAGTTATCTGCCTTAATTTTGTTTGTTAAAATAGGTACTCTACTAGTTTATGCACAACATATTTGCAAAACTTGGTGGTGATTTACAGCCAATCACTTATTTTGTGTAATTGTGATTTCCAGTAAATTATAGACTTGTTGTATTTATTTTCAAGCATATCATCATATTATCATATATGATACCTGCATATCATATATGATATATGGAGGTATCATATATGATACATCTGTTAAGCGTAGCCTATAATTTCAGCATAAGTCTATTAATAAGCTTATTCACATAACTCGTTTTATTCTTATCTTATAAGTTGAAAAAGAATAAATTTAAAAGCTAAAAAAAGATATCATCTTATTCACATCAAATCAAAACTAGTATATAAATTCATGTCAAATAAGCTTAAGGAATAAGCTTATTTACATCAAATAAGCAAAAAAAATATAGATCTTGATGATATTACCTAATATTAATAAATTATAGATGGGGATGATCCGATTACGAAAGAAATGATGATATTATAAATTAAGGATTGATTAATTCTTGATTTAGATCGGGGATTTGATCGAGTACGTGTTTTATGTGTGTGTGTGTGTGTGTGTGTGTGTGTGTGTGTGTGTGTGTGTGTGTTTTTAGAGAAAAACAAAAAGATGGTGTATAGATCTGATGGTAGGGTGGGAGGTGGTGTTAGGTGAGAATGGTGAAATTAACAAAATACCCCTCTGCTTTTTTTATTAATAAAAATGGGGGAACTAATCTCAGCCCTTAATCTATAATAGATGAAAGGTAGGAATTGGTTTTAATAACCATTTTTTTAATATAATGTTTTCTCCTCGACTCACTCGAATTGAAATCTAATTTTAACATAGAGATTAATTGTTCTTGGTTAATAATAGCTTGCTTAGTATCTATTTTATAATTAAACTAAAATAGGGAAAATTATGTAGGATAAGGAATATATAAAAATAAAAGCGCAATTAATTCAAATAAAATTATTCTAAAATGCAAAATAAAATTAAACTACAATTTAAAATCTAGATGCAACAAAACTAAACTATAATTAAAAATATTAATAATTTTAAATGCGAAATTAATCTAAAAGCAAGCACATAATAGCAAATAAAAGTGATAAAAATAAAATCACAAAGGTAAAATTAAAAATAAAGCGTAAAACTTTAAACTTTTTAGTTTATTAATCTCTTAGATGATAAAGCTTGAAACTTTATATACTAATAAGCTTAATAATCTCAAAAAGGTGTAAAATTTATACTAATAATAAGCTTATCTAAATGAAATCTAAATTTTAAACCTTTAAATCTAATTTTTAAAACAATAAGCATATTTAAAACTAATTAAACCGATTTTTGTGAAAAAGAAATTTTATGAAAACAAATTAAACTAAATTAAACTAATTAATTACACTAAGACGATTAAGCTAGAAAAATAAAAAGGAGAGAACTTTGGTGTTGTCCCATAGATTATGTGATGATTCTACACGAATTAAAGAAGAAAGGTTGATAAAAGATAGATGATTTTTAAAGAGAGAAATTAGAGAGAGAAAAGAGAGAGAGAAGTGTGTGAAACTTTTGGAAGATTAGATTTAAGAAAATGAATAACCAACACACCTCTCCTTACATGCAAGGAGAGGTATTTATAGCCTTGCCTACATGTGGCATAATGGGCTATATGTTTGATTGGGTCGGGCTTGAATAAATGCTTAGTACCTTGAAAGAGGCAGTTTAAGCTAGCCATCAAGCCCGTAATGTCACGACTATTCTAACTAACTATTACAACGTTCTAATAAATGTTACAATATAAACCTGTGACCGAACATTCTTGTTTGACTCAATATTTTGAGGCTAACATTTGTACCCGTGGTCCAAAGAAAACGCTCTAAAACAACATCAACATAATCAACAAAACATGGCCCGTAAAGTACACGGCCTCCCAAAAGCAACAACATACGACTTTTAATGGAGATTACGAATTTCATCATAAATGAATCTTGAAGTGTAATAGTAGTCTTGTTCCTTCATGTTGTGATCTTTGAGCCTTTGTCGTTGTCTTTCGACTTTGTCCTTAAACTTGAGATCTTCAAATTATCCTTGGATTGTCTTTGTCATCTTGCGATCTTGTGTCTTCATCCACATGCTCATCCGTTGCACTATCTTGAAAGCTTTCTAACAATCTCCTTTGATGAGAGGTCATTCCTCTACATTAATTGATAAGGAAGATTTTGATCATCAGAGTTGCGAAAGTCTTTAGCTTTCTTGATTGTTGAATGTCTTTGGTCATGACTATGTGGTTTTGAATCTTCGACTTTGCTGAGTACATCGTAACGCCACCTTCTCGAGACAAAACTTAGACACGGACTAAATGGCTTTGACATTCGTCCTAAATCGGTAGCGTTTTACCTCCGGCCGGTGAATACCGTTACACGATATTAAATACCGTACCTGTGATTAGGTAGATTCAATTAAGAACCTCCTTGACAGGGTTTCGCGGCTGTACTAGCCGTTCTCTTTACTCGACCGTCTCAAAGCAAGACTACGAACATAAAGAGTGAATCAATTGGATAAATATCCGCTTGATTAAAGTCGTCAATTCAAATTCCTGGAACAAGTTTGATTCATTAAGAATCTTACCATTGTTGCTTTCCAGTTGACACAAGCTTGATTCATAAAGAATCTCGCAAGTTACCTACCATAGCGCTGTTTGATGTTGACGCTAGAAGGATTTCCATTCGTCATTGTGAATATTAATGAATATCACTCTGAATGTTCTGGCAAGACCATAAAGATATTACGTAGAAACCTGAAACGAGTTTGAATCAATTCAGAATCAAACCACTGTTGCTTTTCAGTTTACACATGTTCAATTCTAAAAGAATCTTGCACATGACCTACCGCAGTGCTGTTAGACTTTAACACTGGAATAATTTCTACTCATCATTGTGAATACTAAGTAGTATCACTCTGAGTGTTCTAGGAATATCGCAAGGATATAGCGTAGGACTCTCTTGATCTTCATCCGCGTGTCCTAACGAGATTTGATTTATCTCTTGGCTCTAGACTCGATTTGTGCACTTTAGTGATCGGAGGCTGGAGCAGATGCCACATATTCAATATCAACTATCTCGGAGTGAGAAGGTCAATAGAAGTCGTGTTGATCTCCGTGACAATAAAACAAACTTGTTAGCCTTAAAATGTGTGCGACTAACGGAATTACATTAGTTTCATAGTCGGGACTTGCAGGGACTAATATTGTCATATATAATAGTCCAAGTACCGGGCTATATAAACCCCTCCATACTTCCATGGAGGGGCGAGAATTATCATTTCTTGTTTTTCCCTTTCTCTCACTAGAATAAAACACACACTTTTATTCTTACTTGTTTCTCTCACTAAAATGGCTAAACAACACTTCTATCCTCCCGACCTCCGGATCTTTTACCCGTGTTCATAGTGAATCCAACTTAACAATTGGTATCAGAGCAAACCGGGGGTCCGTGTTTGTGTTCGCTTATTCCAAATCTCAAGTTCACTCAATCCGTTTCATTTTTTTCCTCTCTTTCAACTGTTTTTAACTTTCCTTCTTTATTCACTTTTTCCATTAATAAAGTTGTGAGTCAACGTTTTTGTTTACTCACTGTTTCAAAACCGTTGATTTTATTCAACTATTTTTTATCATCTTTATCATTTTTATTATTTTTTTGTCATTTCTTGAAAGTCGAAAAAAAAGGACCAGATACTATTTTTTTGGGAAAAAGACAAAAATGTTTCCTAGATCCATTTTTTGTCGGCTATAAAACCCTTTACGATGGAAGTATTCTGATGGCTTATTCCCATGCACATTCAGATGGCATATTCAGATGGGGAATCTCAACTACATTTCGATGGGTTATATTTGATACATTGCGATGGGTTCGACTGTACCGATTGCGACGTGACTCATTCTGATGGGTCTCATTGCGATGGGTGGTTTGACTCATTGCGATGGAATATTAAGGCAACATGCTGATGAATTTTTTTTAACATTCCGATGGACAGATATTTGATACACATTGCGATGGTGAGTTAAGATAACATTACGATGGAAGTTTGCCAGTTTGGGCAACATTGCGATAGGTAGTAAACATTGCGATAGCACTATCAAAACATTACGATGGGTATACAACAGATAGTTTTATAGACCTTGCACAAAATTAAACCATCAATACAAATCCAATCAACTAATCCTATCTCATCGTCTCCTAATATAATCTGTCTCGAAAAAGAAAAAAAATGCATCGATTCTAGCATCTCAGATTCGTGTTTGGTCCTCTTAACCAAAACCTTTTAAAGATGTAGACATGATTCATCATTGATGTGTGCCTAGTTTAAAACCCTTTTCATAGAAGAATTCAAGATTGATGTTTAACAAATTTGTTAACATCATTGTTTGATTCATTTAATCAATCACATGCATCAAACAAGACCTACTCGATACCAAATGATGGTCTTGCAGCCACTGATCTCATGTTCTTCCTACTTTATAGATTCGTGCTAGGTGTAATATGAGGAAGGGTAGGTATGTTTCGTGTTTTGGATTGATGGTTATTTGGTTTCACCTTGTGAACTGGACGAATATTTGGAGATGCAAGGATGGGATCATATCTAATTTGTGACAAGAGTTTGGTAAGGAAGATATGGGAGGCGGACAAAATGATGAGTGGAGTTAGGTTTATCTGTGAGGAAAATTAGGGTTGAGTTGGTATCTTATATCCCTGATTAGGTCAATTAAATGGGCCAGAATACATATTACTCCTTTTGGGTTTGAAATGTTATTCACGAACTTAAATGTTATTCATGGTCATGGGTTATAAGGACTTGAATCGGGCCTTAAATTTTTGTTGGACCAACTGTTTTATTCATGATATAGTGTTGGACATATAGTGAATAACTTTGGGCTAGTATGATGATTTTGGCAGATTATTGGGATTGGCGGATTATTGGGATATGGCGATTACGGGTTCATTTCGATCAAAGAAAACTATTGTTTTGTAAACGCGCATCAGTTGGGTGTATGATTGATTTTGGGCTTCAAAGTAAATTTAGCAAGACCATGTTGACATCTTCTCATTCTTTAGTCATCGTTGGTTCTCAAGTTAACTACACTCAAACAAACTCAACAACACAAGACACACACAACTAAACACGACAAAAACAAACAAACACCAAAACGATCCTTTAAGATTCACTGAAACTGTCAAAACGGCTAGTATTCGGAGCAAAGTAATGTCAAGTGATTACGAAGTGGATTTGGTATTTATTATTTGAACTTGAAGTGCAATTTCATTAAGGCGTCTACTCATTACATCATCGAGCCTTTTCACCACCTCTATCGATTGATGATTCGCTTCATCATTTATGATTGAACTTGATTTATCTAGTTTCCACTGTCAAGGGGTGGAAGGTCGAAGACATGGACAACTATCACTTAAGGAGTTACGTTGTAGTGCTCAGTGTCACACTCACCTGTAGTTGTGGATATTTCAAGAGGTGTTTTACATCTTATACTTCTCTCTTATTTTATGTATAAGGTACTAAGAGACGTTTCTCTGCACCGTTCGTCAACCAACAAAACCGCTAAGCGTAAGTAACTAATTTGGAGGATTGTACTTCAGTTTCAAGTTTGGAATATCAGGTTTACTTCACCAGTGGTCACTACAGATAGCCGAAAGAATACGAGGTTGGTAAGTTTAGCCAGAGAGTAAAAGAGTAGAGATGTGATCAGCAAACAATTCTCACGAGCAACTTGAGCTACAAAATGTCAACAAAGATTTCTACCTCAGACACGAACATCTCGCGATTCTGATTGTACTTGTCAGATGATGCTCCCGAGTGTTCTTAACAACCATACTCTTGACAAGAACATCTCACGATTCTGAGCGTACACGTCAGATGATGCTTTCGAGAGTTCATCACCATCATGGGGGAAGAACGTGTACTTTGGAGATTTAGTTCCCACTCTGGAGTACTTAGTTCAACTTCCAGGGGGAAGTATTTTACAAGTGTGAGAAGATTTGTTGCTGATTTCTTACATGTTCCCCCAAACACATAATCATTAAGATCAAAAATGTCAAGGTAGCAGTTACTTGGTGTGGCTTGCTTCTTCTTCTACAAAATTCCGCTGTGCACTTTAAATGTCAAAGATAGAAGATTGCTCAAGCTACAGGATCTGCTCAAGACAGGGATATTGGTTTGGGGGGAAGCTGATTCAGAAGCTTCGTCAAAAAGAAGTCTATGAAGAAAGCTTTTTAAGACATGTGGTATGAATTGGGGGGAAGTTAATCCAGTTCATACATGATACAATGGTTCCTCAACAAGCAAAGACAAAGAGGATTCAAACTGGGGTATAAGTTTTTCTAGAAGACTTGAAGACAACGACGTCATCCTCAGCATTGGAAGCAAACTTAATACTGTCATATTTTTGTTGTATTTGCATTTGTTAGGAACATTGTAAGTAATTATGTATGTCTCCACATTGGGGGAAGATTGTTAGCCTTAAAATGTGTGCGACTAACGGAATTACATTAGTTTCATATGCGGGACTTGCAGGGACTAATATTGTCATATGTAATAGTCCAAGTCTCGGGCTATATAAACCCCTCCATACTTCCATGGAGGGGTGAGGCTAATCATTTCTTGTTTTTCCCTTTCTCTCACTAGAATAAAACACACACTTTTATTCTTACTTGTTTCTCTCACTAAAATGGCTAAACAACACTTCTATCCTCCCCAACCTCCGGATCTTTTACTCGTGTTCATAGTGAATCCAACTTAACAAAAATTCTTTTGAGAGAAGCCAGTCAGCTAGGGAGGGGTTGTGCATTACATCACTGGGTCCATGATGTCTTGTCTTCATGATGTGTTGACCCGGTTTCTGCCTAAGTTGTATGGAGGGCTAATTTCTTTACACCCTTTCTTCTTAAATTTCTTTTTCATTGTTCAACCCCTTTAATGCTTACCAAGACATCATTACTAACACCTTGTTGTGATTATTCCAGTGCTAGCTTCAGTACTTAGTCTGCATTCAGCTACGTCCACATTCTACTCCATCTTTCCTAAGGACTTCTAATAATCTATTAGATTGTCCCTGGCCAGATCCCTCCGGTTCTGGTTGGATCATAGGACTTAAACCTAACCACCCTTTTGACACCAATATCGTCATGAATTAAAGATGTTGTGGGTATTTGATCGTAACCATAAGTGCTTAAGTCTTTAGATCACATTTTAATCACACTTTCTCCCCCTATCTCTAATATATAAAATCGTTTGATATTAGAGATACCAAATTTGATTAAAATATATTTTGAAAAATAGTCTTGAAAAACTTTCGGGAGAAAAATGTGTAGAACTTAGCATGAATTTGGAACACTCCCCCTCAAAAATTGATCCGATTGAATTGTCATTGCAAGGATATGATCCACATTAAACTTTTAAGGATAGGAGTTGTTGAACACACAATTTTTGAAAGATTTTGAATATCATTGAAAAATTCTTGAAAAAATTGTGTTCAACACTTTTCGAAAAACTCTATTTCTTTTTGGCGAAGAGGTTTTTCTAAAGCATAAACTTGAGTTCATAGACTTTGAATGTCTTGACAAATCCACTCAAGTGTAAGAAGATTTAACTTCTTTTGCTGATGGTAAGGGCACTAAAGCGTACACTCCCCCGTGAATATAGATCCGGGTTGCAATCTGAAAGTGATTGCATGCCATCGTGTTGAGCTCAAAACATTGAATGTCTTGTGACAAGCTCAACCCAAGATAGATTGCTCTAACCGTTGTTGGAAAAATTTTCCAAAATAGACATTTTCCTTTATTAAAAGTATAAATGACATGTTTTGAAAAATATTTACAACTTTCATTCGAGCTTTATGTACACACCCGTGTCGTTATTGAGCGACATTTCTAGGCACGTCCATATTATCGATACTGAAAGACATGTCGAGAATAATCTTTTTGATTTTGAACGATTTTTAATTTTGTATTTTGCTTTTTAATAATATATACATGTAGATGTTTGATAGGTGAATCAAGCAGGCTTCTTTGCGAGAATCTCCAATTCTGCTGGAGTCAAACATCTCATACCAATTTGCCTAACTAGGTACGCAAACCTCTCTTTCGAAAGAGCTTTTGTAAACAAGTCAGCTAATTGGTAATCAGTTCCAACAAAGTATAGTTCAACGATACCCGTTTCAACTTGTTCCTTAATGAAGTGATATCTGACATCAATGTGTTTCGTGCGAGAATGTTGTACCGGATTGCAGGAGATGGCTATGGCGGAATTTGAGTCACAGTACATAGGTACTTTATCAAAGTGGAAGCCATAATCCGTGAGTTGTGTTCTCATCCAAAGAACTTGAGCACAACACGAAAGATAGAGACACATACTCCGCTTTGGCTGATGACAGTGACGTGCAATCCTGCTTCTTGGAAGACCATCCCACGAATTTATCTTGACCTAGAAATTGTGCACCACCAGAAGTACGTTTTCGTGTATCAAGACACCCTGCATGATCAGAATCTGAATAGGCCGTTAGAAAGAAACCGATTTCCCTCGGATACCAGAGTCCCAAATGAATGGTATTCTTGAGGTACCGAAAGATCCGTTTAACCTCCTTGAGGTGCTTTGCAGTTGGTCGTGCTTGATATCGAACACAATAACACGTAGCATGTGATATATCTGGTCGGCTTGTTGTTAAGTACATGAGGGAGCCGATCATGGAACGATATTTCGTTTGATCTATGGCATCTCCCTCTAAATCAGCATCTAGGGATGTGGTTGATAATGGTGTCCCAACGAGGTCACATGAGGTCATACCATGCTTTTTGATTATCTCTTGACAATATTTAGCTTGGTTAATGAAAATACCACTTGGGGATTGGTGAAATTGAATTCCTAGAAAGAATTTTAGTTCGCCCATCATAGACATTTCAAATTTGTTGTATATTACTTCTTCAAACCATTTTGAAAGTTTTGGGTTTGTAGACCCGAAAATAATGTCATCATCAGAAATCTGCACCAGCAAAATGTCATTCCCATATTTATAAGTGAACAAAGTTAGATCAATGGAACCTTTTGAGAAACCTTTATATACCAGAAATTTTGAGAGCTCATCGTACCACGCCCTTGGAGCTTGCTTACGTCCATAAAGTGCTTTGTGGAGACGATACACCTTGTCAGGATAATGAGGATTGACGAATCCTTCCAGCTGTGTGACATAGACTTCTTCCTTTAAAGGACCGTTAAGAAATTCCGTCTTTACGTCTATATGATAGACAATGAATCCCTTATGTGCAACATAAGCAAGGAAAATCCTGACCGCTTCCATTCGAGCTATTGGTGCAAATGATTCTTCAAAATCAATACCCTCTTTCTGGCCATACCCTTTAGCCACTAGCCTTGCTTTGTTCTTGATGATTGTGTTTTCTGCATCCATCTTGTTTTTCCATACCCATCGAAGATTTAATGGAATTACATCGTATGGTCTGTCAACAAGTTCCCAGACTTTAAGTCTTTCAAATTGAAGAAGTTCATCTTGAATTGATTCAATCCAAGCATGATCAGCCATGGCTTCTTTGATTTTTTTCGGTTCAGTTGTACTCACGGCGAGTGCGAACATACAAACATTGCCATCGGTTTCTAATTGTCGTCTTGTACGAACAGGCTGTGAAGGGTTTCCAATTACTTGAACCAAAGGATGATCTCGGGTCCAGTGATGTGTTGACGGATGTCGTTTGTAGAACGTGTGCATATTTGACGGATCAACATATCGAGTAGAAGACTCTCTAGTTTCATATACCGATGTACCGAATCGGTTGTGAAAATCGTCATCGTCAGATAATGCATTGTCGGCTTGATTTGTGTTCTTTGGAGCAATGACAGTAGTTGTGGATGTTGTAGGATCGATTGTTGAAGTGATATTCTAAGGGGGTAAATCTGTAGCAACCTGTGTTGAAGTAGATGAAGTTGTATCTTTTTGTTGACAATGATCAGTATGATCATTCTTATCATGAGTGACAGCGGAAGACTTTGATACAACATGTTTCTCCCCCGTGAAATATTCATCAAACATTGGTCCATATAGCATTTCCAACTCTTCAAGTGTCGTGTCCACTGTCATATCTGCTCTTGGAACATGTTCAGGAACCAGCTTTGAACTTGACAATTCATTGATGTGGTCTTGAGTTCCGAGTTCCGTGCGGTTGTGCACAGAAGTCTTTTGTCGTTGTGGATCGGGACTTAAACTGTCTTGTTCAAGTGTTGTTTCTTGTAATTCATCAAATCTGATAGGTCGACTATCAATTTTGTTCTCTTGTTGTACACTCTATATCCCTTAGACTGAGTTGCATATCCCACTAGAATGCATGCACCATCTTTCTCTTTCATCTTGTCCAGATTTTCACCATCTCGAATAATATAGCACGTACATCCAAAAACATGAAGGTGTTGAGTGAAGGTTTTCGATCATGAATTATGTGATATGGTGTCTTTTCATGTCTTGAGATAATTAAGGATTGGTTTTGTGTGTAGCATGCGGTTGACACGACTTCGGGCCAAAGGAATAGTGGAAGTTTTGAAGCGGATAATAATGTTCGAGTAGCCCCAACTAAAGTATGGTTTCGTCTTTCAACAACGCCGTTTTGTTCGGGTGTTAGAGCAATAGATGTTTCATGTTCAATCCCTTCTTCTTCAAAATATTTCTTCAGAGTTGAATTCAAAAATTTTGTGCCTCTGTCAGTACGAACCACTTTTACTTGAGCTTGAAGACCATGTTGTATCTGCTTAAGGAAGTTGATGAGAACTTCGGATGTTTCATCCTTGGACCTCAAGAAGTGACTCCATGTGTACCTTGAGTAGTCATCGACAATTACCATAATATATTTCTTCCTATTGATACTTTGAACATGCATAGGGCCACACAAATCCATATGAAGAAGATCTAACCGTCCTTTAGAGCTTGGTGTAGTCTTTTTCTTGAAGCTACTTCGTTTAGCTTTACAAAGTTCACAAGAAGAAAAAAGATGATCTTTGATGAATTTCAAGCTTGGAAGGCCTCTCACAATATCTTTCTTGGAAAGCAAGTTGAAGGTATCAAAATTGAGATGAGATAAACGTTGATGCCATAACCATGCCTGAGTCGTTGAAGCTTTAGCCATGAAGCAAATTGGAGTTGAGGAAGTTGTGTCTTGAAGTGAAATTGTGTAAAGATCGGTACCCCCGTGAGCCGGTGAGTAAATCATTCCCATCATAATCACGAACAAACATATCTTCTTTCTAAATGCAACCTTTAAATCTGCATCACAAAATTGACCAACCGAGAAAAGATTGTGATTGAGCCCTTCGACGTAGTATACCCTTTTGATCATGATATTCCCCTGAAGCAAATCTCCATATCCTAGGATCGTGCAAATTGATCATTTCCGAATTGGATCGTACCCAGGGACTTCTCCACGAAGTTAATTAAGCTTGAGATTCCCCGTCATTTGCTCTGTGCATCCGAAGTCCAGTATGAAGAGAATTATTTGTATCACCTACAGAAGAATTAGAACACGATGGAGCATTTGCTAAATTGGATACCACGTTAGTTGTGATTTCAGAATCATTAGTTTCCTTAGCATCATTTAAAGGTATACTAACACTCGTTGTCAAATTTTCTGTCCTAACTTTAGGCATCCATTTATATCCTGTAGGGAATTGATTAGCAAACCACCATTTCCACGACTTGCTAACAGACTCATATAATTCCCTAATTTTGCTCCTAGGGTTCTTAGTGGTGGAGTCTGATGCAATACTTTTCTTAGTGGGGGTTGCACCAGAATGGTTCACTTTGCGTTTGTGTTTACTAGCACTAATAGGTATTGCAACTTTCTTCTTAGTTCTAGTATCTACGCCTTTGACATTATTCATATCACACATAGAATGATTAGCATTAATAGCAAATTTTCCACATTTGACACAAACAAATTTCACATTCAAAGCATTCAAATCATTCAAATCGTCATTACATGCGATAACAGACGTTTTATTCTTAGAAACATTCAAATTCCTAGGGTGTTCTTCTACTTCCTTCATCTTCCCTTGACTCTTGTGTTTCCAAACCTTATCATTCACTTGAGTGCTCTTAAGCTGAGGCCAGCTAACACTAGTAGTGGAGACTACTCATGTAGTAGAAGACACACGAATATTAGTGTTTCTAGAAGTCTGAGGTGATTGACTAACTTTGTTTGTAGGTTTAGTGGTCATTCTATACATCCCTGGTTTAATCACATTATTGTGCTTAATGCTTGGTGCTAGAGTATTCCTTATGGGTTGCAACTGTGGTAACCTTTCCTTTCCATCCATAATGGGGGCAAACACAGGTTTTGCAAACTAGGAATTTGAGAAAGCGGATGGTTTTCCCAAGATAGAGGATCTATTCACTTTATGGGCATTGGGTTGTCTAACAACAGATTTCTTAACGCTAGGTTCCACCACTTTACCACCCATCTTAGCAACGAGTTTCTTCAACTCTTCTATTGCTATATCTTTTTCTTGTAACTGAGCTTTCAAATCCGCAATATAAAGAATTTTTCCATTTAGTAATCGACATGAATCAGATAATTTTACTTCCAAAGGTGTATCATTTGAAAAACTGCCAACTTTGTTTTGCAAAGCAAGTTCAAGTGAATGACAATGTTTTTGAAGAAAATCATATCTATGTTGAAGTAACGAAAACTCTTTTTTGGTCAATTTTATTCGAAAGCTCAGTTTCAAGACATTCACACTCTTTGATTTGATCAAGATATTTGCATGCAACATCAGAATATTCATCAATATCAGCACAAGATGTAACATAAGCACACATAATATCTTTTGAGAGGCATTCTTGCAAGAGTAGATCATATGCTATAAAAAATTCGTCTCTTTTAGGTTGATGGTCGTTCACTTCTTGTTCAAGAGATTCCACATATTTCAAATCATCAAACATTTCTTGCTTAATTAATGTTTCAAATTCTAAAAAATGTTTTTGCGTTCTTTCCGCAAGCAGAATCAAAAGACGTTTCACAAGCACAGTTATATCGTGAGGAATTTCTTTGTTTCCTTTCAAACGTTCACGTTCTTTTCAGTCGTCGTCAACAACCTTTTTGAAATTTTTGATGTTTTGTTTAAGAAAACTAAGTGTTTGCTTACTCTTGCTTACAGAAGCTTTATATGGAAAATACTCAATAAATTTTGAAACAATAGTTTTCTTCGTGGCAAAATTTTGTCTCCATTTAATTCTTATTTGTTCACATTCATAAAATATTTGCTCACGAGACTTCTGTTTTTTGTGGTTTGAAAATTTCATAAAGACTATTTTCATAAGCATAATTATATGGTTTCACAAAGGCTTTATTCACTGGTGATATACTCTCTTCTTCAAAAATTAATAACTCATCACTATCGGTCCTAACAATTAAACAATCAACGTCGGTCCATTGGGACTTCTCAAGATATAGGCGTCGGTTCTCAGATTGAGCTTGCTCGAGGTACTTAGGACTAGCAAAACTAGCGTTACCCTTGAAAAACGAACGAGGTGCCAACATTCGCATGGTTTGAATAGATTGATTGTTTTATAAACAATTTTCTTATAAAAATGAATTTGCACTTCAAGTTCCACGACTTTGTCAATGTCTTTAGCTTGTTTTCTTATAAAAATCAATTTGCACTTCAAGTTCCGTTTTCGCAGTGACTAGTTTAGTTTTATCCTCTTGAAGAAAATCAATCTTTTGACCTAACTCATTCACTTTGGTGGTAGCAAGATACGTTTTGTGTCGTTCCGTACTTAAAGAAGTGTTATAATTACGTTTCTCTTGTTCTAAGAGCTTAAGAGTTTCGTTGTATTTTGTTTCAAAAACGTCCGTTACAGTAGTAGCAACACCCCCTTTGTACCTTGCAAGCTCTTTGTCTTTTTGAATAAGCTCAGCTCTGCAGCTTGCAAGAAGCTCACGAGATTTTATAACTGCAACTTTGCTTTCTTCAAAATTTTGAGTGAGCGTAGCTTTTGCCTTCTTTAATTGCTTTTGACTTTTTCTAGTTTCTTTGACATCTTTTTGTAAAGAAGCAATTAAGTTAGCAAGCGCATTACGCTCCTCATCATCATCATACTCATTTGCATGTTGATCATCCTCAGACTCATTATTGCACATGTCTGATGAATCGGGTGAGGTATTTCTATCAACTGTTTCCATCATACATGTGTCAATAATGGCTTTGGGTAGCTCACAATGCTCATGAATATTACCAAACACATTATATTCCTCTTCAGTGTGTACCTTATCAATTGGCTCAGTATCAAAGATAGGACCATTGTCATCTTCAGTCACGTTCAGAACTTCTTCAACCTTTGCCATGTACGAGTCATGTGCTTCAAGTTCTTGGTCTGAGGCTTCATCATCAGTATCATCAAGCATTGCTCCTTCCTTAGCCGACAATTTAACCCCAGCTTCCATCTTCTTACAAAGCAACATCTTTTCCTTATGATAACCAGAATCCCTAACTCGTTTCAGCTTTCTGCATTCCTTTGCCATATGCCCATAACCTTGATAATTAAAGCACTGAATCCCACTTTACTAAAGCACCAAAGCAAGTGGATTAGCAGTCTTTGCTACCCGTTCAGCTCGAAGTTCATTTGCCTCATTCTGAAATTGTTTCAAAATGTCAAAGAGCGTGTGATAGTTGACCTCGTCCAACTTTTTTTGTTGTTTCACCAAAGTTACAAAATGTGTTCAGCTCGAGTTGAAGTTGTTGTATAAATTGCACATTGACTTGCATGGTGGAAGAGTTGTTTCTTATCATATCATTCATCATTTTGTAGAATCTGGAGTAATATGAATCAATTGATTCCCCATCCAATGAAGTAAACTTACCAAAGTTCCAAAACAAGTTTGTTTTGACATCTTGTTTGTTTAATAATTCTCTTTGTTGCAGACGTTCAATGGCAAACCACATCTCTTTAGCAGTAGAACATGCATCAACCATTGAGTAAATATCATCCCCAATCCCACTTAGAATCAGATAGATCGCTTCCTTCTCTGCACCAATCTAAGCACGGTTCTCTTTGGAAGTATTCTCATATGTTTCCTTAATAGTCTGCTCAGCGACACCTGGCGTAGAGTCGGTTGTTAGAGTTGCAGGAATGGTGATTGTAGTGGGAGTATATGGTCCATCAGTGATACAACGACGAAGAGCATCACCATTAGATTTTGTGTCAAGATATCGAAGAAATCGTGATTACCATTGTGCATATCGACCGGTCACAAGCTTGAAAATGTTGTTGTTTGTGACACGATACTCTTGAGTAGAATCCATATTGAAAAACTTGAAAATGTTGAAGTGAAAAAGGATCTTAAGTAGATGTGCTGTGATTGTTGTTGTGGTTTAAATTCCGAAAATTGCAATTTTTTCTTCTGTCCGACTATAAATTCCCCAGTTCGATAAAACGGTAGACCAAAAAATTTTGTAATCGCCAAATTTTGAAATCGAGCTAGAAATGTCCTAAAACTAGTATGGAAAATATTTGAATTTACTTGACGAGAAAATTTTAGGTAAACATATCATCGGAATGTGCTATCGGAATGTCCATCAGAATGCTGTCGGAATGTAGTATCGGAATGCTGTCGGAATGTAGTATCGGAATGCTGTCGGAATATACTATCGGAATGCGGTCGGAATGTTCCATCGGAATGTTGTCAGAATACACAATCGGAATATCCTATCGGAATACTCAATCGGAATAACCGTCGCAATGTTAAAACCCTTTTCCGATGGAATTCTGTCGGAATAACTGTCGGAATCTTAAGACCCTTTTCCGATGGAATTCTGTCGGAATAACTGTCAGAATCTTAAAACCCTTTTCCGATGGTATTCTGTTGGAATACTTGTAAAGTTGCGAAACTTTAGGTAAAAAATGTTACTCCCAAACTTAGATCAATTTAGCTTGTGTAAACGAGATTAAATCAAGTTAAACACGTAGAGAAACTTTGTTTATATATGTAACAATTCAAGTATTATGCAAAATTAATACTTAAACAAGAACACACAAACAAGATAACCAAACTTTCACTTTGATTGATAAATCGAACTTGCGTACAATGAAAGTGTAAAACATATATTGAACTAAAACCTAAAGGCCCCCTTTTATAGATTAAGGAGCCTTGTACAGGAGTCTACGTATCAGCTATTTTAGATAAAGATAAACATAAAGAATACATTGTCGAACATATCTTTACTAGAAACATAAAACGTGTAGACTAAGTCTTCTATCAGTGCTTGACTTCTTCTTATCAACGCTTGACTTCTTCCTGTCAATGCTTGTCTTGTCAACGCTTGATTTCTTCCTATCAACGTCCAAATTGCTCTTGTCAGCATCTAAGTGTTTTGACTACATTTTATTCCCAACAATCCTCCCCTAAACTTGATATATACTCTAGCAATCATGTTTCAGAATAAAAACTAAGTACTAGGAGGATCCTTACAAATCTTATCAAATTGGAAATAAATATATCTAATCAAATCTTTGGCCACGTCACTTGAGTAGTCTATCTCCAGCTGTGTTGTCATCGTTTTCTTCAAAACTTCTTTGGACATAGGATACTCAGCATCCACAAGAAGATACCCAGAAAACTTTGTAGAACTCAAATTATACACACCAGTTGCTGAATATAAACGCCATTGAAGTCCACTGATATATTCCTCAAGATCCTTCCAAACTGGATCTTCTTCATCTGGTGCACACATCCTCTTGAATGTTGACCAAATCTTTATTCCATTGACTGAAGTAGGTGCTCCAGTCTCATACTTGGTTTGCATCAACCTCCAAAGGTCTACCAAGTCTTCCCTATCTAGGCTTGCAAAAAAATACATAAGAGTAGTGAAAGTATGTACCTTCTTCCCATATCTGCCAATCATCCATAACCCACTTGCATCTTCCTCATAGCTAATTATAGGGTTTCTGGAATCATGAGGTAACACTTCTACCATTTGTGAAACTTCCACGGGTGAGAGCTTTAGAATCTTTCTAATAATAGCTTCACTAGGATTCACTCTATCCAAATTTTCTAGAAACTCAAGAGGAACTCCCTTCTTCAATGGTCTTGGTGTAACCAAAGCCTTTTGGATCTCCATTTCTTCTGCAAGTTCTTCTTTTCTTTCATCTGAAAGGAGTCTAATAGTGTTCTGTTCTTGCACACTTACCCATATAGGATAAGCCTTATACTCCAATTCATCAAAGGACAATCCCTGCAACTTTCTAAAAGTCCAACCTATTTGATGACATTTGAGCAACATGTAATAGAGCTCCCTTCTTTCTGTCTTGTTCCTTTCAAGAACTTTGCTAGCTTTATATTTCAGAATCACCTTGCAATCTCTTTGAACTCTGAGTAGAATCTCCAAACCCCAAATTTGATCTGATAAAGTCATGTCTGGATTTTCCATTACTCTTTTCTCCCATGCAAAGTACATCTGAGCAACTTCATGCATATCATAATCTACCTGATTCTTCAATTATGCAAGATTTTCCCTTGCCAACTCATCACCATATTCAAGTCTTTCTGGTTCTTCAATAATCATGACACTTGAATCTGTGCTCTCATCACCACTGTTTTCCTTACTCTCAACAGTAGTATCCTTCATCCTATCTTCTTTCTCAAGTTGTGCAGCCAACATGGAATCAAATTTTACTTGGGCTGCATCCTTGGGAACCACTGTTTCTACCATAATTCCTTTACCATTATCTAATGTATCAATGATGGGTAAAGATGATGATGGTACATGTGAAGACACTTCCTTGATGATAGCTGATGACTGGAATACATCAACCATACTTGCAGGTCTATCAACGTCCAAAACCTGTGTATCAACGCCTAACTTACTCCTATCAGCGCTTGGCTTGTCAGCGTCAAAAATCTGCTTGTCACTCACCTTACTCTTGTCAGCGCTTCTTGTGAACTGCTCCTTTATCTTAGTAAAAGATAAATTCAAATTTGTAGGGGTAACCAATGAAACATCAAAACCTGGTTGCCTCTTCAACTATGTTAGAGCTTCAGCTATACCCAAAGATTCTCCTTCATGTGAGCCTTTTTCACTCAAATTAATTGGCTCAGTAGCACCTTCCTCCCCTTTGTAAAAATCCTCCCCTGATGAAAGGACTATTGTCTGCCTTCTCCTAGTCTCAGTAGCTTCCAAAACAACAATCCTCTCCCTCAATTGCTTGAGTTCAAGGCCTGGGTAGAGACAATATGTACAAGTTCTGCATTTTGCTTTTGCAAGCTAATGCAGACAGCCGTCAATTCCAAAAAAGTATAGGGTTCCAATCTACCCTCCTCTAGAATGGGTATTTGACCTCCTAAAATAGAGTCATGGGGCATGGATGGGGTCTTAAGGTTGTTAGGATTGGCTTGGCCTGCAACTAAGCTAGTACCAATAGTCCTAGCCCCACCCATATCACCAACCACACTTATGGTGGTGGTTCTCTCTGCAACATGGCTAGGACCACCAGAGGAGAACACTCCAATAGTCCTTTGGCGTTTTTCCATCCTAAAATCTGTGGGTGAAGAAGATGATGTGGATTGGGTTTCAGTTTGGAGGTTAAGGGGTGTTTGGGTTTGTTGTAAAAGGGTGTCAGCATTTGGATTTTGAGTGTCAACGCCAACATTTAATGTGTCAGCGTTGAAGGTATCTTGGTCAATTTCCATATGCTGGGGTGATGGTGATGGTTCAGGTAATGGGTCAAGTTTTGGTTGTGGGTCAGGTTGTGGTTGTGCTGCTACAATAACAGCAAGCATGACTTGTGTAACACCCCATTTTGATAAAAAGAATGTCACGCGTAATTATGGCGTTTCATCAAAGCATGCAAGGTAATATGTAGTAAAACATACATGACCATAGGATAAACCGGAATCAAACATCGGTTCCCAAACATAAGCCCAAAGCATAATAAGGTAAAATGAAATGAAAGAAAGACTTAAACAAGCATAAGTATATGAAGGCAAAAGGAGAAGAAGTCTATGGCAGCTTCCATCCTATGCATGTCCTCTAGAATGCTCGAGTCTATCCTTGGGTACCTGCCGTTTTGGGACATGGAAAGGAAAGTAACGGCTGAGCAAAACGCTCAGTGCACGGATGTACAATAAAGCATGAATAATATAAGCATATAAGCATATAAAAGCGGAAGAAACTAAGTCCCGAATAACCCGGTTAAGTCTTAATAAAACTGGTTTTATAGTTTGTTAGTGCAAACATTACGATGCTTTGTCGATATAATCTCTTTGTGTTTTGTTGATGACAAACGTATAATTCACAATACATTATGTAAAATGTTAAGATACTCGTAATCACTCAAGAATACATTTGTATACTTCTCTCGACACCTCCAAGACCGCATTCGGCATGAATCACTCAAGGTATGTACAAACATGTCATTAACCTAACTAAGTGATCAATGATTAATATTTTCTTAAAACTCACATTTTAATCAAATGTGACAAAAGATTTTAATTAAATTTATTTTTAAGAAAATGTTCTATTAAAAAGAAAATGGAAATTTGAATTTGGCATATTCCATATGCCAAAGGAATATCCTTTGAGGGTATAAACTACCCCAGATGGCATATCCCCACTAAAGGACAAATTTGCACGGACTCCGACGCGGAGGTTCCTTAAAGGAACCCGCGGTTCCTTATTGATAAGGTACCGCGGGTAGAGAAAAGGAACCGCGGGTGTTTTTGACCGTTGCAAGGTTGTCCTATAAATAGTGGAACATTTCCAGGTTTTCTTTCAACCCTTTTGGCACAGTTTCTTTCAAAACCATCTTAGATCCTTGATTAGTTAGTTTTGATTAATCTTGTTTAAGATGTGATTCTATCCTCAATCTCCTCAAGTGCAAAGAGAAGAACACTTTCATCACTATGAAGTGTTGGGTTCACTACATGATGAAGATCTATCCTTCTATAGATCTAAGTTATGTTTTTAGTCTTCCTACTATGTATATGTAGAAGATCCAAGTGTTGGGTACACTTGGATGTGTTTGTAAGGGTAGAATATCCAAGTGATGGATATCCTTGGATTAGGTGTTAGTTGTGTAGATCCAAGTCTTGTTAGTACTTGGATATAGTGTTAGAGTTATAGATCTAAGTGTTGTGTGCTTAGATCTATATGGTTTATGTGTTTAGCCCATAAAACACAAGGTTTGTTATGTTGGGCCATAAAACATAACTAGTGGGTAGATTAGGTTGTGTCTTGGTAGTTCTCACTAAACTATAAAGTGATGTGGTTGTGTCTTGTGAGTTCTCACTTAACTTGAAAGTGATTAGTAGTTGTGTTGTGTGAAGTTCTCACTTAGCTTCAAAGTGAAGAGTCGTGAAGATTGGTTCTAGCTTTCGATTAGAACTCGACATATAGCCTTGTGTCGTTAAATGGTGAAGTGGGCGACGTTGTGTAGATTGGTCCTACCTAAGATTAGGACTCGACTTTTAGCTTAGAGTCGGAAATTGGATAAGTGACGTTGTGTATGGTTTCTCCACCTTAAGGAGTTTGTTGACTAGTGAAGTAACTCTCGAGTAAGGTGTACTCGAGGAGTGGAGTAGGGCGAACAGGAGCTTCGTGACCGAACTACTATAAATCATCGTGTCGGTACTTTCCTTTACATTTATGTCTTTAGTATTATAGATGTATTTATATGTTGTGTGTTGTGTGCATCTCATAATCTAAACATCTAAGTTGCGGAAAAACTAAGGCTTAGTACGTGTGTGCTTCGTGTTTAGATTATGGTCAAGTGTACATCACTTAGTCTAAACATCCTAGTTGCGGAAAAGCTTATGCTTAGTACGTGTGTGCTTAGTGTTTAGACTATTGCTTGATGTACTCTTGATTTGATGTGTTTGTGTGTTTACTTACTTGTAGTATTTATCTTTCAATCAAACACATCTCATATCTAGTCAAGCTTGATCGATAATTTGATACAAAGGATTGTCAAAGTTTAACATGCAACAAAAGGTTAAGTTCACTGTCGGCGGTTCCCTAAATGGACCGGCGATTCTTTATTGATAAAGAACCACGGGTACACATAAGGAACCGCGCACAGTGGATTAAGCCGAAATGTTTTGAAAAATGAACTAGAAACTATTCAACCCCCCCCCCCCCCTTCTAGTTTATACAATTGGTATCAGAGCGAGGTTATTCAAGATCTTTGAAGTATATTGTACTTTAAAGCTTGGATCTATCTTTGCTCTCTTTTTCAAAACAAATGGTTTTTAAAAATGAAAACGGTTTTTAAAAATAGAGACGATCTTTGTATCAAATTGTTCATGAAGAGTGATTACTTATGAAATGTGTTTTGTTGTTTCATTCGTACAAGTTTTGGTATTAAATAAACTTTGTATAATAGCTTGAATTAAATCTTTTCATGTTTGGAAGTATAAAAATCATTTGTGTCATAATTAACTCTAAAATTCGAGTTCTATGTGTCTAAAATGATTTTTTAGAGTCCTAAGTTCTTCCAAAAAGTTACCAAATGATTTTGGCCAAAAACTCATTTTTTGTCCTCTGACCGCGGTTCTTTATTGTTCCCCGCGGATCCTTATCAATAAGGAACCGCAGTCAGTCTGACTCAGATTTTTGAAAACTTTGAAAAATCATATAAAATCAACCGTAAGTCCGTAGAAGTCGTGCCACCCGTCATTTTGAACGTAATTGAATTTTCTTTCAATTAAAAATGCTTCCAAACCTTTATTCAAACTTTAAAATTTGGATGGTTTCTAAGTTCCATACTTTGTCCAAAGTATTGAGCGTCGGTTTGTCATAAAACTTATGTCTTACTCTTTTCTATTAAGTTGGACATCTCTTGGTGATATATCTTTGAAAATTGATATATTTACAAAGTGTTAAACTTAATTAAATTTTAAATGGGTCAAAGACTATTTTCAAATAAAATCAAGCTATGAATACTTTGTTGTATCTAACACTCACTTTTATGTGTTAAGCTAATTGTGTGTATGTGTTTCTTTGTGTGTTATTATTATATGTAGACATTATTAAGTGTTCCTTGCTATTTGTAGTAGTATTGCTTATATGTCTAGTCTCTTGTGCCTTGCTTGGTATTTGTTAGTATCTAGTTTTTCCTAATTAGGATGTATGCTAGATTTCTTGCATTTTAGTTGCAACATTATGTGTGCATTGCATATAGGATTAACATCTCTTGGTTTACAAATGTTACATAAACATCTTGTACACCTCGGCATGTTCTTTAACACTTTTAGGTTTGAAAGCTTTGGGAGCTTGTCAAATCTATTGATTTGGGTGGTCTTACTCGATCATTGTGTTATTAGTTCAAGTAGATAAATGTCTCACTATAAAACATGAAACACCCTTTGAAAATCTTAGCTATTTTCTCTTAAAAGAGTGTTTGTGGGAATCAAGAGAGATTTCGATTAAATATCAATGCATTATTCAAACTATGATTGGTATCATTATCGAATCTAATTGACATGTTTTTTAGTGTAGACATGAATGTGGTTTATTAATAATATACATCGGATCATAACTCACACTTGTGTTGATGGTGTTATATTGAATCTACTTGTTCAAATTGTTAGACATATTTTGTTTAATAATTACTTATAATGCACAATAGAGTCGGTTTGATAACTTGGATGTTTCATCTGAAATACTCAAGTAATTTACATTGCTATGCAATTTATAAATGTGTCATTTCCGAAAGACCAATCAAGAGTGTTCCTTTGGTTTGTGTAAACTTTGTTTATACACTTCTAAGTTATTGGGCTCAAGTTCTATTAAGGTAAATAACCTTAACTAGACTTGTTTGACAAGATATGCAATGGTGCATTCTTAACCCTCATTAGGTAATGCATTGTGTCGCCATGCAATTTTCATCCTTGCTAAACTTTATTAGGCAAATGTTGGAATCACATTTTGTCTAACTTGAGAATGACTACTTGAGAATTTATGCACTAGGATCTTAATTTGACCTAACGGTTGAATTACTTCCATGTGGGAACTTGAGTTGGTGTATAACTCGTAAAAATGGTCGTGTTTAGCCTTAATTGAGCACCTCTAGTGATAGTCTCATACTCATTCTCTAAATTGGATTAATGGCTCTTCCTATATATGACTAATGATAGTTTACTTTGATGAACTTTGTATGTCATTAGGAGTCTTTTTCTTTTGTAGCCATTAGGTTTTTCTTAGCTTTCCTCTTACGTGCTAATTGAACCTATGTGTCTTTCCTTTGTGTGTGTTCTAGTTTTTATTGCTCTTAAGCATGACTTTATGATAAGTTAGACTAGAACATTAGGATTTGCTGAATTGGAAAATCCTCCTTCACCACCTAAACCTAGCCTTTGTAGGCGGTTCTTTAAATAGACCGCGGCTCCATATCAATATGGAACCCCCGGTGGAGATAAAGAACCGCGGGCAGAAGCTCTCAAATTCGGGTTTTCTGAAACTTCCCAATTGTTTCTGAAGGTCTACGATTTCTTAGGATTTGGCAAACTATGGATTATCTATTTGATTGGGAATGGAGATGGGGAAGGAGATGGTGGTGTAGAGGGAGAAAGGAGAGAAAAGAAAAGTAGAGAGAGAAAGTGAAATTAGATAAATGAAAAGTGTAAAATGAGAAGAACCACCCCTCCTAACATGCTAGGAGGGGATATATATAGCCCACCCTACATGTGGGCTATATGGGCTATACTTGAATCACGAGCCTAATACAATAATATATCGTTGGAGCGACCGATCCTTCATAAATACGTAAAAACGTATTTCCAACAATCTCTCCCTAAGGGAGGTCGCTCCAAGTTACAAAGTTCTAAATATTCTATAGCTCGTGATCTATGCTAATAATGATGTGACCGAGACTTTCTTTGGGAAAACACATTTCCAACAATCTCCCTCTAAGGGAGGTCACACCATTTTACAAAATCTTAAACCTAGCATCTATGCTTGAGTCTTTGATCTTGTTCTTGTGAATATGCTTGATGTGATCTTTGACTTTAGTCTTGAGCATGTTTCCTTGCCTTGACCTTGTGCATTCATCACTTGTGAAAGTCACCTCTTCGTGACTTCATGTTCCACATACTTATACCTTTAAATTCTTGAAAGTTTCAGAGATTGATACAGCGGAAGACTTGACCTTCAGACTTTCTTGAATTTGTTGAAGTACTAGTTGTATGTAGTATAAGCATGTGGTGACGACTTCTTCTTGATTGTACACCGCAATGCCACCTTCTTGTTACGCTGCATAAGACAGTTAGCAACAAACAATATACACGGATGAAATGGCCTTGAACATTTCATTCTAATTCAGTAGCATTTTACCTCCGGTCGGTGAAGACCGTTGGACGATATTAAATATCGTACTTGTGGCAGGTTGTTTCAATAAAGAACCTCCTTGACAAGATTTCGTGGGTAAACCCGTTCTCTTTACTCGACCGTCCAAAGCTGAATGCGAACGTAAAGAGTGAATCATTTGGATAACATTATCCGCATGATTTGAAGCCGTCAATTCATGTTCCTGGAACAAGTGAAGTTCAATTAAGAACCGCACCATCGTTGCTTTCCAGTTGTCACGAGCTTGATTCGTATAGAATCTTGCAAGTTACCTACCAAGTGCTGTTTGATGTTAACACTAGAAGGATTTCCATTCGTCAGTGTAAATACTTAATAGTATTACTATGAATGTTCTGGCAAGATCACTAAGATATTGCGTAGAGGCCTGGAACGTGTTTAAATTCATTTAAGAGTTTAAACCACTGTTGCTTTCCAGTTATCACAAGTTTGATTCATAGAGAATCGCACAAGCACCTACCATGAGCTTTTTGACGTTCGCTCAAGAAGGATTTCCATCTTCATTGTAAATACTTTCGTATTACTCGGATGTTCAGGCAAGATCATGAAGATTTTGCGTAGGATTCTTAAGAACTTTCTTACTTTTCACAGTGTGTGAAGAAGCAAGTAAATATGAAAGTGTGTCCTAATGAGATATTTGATGATCTCAAATGGCTCTAGACTCGATCGTGCATTTTGGATTTTAGTGATCGGAGGCTGGAGAGGAGTGCCACCTTTTCAATACCAATTTATTCGGAGTGAATAAATCAATAGATAATGTGTTGTCTCTGTGTGATTAAAACAAATATCTTTTGAGAGATATCTGAGTTAGCTGGGATGGGTTGTGCCTTGCATCACTGGGTCCATGATGTCTATCTTCAATATCGAGAATCATAAATGATCTCAATAGCATATGAATTGACCCGGTTTCTGCCAAAGTTGTAAGGAGGGCTTCTTTCTTTACACCCTTTATCTTTACAATTCTTTTTCATTCTTCAACCCCTTTAATGCTTACCAATACGTCATAACTAGCACCTTGTTGTGATTGTTCCAGTGCTAACTTAAGTACTTGGTCGGCATTCAGCTACGTTCACAATCTTTCTCCATCTTTCCTAAGGACTACTATTTCTAGCTATGGAATGTCCTTGGGAAGATTCCTCCGGTTCTAGAGAAATCATTGGACTTTAACCTATCCTACCATCCTTATGTCACCACAATCTTCACCGTCGTGAATAAAGATGTTTTGGGTAAGTGTATGTCACCATGAAATCCATTTTGAAGTGCAAATCCATTTTGCTCCCCCTTAACATATGCCACGATATCCGAAAACATTTCGCACATGTCGGGATGAGCTAACACGTTAAGTCAAACCATTTATGATTAATCATTTCCCATATTAAATCACATTTTCTCCCCCATATTAAAAATATTAACCCAATCGATGTTTTTAATATCAATTGATTTAATAGCATTTTAAGAAAATTTGGGAAGAAAAATGCAAAGCCAAATATCTTCATGAATTACACAAGCTCCCCCTCAAATTAATGAGGGTGTACTTGAAACGTAAATTAAATACCTTTTAAACACAAGTGTAAGGTATTTATCACGTGCAAAGATCATTTATGATAATGTATTCACAAGATTAGCAATTTACGAGGTTGGACCTGAATGATGGAGAACATCATATGAAAGATTCACATGGTTCTTGTTCACGAATGTTGGTCACCTCGTCACATCTGAAGTTATCTCTTGACTCCACGTGTATGATTGATATCGTTGTCTTGACACCAATATGTGAACTTGGCACTCTCGGCATCAAGGATTCTGAATGCTGGACGATTGCTCCCCCTCAATTGTTGACCCGTGTTCTACTTAAAGAGCTGTAGTCGTCGTTTTGAGAAGTCGCATCGTCTAGTATGTAGATATCAATTGCAACGAACTTCGGATTGTGGAGTTGATAACTTCGGATTCTGAAGTCAAAGCTTTCCGGTGAAATGCTTGACTTCAAAGTGAAAAGTGGGTTACTATCGGAAATAATAGCAAACCATATGGAGCATGTTTTAAATCTTTTAAACTTCTGCTCGAACTTTATTTACAACCCCGTGTCATTATTGAATGACATTTCTAGGTTCGTAAATATTATCGATTCCAGAAGACATGCTCTTTTTATCAAAACATTTTTGAACACACAATTTTGAAAGATTTAGAAAAACCTTTTGAGAAATTCTTGAAAAATTGTGTTCAAAGTTTTGAAAACCAGTTACTTGAGCTTAAGATGTTGAATATCTTAAAAGCGAGCTCAAGTCCGAGAAGTTGTGAACTTACCGTTGTTAAGGATAAGTTACCATCGGCGATAAGCTTTCCTTTTATCTGAAGGACGAGTCCTAAGCTGACATTTACTTAGAAGTTGTTTTCATGAGCTTGAAAACTTTGACTGTTTTAACGGAAAGCTCATGACCGAGAAAGGTTAATTTCTCGTTATGAGGAAAAGTTCTCTTATTTAAAAGATACACTTTCCTTTCTGAGCTTAAAACTTCGAATGTTTTAATACAAGCTCATGACCGAGAAAGGTGAATTTCTCGTTAAGAGGATAAGTTATCATAAAAAATAAACTTTCCTTTATTTTAAGTTCGAGTTACAGTCTGACATTTAACTATAAGTCATTTTACACGAGCTTAAAACCTTTGAATGGTTTTAACATAAGCTCGTGTCCGAGAAAATTTAATTTCTCGTTTTGAGATCGTTGCGTAGATAACTTCCCTTTCTTTGAAGTTCGGGTTATAGACTGTGATCTGACTGTAAGCCATTGTGCATGAGCTTAAAAACGTTGAATGTTTTTAATATTAGCTCATGCCCGAGAAAACTTAATTTCTCGTTGTTAGGATAAGTTTATCACCGGCGATAAACTTTCCTTTCTATGAAGAACGGGTCACAGACTGTAATTTATCCATAAGCCATGTGTTAAGCTTAACCATGAATCCCCTGAGACACTTGTTTCTCTGATATCTGCTTCTTCAGCAACCAAACTCTGAGAGTGTCCTTAGTTGAACGGTACACAATGATTGGACCGCTTCGTTCTTTTGGAACATCAACTTTGGTACCTGCATTCTCATTAGGACTTTGTATACTTTGACATGGGTTAGCGATATCTCTCTTAGAAGCATGTGGGGGTTCACAGTTGGTTTTACTTGTGTCAGAGGCGACTTGAGTAGATGATTCACTTATCTTAGTTGGCAAACGTTTCCTTTTATAGAAAACCTTAAGTTTAGGCTTAAGTGATGTATCATCTTTATCAATTTCCTCCCTAGGAGTCTTAGTAGAATCGAAGATTATCCTAGTTAAAGGGCACTCATTTCCTACAAGAGTGAAAGTTCTACCAGTGGGGCGCCAATCTTTACCAAAGGGTTTGATTTTCGCTATCCACTGGGACTTAATTCTAGCACGGGAGTTCACCTCATCAAGTAATTTCTTGACACACGAGTCATGATTTGCCGTAAAGACACATTTTCTACATGTTTTACAAGTAGCATATTTAATGTCCGAGTATTTCCTAGATGATTGATCGATGCTCCTAGGAGATGACATGCTACGGTTAGTAGTGTTGGGAAATCTAGAAGGCATCTGACTAGGTTGGACATTGCTATCTCTTACATGTGTCTTTTGAATAGCTTCCCTTTGACCAAAATCATGGCGCACATCAGTTGAACTAGTTCTAGACGTGTTCATTGAACTATTCTTAGAGAAACTAGGGGCAATCATGTGATGAGGTCTTGCTAAAACTGATTTAGTCACATTAGGCCTAGTTGTTGGAGTGACTGTTCTAGAAATATGACCCAAATCAACTTGGGAGGCAAACCGCGGTCTCGAGGATTGTGGTCGCTCGGATCTAAATGCAGTAAGTTGTCTGACAATCGGTTGTCTAACGAACTGATTTGTAGGCGGTTTCCCCAAGATTGATGGTTTTTCAAGCTTAGTGTCCATACTAGGTCCTTTAGTTTTCCTCAATTCGTTTTTTAACGCAGCTATAGCAAAGACCTTTTCTTGAACTTGGGCTTTTAACGTTTCATTCTCTTTGAGCAATCTATCTTGGGATGCCAATTTAGACTCTAGTAACTGAATTTGTTTCAAAAGATTATCCTTTTCGGCTTTCGAATCTAAAACTTTTTGATCCAATTTTCTTTCAAGAACAACGTTTGACTTTTCAAGTTTTTCAAAGTATGTTTCAAATTTGTCCGTTTTCTTAGAAAATTCAAGTTTGGCATCCTCAAGATCTTTTGATTGTTGAGCTACAATCGTTTCGAGCTCTCTAATCTTGGAATCAGAAGCAGTCAATGAAGCAGTTATAATACAATTATCATGATGTACTATAGCATTTTGAACACTTTCTCCCCCATTATGACTCACATCGGATGAATCAGAAGTGGTATTTCTATCACTCTTTTCCATCCCATGTTTGTCATAATTAGGTTCAGAATGCTCAATATGCGGCATGTCATCAACATATACATCATAAACAACATTACATTGTACCATGTTTGCAGGCTCTGCGTCATAAATGGGTAAGGTGTCATCAATAGAAATCTCGTGAACATTCCCTGACGTGCCACTGGTATCATGTTGTCGAGATCTTTCATAAATCGAAGACGAGACCGATGTCATGAGTTTCAAAATTGTATCACGGAAAACTCGAAGCTCGGTATGTGTATCTCGAAGAAATGATTGGCAAATCACTGAACTTTCAGGCTTGATGATATTGAATTCGAGGAAAGGCGTGAGTTGTGTCACAAGATCCTTATATGCAAGTGCCGATGCAGAGTGATTAAAGTTGTCATGGTTGAGTTGCTCGGCGAGTTGGGTCAAAGTGGTGAATATTGAGTCGATGAATATATGACGATCTTGTCCAAAGATTGTCACAAATTCGCTCCCTCCTTGAATCCCCGAAAGAGAGACAAGATGAGACTGAAGCATTTGAAATGAAGTGATGCCACTTTTCCTAACTTTGTTTTGCATTAAATGTGATTCTCCCTTTTGACCTGTCGAATCGAACAAATCCATTAAATATCGATTAAAAATGACGTGGATGATGTTGTTTTCGGGATTTTAGAATTCGTGAAAAAACGAAAGACCCGTAAATAACACTTAAAATTCCTCGATTGATGATATAAATGAAGCCCGTTACTTTGACTCGTCACGTTTGTCTTTAAATCCGACCACAATAACGTTTAACCCGACAAATATTTTTCCACGTTAACTTTCAAAATAACCGCCTCAACAATCCGTCGACAAAATAATCCTTGTCACTATATCACGTCACTTTTGTCACGTAGTCACGTCACTTTGTCCCGACTATAACGGAATATCACAACATTTTTTTTTTTAAATAAAAAGTAAAAAATAAAAAATTTGAATAAAAAATATAAAAAAAAAAGTTAATATCCAAAAATTAAAAATTTCAAAATAAAAAAGGTAAAAAATAATAAAAAATAACTTAACTTAAAAAAAACTTTCGAAATTATAAAAGTATGAAAAAAAAAAACTTAACGAAAAATGTTGCCTTAACTTAAAAAAAAAACTTTCGAAAATAAAACTGATTTTTAAAAGTAGAAAAACTGATTTGATTTTGGAAATATAAAAAATCGGATATATTTTGGAAATAAACACGTGTCCACTCCCTACGTGATAAATGTGGAAAGATATAGGTCTCTTGTTTTCTCCGTCTAATAAAAACGTGGCCCAATCAGAGAGTTTCCACCGCCCCACTCCATTCCTTGTTTTATCCGCCCCATATATTTACTCTAGTCTAATCTCTCTCTCTCACAACTGCTAATTCTCCTCCCCTTCGTTCTCTGTTATCTCTCTCTCTCCCATAAACTCACAAACACAAACAATCTTCCTCTGTTAACTCTCTCTCTCCCAATCAAATAAAACTCACTTCCCAACACACACAAAAACATTCATTATCTCAAACACCGGATCTCTAATATCTCTCTCTCCCAAATCTAACCTCAAACCTCATACCACAACCCTCCGCCTCCCTTATCTGTTCAGGAATGATCAAGAAGTAAAAAGAGATAAAAAACTTCAAGATCTTTAATTAGGTCTCTGGTAGGTTCTTTTTTGCATGTGTGTTAATCTTGAGATTTGTCAAAATTTTCTCTCATCTGTCGCGTCTTTCTGTCTAGTGTCTAGAGATGTGAGAGAGTTTGGGTTGTGGGAGCGAGTAGGGGATGTTTGTATTGATTTGTGGGATATGGGGGATGTGAGTCGAGAGTGTTGTCGAGGGTGATTGAAAAATGTGTTGAGTCGAGAGAGTTTTTTGAGTTACTGTCTTTTTTTTTTAAATCTTTTGATGTTTGAGAGGGTGTGGGAGAAAACCGAGGGTGTCTGTTAAACGAGGCTGTTTGTTAAACGAGGGTGTAGGTTGATGTGTTGAGTGTAGGTGGGTGAGATGGAGTCGAGACTTGTTAGAAGACTGTTGTCGAGGGTGTATTCGATTAAGTCTGAGTCTTTTGAGTCACTATGGTTGATTTTAAAATGTGTGAGTGATGTGTGAGTTGAGTGATGTTAAAGTGGGAGAGGTCGAGTGTGTTGGTGTCAAGTCGAGTCTAGTGAGTGTGATGTTGTATGTCCGTCGAGGGTTTTGGGAAGAGAGGTTCGAGGGTGATGATTCGAGTCTGTTTTTGGTTTTCGTTGAGAGTTGTCAGTCCCGTTATGTTTGAATAAATCCTATACGGAATAAATCCTATACGGAATAAATCCTATACGGAATAAATCCTATACGGAATAAATCCCTATACGGAATAAATCCCTATACGGAAAAAAATCCCTATACGGAATGATCTGTTATATGGAAAAAGAATCGCTCGATCGGAAAACTCAAAAACTGATTGATGAGATTGATAAAAAAACAGCTTATCCAGTTGATAGATATGTTGGGACGAGACTCACACCCAGAGAAAGAAAAAGGACAGAGATGGGACAAATTAGATAGAGACAGGAAAACTGATAAAATAAAATAAAAAATTTAAAAAATTTAAAAAAAAAATTAAAAAACTGATGATTGGACACTGATGATAGAGAAGACGGATATTGGATAACAAAAATTATATGGAAAACTGATTATAAAAAACTTATAAAAATAAAAACTAATTAAAAAAAAATTAAAACTGATAACACTGATACTGAAAGGAAGAAAAAAATAAAAACTTTAAAAAAATTTGGGATCTAAAAAAAAAACTACGTGACTACAATCAAAAGAAATAGACAAATGATTTTAAAAAGAAAAGATTTTTCAATCAAATCAATAGATAAACAAACGCAAATCTTAAGATTTAACCATGGCTCTTGATACCAAATGTAGAATCTTGATAACCTATGAATCTTATGAAGTGGGTTGATGTTTTCTAGAGAGAGAAAGTGAGATAAACTATGTGTTTATTTCATTCAAATGAGAAAAGTGAAAAACAACAACCAACCCCTTTCCAAGGAGGAAAGGGGTATTTATACTTCCAAGCCTTATTTGGACTTGGGCCGACCCATGACAAGCCCATGGGTCGGTTTCTTACTTAACTTAATAAGTAACACTAACTACGAGCTATTACAACATTAATAATATTGTGGAGTGACCGATACTTCTAATATACGTAAAAACGTATTTCTAACAATCTCCCCCTAAGGGAGGTCACTCCACGTTTACAAAGTTCTAAACCTAGCATACTATACTAAGTCTTCGTTCTTCAGCTCGTAGTCTTTTCTTCTTTCTTTTTGTTGTGAATATTTTGATTTGATCTTTTAGGCTTTGGCTTGAGAGCATTGTTCTTTTGGCCTTTCACGTGCGATCTTTGCCTTCTTGTGGAACTTGCCTCCTCGTGACTCCATGTTCCACACACTTATGTCTTTTTGTTGAATTCTCGAAAGCTTCAGAGTTTGGTACAGCGGAAGACTTCATTTTGCACTTTCTTGAATTTTGCTGAACTTCGATGCAGAAAAACATAAGCATGTGGGAACGACTTCTACAGGTACACCGCAACACCACCGTCTTCAACTGGTACAGAGCAACGCCACCGTCTTCAACAGGTACACAGCAACGCCTCCGTCTTTAACAGGTACACAGCAACGACACGAATAAAATGGCTTTGACATTTTATTCTAATTCGGTAGCATTTTACCTCCGGTCGGTGAAGACCGTTGGACGATATTAGATATCGTACCCGTGACGGATAGTTTCAATTAAGTAACTTCCTGACAGGATTTCGCGGGTAAACCCGTTCTCTTTATTCGACCGTCCAAAGCTGACTGCGAACATAAAGAGTGAATCACTTGGATAAATTATCCTTGTGATTTGAAGCCGTCAATTCATGAAACCTGGAACAAGTGAATTTCAATTAAGATTTTCACCATCGTTGCTTTCCAGTTATCACGAGCTCAATTCATAAAGAATCTTGCACATCACCTACCAAGTGCTGTTTGATGTTAACACTAGAAGGATTTCCACTCGTCACTGTGATCAATAAAGAGTCACTCTGAGTGTTCTGGCAAGATCATATGATAATGCGTAGAGGCCTGGAACGAGTTTAAGTTCAATTAAGAATTAAACCACTGTTTCTTTCCATTTTTTCACAAGATTGGTTCTAAAAGAACCGCACGTGTAACCTAACATGAGCTTGTTTGATGTTGGCTCAAGCAGGATTTCCATCTTCATTGTAATACTTGCGTATTACTCGGATGTTCTGGCAATATTACAGGAATACTACGTAGGACTCATGAAAATCTCTTACTTTTCACAGTGTGTGAGAAAGCAAGGAATAAATGGAAAGTGTCCTAATGAGACTTTTGATGATCTCTTGGCTCTAGACTCGATAGTGCGTTTTGATTTAGTGAGCGATGGCTGGAGAGGAGTGCCACCTTTTCAATACCAGTCTATTCGGAGTGAATAAACCAATAGATAACGTGTTGATCTCCGTGTGACTAAAACAAATACCTTTTGAGAGATATTTGAGTTAGCTGGGAAGGGTTGTGCATTGCATCACTGGGTCCATGACGTCTTTCTTCAATATCGAGAATCATTAACAAAAATGACCTCAATAGCATATGTATTGACCCGGTTTCTGCCTAAAGTTGTAAGGAGGGCTTCTTTCTTTACACCCTTTATCTTTACAATTCTTTTTCATTCTTCAACCCCTTCAATGCTTACCAATACGTCATAACTAGCACCTTGTTGTGATTGTTCCAGTGCTAGCTTAAGTACTTGGTCGGCATTCAGCTACGTTCACAATCTTTCTCCACCTTTCCTAGGACTTCTAATTCTATCTAGGGAATTGTCCTTGGGAAGATTCCATCGGCTCTAGTGAATCATTGGACTAAACCTATTCCTACCACCCTTTTGTCACCACATTCGTCGTGAATTAAGCGTGTTTTGGGAAAGTATAGCCACCATGAAAAATCATTGAAAATCACCTAACGTACTTGTGATATTGAAATCAAAAGTTTTGTACCTTAGGTGTTTTGTTCATCAAAAACGCTCCCCCTTAACACGTGCTTTACTCATATTAAGTTGGATAATCGTTAAGTCTTTTTCATCTTTTAGCCAAGTATCATTTAAGTCTCCTTAATCCTATTTTCTCCCCTTATCCAAAATGTTAACCATTAATATTTGGGATATTGAATGGATTAACCGGTCTTTGGGTAAAAATGAAATCGATATTTGGCCATAGAACATGTTAATGCTCCCCCTTAAATTAATAAGGGATAGTTGTAGTGCTTTAGTATGATATATTTTGAATGATTTAGAATCTCGTGAGAAATTCTTGAAAAATTATCATACCGTAACACTACATCAAGCAGTAAAAGCACAATATTCACAAATTTACATATTCACAATTAAAACCAATATAAAGTGGACCTGAAATGTACGACCCATTAGATGGATCGTTGCAGTAACTTGTGGTGCACTCCATATGGTCTACCACCAACGAATCTTTCTAAACTCCTCATCAATCTACGTTCACGGAGTTTTTGATCAATCTTCTTGATCACATACTTCGCCATTTGCCGATAACCCTGATGCCAATCCTCAGTCATCTCTGGTAAAGACCCACCCGAATTAAGATGATCCAACTTTCCTCTGACGTAGATGAGAGTCCCATCACTGTACTTATAAAGCTCACCCACCCTCATAAACTTCATTAACCCTCGACTGTTCAAGTAGAAAATCCCGCAATTCGGAACAGAAATGCCGGTATAGGGACATCTGTTGACATGTTGAGGTAACACTTGATTCACTGGACGGGTTAGGTTAAGCTTCCTTTGGTAACTTTCGACTCCCAACTGAAGATCTTCAACTCGTTTCTTGATTACAACGCTTCGTGTGAACATACGAAGTGCTGTATTCAAGGCAATGATGTCTTCACGAGGAATATGTGTGAGTTGATCCCGGGTCATCATAAGCAACATGTCTTCGATATCCTCAAGGCGAATGATAGAAAAATCTCCCTGCTGGATTTTGTATTCTCTGTCATCCTCCCTTTTTAGACGAATCTCTGTCACATGATAATAGCCATTCTTGGCTTCAGTTTTTAGTCCCAAAATGCTGGAGATGCGAATATCGGATCTAACCTTGCTTCCTGAATTGGCTAAGCAGCAACCCCTGTACGCCCTTCGGACTCGTTCGTCCCAATGAGATGCATCTATAACAGCATACATATCATAATTACGAGTTACCCTTGGGACCCAGAGTCGGTTTACCTTTTCCTCGATCCAGGGTATTGTCCCCCAGTTGGCAGCTTTCAGCAAGGTCAGGGAGGTTGCGTACTTTGATGATCCCTTGAGGAGATACTCAAGATCATAGGTGACGAAGAAGTCGAGAGCAATCTGGTTATCTTGAGAAGGATCAAGTGGAGGTGGAGCTCTTTCGGATTCATGGAGGCCTGGCCTTTGAACGGTGTTAAGAGCTTTCAGAACCTCATCAGCATAATACTCGAACTCCATTCGGGTTAACCTGGTTTTGGCGTGAATTCTCTTATCCTTTAGCGCTCTCTTCACCAAAGACGGAGTAACCGAAGTCTTATACTCATGAGCCAGAAATGCACATAAGTCAATCGGACTGCGGATACGGAGATATAAAACATCTCTGTCAGCGTCTGTGATTGGATCATATTGCGCCGCTGCCGTGATCCAAGCCTGTGGCGGTGCAGTCTCGTCAATCTCCAACGTGTCTGCCCAGTCCCGTGTGCTTGATTCAGGAACAGTAGATTGTGGTTCTTGTTGTAGAGGAGTAGAAACGTGAACATCTGCTGGTTCTGATTCAGGCATCTCGGCGGTGTCATGAACGGGCGAGTGTTGTGCAGCTTCAGGTTCAGTTACTGACTCTGCAATCACAGGAGCAACAACAACAGAACTAACAGGGTTAGTAGTAACAGGTATAGATACAGCGATAGATGTACCAGGAATCGATGACGCCGTAGTAGCATTCACATCATGGCGCCACTTGGATCGTCTTGATTCCGTTGAGGTGGATTTTTCTTTATCCGCAGCATCTTTCTTAGACTTGGTTCCAGACTTAGCAGGTTTCTTTGTGCTGGCAACCTTATCCCCCTTTTCAGGCTGTTTACCCCCATCATCATCTTCATCGCTATCCTCGTTGCTCCCCTTAGCACTCTCCTCATTACCTTCACCACCATCATCACCATCATCATCATCATCATCCTCATCATCATCACCATCATCGTCATCGTCATCATCCTTTTCTTCTTTTTCTTCTCCTTCTTCTTCCTCTTCTTCTTCACCAGTACCCTCTTCCTGTTCGCTTTCTTCCCTTTCTTCCTCAGGCAGAATGTGGTAAGGTACCACACTTCCAAACGTTTTGAACAACCGATCATCCTCCATGATAGCGTCATTTAGGGATTTGTAGAGAGCCCGTTGAATCCTAGATTTATCAAAAGATCCAACTTCCCTCATACGAGCTTTAAGGATCTTCTTTAATTCAAAATCCGTCAAGTCATATGCAATTTTGTAGGCGGATTGAGAAGGATTGGATGACTTGATCATCAAGTTATCAGCCGCGAGTGTCTTCAACTCATCACGCAGTTTTGGCATAAGGGATTCAACGGATTCTTTCACTCTCTCCTCAATAGAAGCTTCAAGAGTTTCTTTCTGCTCCTTGTAGTTATCCTTAATAGCTCGAAGTCTCGTAAGTCATGCTTTATACCTATCAGCTTCAGCCTTTTTGACCTGAGCAAGTTCTTCTGCATGAGCTTTACGTGTCAACTCCATATCTGCAGCAAACTTAGCAAGCATCTCTTCTTGGGCTTTCTTAGATGCTTCTTCACTTTGAACTCGTCTATGTAGCTCTTGGCGAAGTTCATCCATCTCTCTTTTTTGATTATCCTGAAGATTTATCGAAGAAAAAGTCAAAAGACGGAAGTTTATCAGTATGTTTATCCAACATTTCTGCCATTACAAATACAGCCATTGAAGATGATGCAGAGCTACTCTGGGTTGGTTGAAGAGGCTCGGTTGTGACTACGGTACTAAGGATGGGAGTTATTGGTGGTGGAAGGAATGGTGTTGGTACCGGTCGGGTTGGTAAGGGTTGAGTTACTAAAGGTTGAGTAGGTACCATGATTGTAGGAGCACCGGACTCCTTTTCAACACTTGCTGAAACAGGGATGGATGTCTCCTTCGAAGTAGAATACTGTTCGGGTGATCCAAACTCATCAACATCATCTGGCTCCTCGTACTCTTCTTCAATATCTTTCTGTGCACCCGAACCACTACCGCCCGTGTCTCTCCTACTCTTTTCGATAGCCCTCTTCATTAACTTTTTCTCAGTCTTTCGAGTTTGCTCAGGAGTAAGATCGACATCAATATCTTCTTCATCGCGAATAACAAACTTTTCAGTCGTGCTCTTACCCTTCTTGGCTACGGTCTTTGGCTTTTTGGCTTTGGGTTTAGGTAAAGTTGTTTGCTTGCGTTTACCTTTGCTCTTAACTGTGGTAGATGAGTCTTCACCTGCTTGAATGCTTGCTCGTTGATTCTCAATTTCTTGTAGCAAGTTCTTGTAATCAGCAGATGCGATAATCTCATCTGTCAGGAGATGACTGGGAATGGGACCAGGAATAACCATATTCGAATCAGTCTCCTGCCTTAAGTCTACCAAATCATCATCATCCATCATGTGGTGACGACTACCTGCACGCTTATCAATAGATGCATCGTTTTCCATAAAGTAATGTATGATCAGCTTAATGAACCTAGGGTACTGGTAACTTTTAACCTTACCCTTCGTGTTTGTGAAGAGTTGAAAAGTAAACTCCTCTCACAGCAATGATGCATAATCAATACCCATACCTTTGAACATACCATAAAACATCGTGATGATTGGCGGACGAACAGCATCAAACCCAGTTGTTTTGGGTGTGAGACATCGGCTGAGAATACCAAAAATTGCTCTCCAGGGTTGACCCACTTTGGTTGTGGTAAACTCGGACACTATCCGTATGTCTTCACATCCAATGTCAGTGAACATCTCCATGAGCTGGTTCTTGGTTGGGTTCGCTGAGTATGATAATCCTTTGGGTGCCTCCCGAAAACCAAAGATCTAAAGTCTGACACTGTGAGAGTTTGTTGCTTGTTGTCCAAGAGGAATGTGATCTTATTGGACGTCTTCTCCTTGGTTGCCCAAAATTCGTACATGTAGTCGTAGGGTACCGAAGCACTTTTCCTTAGCGCATTCTTGAAGCGAGAATTGTTAAGAATGGCTGAACCTACCTTGAATCCATTGTGAGTAGAATGAGAGACCTCCTTCAACCGGTAGTTGTTTGGAATGAACTTGAGGGTTTTAGCCTCGGCAATGGCTGCTGCTCTAGATTCTTGGATTTGTTGCACGGTTGGGTTAGTCATTGTTTCTGCTTAAGAATAAAACACAAAAGTTGATACATACAGATATGGATATCATGATGAGTTTATACCTATGCATTATACAAAAGACATAATCCCTTAGATTGTTAAGACACTCAAACATCCTTCATTAGACTAAACATTTAATTCTGAATAAACCTCAATTTGGAATATTCAGCCTACCCGGAATAATCATTCTATGCGGAATATTTTGTCTACCCGAAATATTTATCCTATGCGGAATAATCAGTCTTACCCGGAATAATCTTCCTATGCGGAATATTCAGCCTACCCGGAATAATCATTCTATGCGGAATATTATGTCTACCCGGAATAAAACAACTACCCGGAATAAATATCCTATGCGGAATAAATTTCTACACGGAATAATTCTTCTATGCGGAATAAGTGTCTACCCGGAATAAAACATCTACCCGGAATAAATCATCCTATGCGGAATAATTGTCTACACGGAATAATTCTTCTATGCGGAATAAGTGTCTACCCGGAATAAAACATCTACCCGGAATAAATCATCCTATGCGGAATAAATTTCTACACGGAATAATTCTTCTATGCGGAATAAGTGTCTACCCGGAATAAAACATCTACCCGGAATAAATCATCCTATGCGGAATAATTGTCTACACGGAATAATTCTTCTATGCGGAATAAGTGTCTACCTGGAATAAAACATCTACCCGGAATAAATCATCCTATGCGGAATAAATGTCTACACGAAATAATTTCTTCTATGCGGAATGTTTTTGGCTGTTTATTCGGAACGACTTAAAAACACCTAATGATCTTTCAAATAAGCGCGAATGTTTGTTTTAAGCGTTCTAAAGGCCATCTATCTTAGTTTTGTTCTATTCCGAGTGAAACCCAGGCAAAACCCCAAATCACATAACCCTAATTAAGCAGAAACCCTAGTTTGATTTATCTTAATTAACATGAGTTAATTGATTTGATTTAAAGGGAAAATTCCACAAATTAATTGATGATTATACCTTGTTTAATCGAATGAAACGGATTGTGAGATGAAAAACGAGAGTTTGTGAATGCTTTGTGTGTGTTTGTATGTGTGTTAATGGCGGCAGAAAGAAAATGAATGGAAACAGTGAATGATGAAAAAACGGGGGGGGGGGGGGGGGGGGGGGGGGTTGGTTTGACTTAGGTCAAAATTCAACTTTCCCCCTTAGACATTTTAAATCCCTACACTTTTCTTTTCTTTTCCTTGTTTCTAACCATTGTTAAAATTTGCCAACTTAACCTTCACACAACTTAAGCATCACAACCTATTAGCAAATCTTCAAGATCTTAAAGCAAATTCTATCACATTGAGCGAGCACAAGTCGTATTCTAAATCAAGACCGCACATAAATCATTTAGCTAATTAATTTTCCACAAACACTTTTGAAAATCGTTTTGATGACGAAGATGAATTTAATATTTTCTCCCCCTTAAACGATGACCCGTTTTCTATTTAAAGAGATGTAGTCATTGTTTAAAGAGTCAAATATTGATGAAGGCATTTCCAATTAATATCTTGAAAAAGATTGATTCGTGGTGGCAATAAGATTTCTCTTATTTTGACAAATTAATGCACTGAGACGTACACTAACTCGTGTTAGACCAAGTTGTAAAGTAAACTTGATCCCTTTGCATGATTTGGCTTGTAAATCATGCCCGAGAAAATTAATTCCCGTTGTGAGCCAACGTTTTCCAAGGAAATACGTGACTTTAATGCGAAAACCGGGTTGCAGTCTGAAATAACTACAAGCCATGATGGGCATGTTTTTAAAATGTACAACTTTTATACGGACACTATTTATGGCGCCGTGTCAATTTTGATCGACATTTCTAAAGCCGTAAATATTACCGTACTAAAAGACATGCCCGATTTAAAAACAAAAAATATTTTTGGTTTTTCTTGATTTTATAATTTTTATGGTTTTTCTAGGTTTTATATTTTTTATGGATTTTCTTGGTTTTATATTTTTGTATTTTTCTTTTTGTGGTTTTATATATGTACGATAATATACATGATCACGAACAAAGGATACGCCTGAATAGTTTACCACCACTATTCAGCTGATTCTTCTGCCAACTCTTTGAGAGTCGCTGGAGTGAATGATTTCATGCCAAGCTTGTCGATCAAAAACTCGATTCGTCCTCGATCTAAGGCTTTTGTGAACATATCTGCCAGCTGATACTCAATAGTGACAAAATACAGCTCGATCACTCCGTTCTCCACCTGCTCTTTAATGAAGTGGTAGCGAATGTCTATGTGCTTGGCCCGGGAGTGTTGAACATAGTTGCAGCAAAGGGCAATGGCGCTCTTGTTGTCACAATACATCGGGATTTTGTTGAATCCCAAACCGTAGTCAGTTAATTGTGATCTCATCCAAAGGACTTGAGCACAACAACCAGACATGGCGATGTATTCAGCCTCCGTGCTAGAAATTGCAGCGCTTTTCTGCCTTTTTGAAGACCAACTGATCAATCTGTCTCCAAGGAGTTGCACAGATCCAGAAGTGCTACGCCTCGTGTCTTGACACCCAGCATGATCGGCATCTGCGTATGATATTAAAGCAATAGAGGAATCTTTCGGATACCATAGACCACGATGAAGTGTTCCTTTTAGATACCGAAAGATCCTTTTAACAACATGTAGGTGCTTTTCAGTAGGCCGAGCCTGATACCGGGCACACATGCATACAGCAAATTGCAAATCAGGCCTGCTAGCAGTCAGATAGAGAAGGGTGCCGATCATCCCACGGTAAAGTTTTGGATCGACAATAGTCCCATTCCTATCTTCATCTAACTTGGATTTCTCCACCATTGGAGTGTCCACGGGGTCACAATTATCAAAGTTATATTTCTTTAAAGATTCTAGAGCATATTTGGATTGATTAATAAAGATGCCTCTGGGATTCTGAGAAATTTGTAATCCTAAGAAAAAAGAAATTTTTCGCATCATTCACATCTGAAAGCGTGTGGACATTATCTTCTCAAAGCGATTTGACAATTCTATGTTAGTGGCAGCAAATATTATATCATCAACATAAATTTGTACCAGAATCATGTCGTTGTCCTCCTTGAGAGTGAATAGAGTGTGGTCCACCTTGCCTTTGGAGAAACCTTCCGAAATGAGATATGTTGAAAGGAGATCATACCACGCGCGTGGAGCTTGTTTCAACCCATAGAGAGCCTTCTTAAGCTTGTACACATGATTAGGAAACTCCGTGCTAACGAACCCATCCGGCTGACTAACATAGACTTCTTCCCTTAGTTCACCGTTAAAAAATGCCGTCTTCACATCCATTTGATAGACGATCATGTTCATATGAGCAGCATACGCAAGGAATAGTCTAATAGCCTCCAATCTTGCAACAGGAGCAAAAGATTCTTCAAAGTCTATACCCAAGGCTTGTTTATATCCTCTAGCAACCAATATAGCCTTATTCTTTAATACTGCACCCATCTCATCGAGTTTAACCTTATAAACCCATAACAAAGTAAGGATGTTAACCTTGTCAGGGAGAGGAACTAATTCCCATACTTCAAGTCTTTGGAATTCATTTAGTTCCTCCTGCATGGCTTCAATCCAAGATGATTGAGTCGTTGCATGTTGCCAATTTTTAGGTTCAACTTCAGAGAGAAATGCATCAAAGTAGGAATAGAGTGCACTCTCTTGTAATTGATGGCGTGTAGAGACTGGTCGATCGAGATTACCAATGACATTCCTAATTGGGTGATCTTTTGTCCATTTGGTGCTATGTTTTTCAATCCTAGGTGGTCTGGAGTGAACAATAGAAGGAGCTTCTTCTGAGGTAGACGCGGCTGAAGGGTTTTCAGGTATCGCTACACCAAAGAAAGGAAGCTCTTGCAGGTGAGCATATTCCAAATCGTGATCAATAGAATCCTTTCCACATCATTAGGCACAAGTAGGGGTGACGATTCAGGTGTAGTCTGAGAATCACTTGGTAAAGGTGCATCCGGTTCAATGTTAATTGAAGATGCATTAGATAAAGCTTCATTTGCTTGAGCAACAACTTCAGGGATTGGAGCTATCACTACAGGTGCTGGAACTTCATCATTGGGGGATCAAAGAATTCATCAAACAACGGTTGAAACAGTTTATCCCACTCGGGCCTTGTTGGTGGTAAAAATGATTTAGAAGTAGGATTATTGGGAACTAATCCGGAACTAATAGCACCGGTTCCCATCTCATGAAGCGCGGGTTCAGTGCTGCGTTGCTCAGAAGCCATCGCTGTCAGCTCATCGAAATCTGCGTCCATAGTTTCTACGATCTTACCAAGACGACGGTTGTAAATTCGGTATGCTTTCTTGGAGGGTGAGTAACCAATGAAAATACCTATATCGGCTTTCGGTTGAAGCTTGCCCAAGTTCTCACTATTAATGTTTGGATAACAAAGAGCACCAAACACATGAAAAAAATGAAAAATCGGGTTTACGGTCATGTAGAAGCTCATAAGGTGTTTTTCCATGGCGTTTCCGAATGATAGAACGGTTTTGGGTGAAACATGCAGTAGATATAGCTTCTGCCCACAAGAACAATGGAGCGTTCGCATAAATTAGCATAGTCCTAGCAGCTTCCATAAGTGTACGATTCCGTCTTTCAACGACACCGTTTTGTTGTGGAGTACGTGCAGCGGATGTTTCATGTGAGATACCAACTCCTTCATAGTAATCACGAAGAGTCTGGTTTACGAACTTTGTTCCATTGTCTGTACGAATACGGCGGACAGTGGTATTCAAACGTACCTGAATAAATTTCAGAAAAGTGATGATAGCTTTCGGTGCTTCATCCTTTGTACGTAGAAATCTAACCCATGTAAACCTGGAGAAATCATCCATAATAACGAGAATGAATTTCTTACCGCTCACACTTTCAGTTCTCATTGGCCCACAAAGATCCATATGCAAAAGATGAAGTTTTTCTTGATTGGTGTCTTCAGCTTTGGGCTTGTATGATTTCTTGGTACTTTTCCCCCTTGAACACGCGGAACATAAATGGTCCTTGTGAAATTTGAGCTTTGGAAGACCACGAACTAATTCGTTTTTAGCTAGATGATTAATAGCATCAAAGTTAAGATGAGATAATCTGTGATGCCATAACCATGACTTGGTCTTAGATGCTTTAGAGAGAAGACATACTAGAGAGGCAGCCATCATGTCTTGTAGGGACAACGTATAAAGATTTGCACCACGGGATCCCTTCAACAAGTCTTTTCCTTCCAAGTTGCGGATGAAACAAGTATGTTGTCGAAAAGCAACCTCTAGGTTGGAATCACAAAACTGTCCTACTGAAAATAAGTTATGACCAAGACCTTCTACATAGTATACCCTTGAAATTGTAACGTTTCCAATCGGATATTCACCATACCCCATTATCTTTGCTATATGATCATTACCGAATTTAACCGTTCCAAGAAACTTGTTGACGAAATTTCGGAGCATCGAGCGATCTCCGGTCATATGCTTTGAACAACCGGAGTCCAAATACCACAGGATGATTTGGACCACCTGAAAATATCACCACACGAAGACAATGTAGAGGTATCGGAATCTGAGTGTTCCTTGTTATTAGCAGGTACAGATTTAATAATCTTAGATTTGCTAACTCTAGGTTTCTTAGATTTCCTAGCCTTCTTCTTCCTAGTTGGTGGTGTAGATTCTAGTTGACTTAAATCCTGAGGTATTTCTTCACTGATAGGCACTATAGTGGGGGCATACCTAATTAAAGGGCGTTGTTTCCATACTTTAGTGCTAGTGTACCTAACTAAAGGACGCTCAGACCTAACCTCAATGGATGCATTCCTAGTTAAAGGGCACATTTTTCCATCTAATGTAAAGGTCCTACCAGTGGGACGCCATTGCCAGCCAACTTGGGCACGAGTTCTACCAGTTGGCTTCCATTCAAGATCATTCCTAATGGCATTCATTTCATTCACATGATCAATAAGACACAAATCATGACGTTGGGAAAACATACATTCATTACAATTCCAACATTTCAAATCAGAATTCACAAATGGTTTAGGCTTCTGCACAGGCGCAGAGCTTTTAGTCTTAACATGATTCTTTTTATTTAAAACTGAACTAACATTCCTATGGTGATCTTCTACTTTCTTCTTGTTGGTACTACTAGTGGAGGGCTTGATCTTATCTTTCTTGAGTGGCGATCCTTTAGCCTTAGTAGACTCTTTTACTCCTGTAGAAGGCAAAGTGGGAATATTAGCAACAGATTTTAAAGGTGCCTTACTTGATGGTGCCAATGACGGTTTTGCTCCTGGGGTCTTATTGAATGGAGTTACAACAATGGGTCTATTAGTGAGTAGTGCAGAACCTGGTTTACCTATGTATTGCAAATATGCTAAGCAATACTGAACTCGCTTAATTTATTCATGAGCCGAATAATAGTAGCTACTTGAGGGATCTAAGGCATAAAGATCGTCTAAAATATCCCTAACAAGATCTACATGCTTAATGGCATTCCTCATATAATCATCGTAGGTAACCGGGTTTCTCTTATGAAGCGGGTTCTTATAAAGCACTACTGACTTGGTTGTTGGAGCACTAGAGGACGGTGCAGAGTTGGTAGGTAAGTTATTAACAGCTTCTTTTCGGGTGAGAAGAAGTGTCTCCTTTAACTCGGCCAAAACCATGTTTTTGTCAATGAGCAGGATGTTTAAGTCAGAGATTTCCTCACATTTTTGGTTCAATTGTTCAACATAAAATTGTTGCTGTGCCGCATTAAAAGCGAAGCGTTCTTCTAGTGAACCATAAAGTTTGGACATTCCCTGTCTTGCACGATCCATCTCCCCTAGAATAGACGATAGTCTAATTTCTAAGTCCTGGTTTTTAGACTCTGCAGCCTCTAGTTCCAATTTTAGTGTTTCATTTGATGACACATCTCTCTTCAATCTCATAATCTCTTCCTCTAATGCCTTAACAATTGCAATCATCTTGTCACTCGTCTCAACACCGTTTTCACAACCATTTGTTATCAAAAGATCCTCATTTTGAGTTTGTTGTTTTAATTCTAAAGATATACAATGTTGTTCTAGTTGATTAAAGCATTTTGAAAGTAAATTGTAAGAATCTTGTAGCTTTAAAAACTCAGCGTTAGATTCGTGACAAGAATGATTATCTACCTCATTTACAGTATCAGCAACATTTACAGAGAGATCACACACATCATCACATATATTCACAGCATCACAATTAATCATAGCGGATGTAAGCTCATTCGAATAATTAACATTTACAGTAGTAAGCACATCACACGAAATTACTTGGGACAAGAATCGGTCATATTCGGATAAAATCATTTCCTTTTCAATTAGTTGTAGTTCGTAAGCGGTGTCCATTTCATAAAACACTTTTTGAACTTCTCCAATTTCAAATTCAAGATTTTCTTTAAGAGATGCAAAACTTCCTTTTAGACTTTCGACAAATGGATTTATCTCATTCTTAAACACCTCGTTCATGTGTTCGAAAGCCCATTCTCCGGCGTTTAGGCCATTTGAAGCCGTACATTCCAAAATGACCTTGTCAAAATTAGTAAAGTATTGATTAATCTCTTGCAAGTTTAACCATACAGTGCTAACAGGTGAAAGATCCTTTGGAATTTCCTTAGGACCTTCCATTTTGACAAGTGTAGGAAGTGTACTAGGGTTTTCTTCATTCAACATGTAGGTTGGTGCTGTAATGAGATCTTTGTCCATATGGAAGCGAATTCTAAAATCCGTTTTAGCAAGCTCCTGATTCATTTTAAAATAATCACAATCGGGATATTTTGCAAAATTGTATGACCGATTCTCATCAACTAGATCCTTATTGGTGCGATCATCGAAAATAACAATCGGGTCTAAGACCAATCCTAATTGGGTTGCATTATAAAGTCTTGGACTATGGCTTAAAGCTTGTTTTGCATACCGTGGGTTAGGGGGAAGGCCTTTTTGACGTGATAAGTTAAATTCTCTAAACGAAGCATCAAATAAGTGCACTAGTTGAGAGGCCGCGTATTGTCTTAACAGCAAATAATCTAGACTTCTAATCTTATTAGCAGCATTAATCTCCATTTCATTCTTCTTAGACTCGAGTAATTCAAAATCCGTTTGAAGTTTTTGAAAACTAGTGACCACTAACTCTTTTTCTTTAAGTTCATTAGAAAGATCTGCTCTTAAGGTTTCAATTTCTTGCAAATGACCCATTTGTTTGTTTCGAAAATGATAATATTCGGGATTTGTTAGAAGACTAGACGAAGGCAATAATTCCAAAGTGTGAACTTTCTCGTTGCTTAAGGCAAGCTCATCAGACAAATTCTTATTCTTAGCTAGGGTTTCTAAGAGAGCAGCATTCATTTGGCTAAGTAATGTAGCAGGAACCATGACCAAATCTTGTTGAGCGGGAGTATGCGTATGCGAAATGGCTCCCGGTTGTGATTCACTCAAAGTCTGGGGACTCACATTGACATTACTATCATTGATTGTCTCCTCATTTGAAAGACTCACCATCGAAGATTCATTCGAATCAGCACGCTCTTGCACAACTTGATGTGGTTGAATACTAGCATCAGTGGTATTATCAGTGGTATTAATAAGTACCTCAGATCTCTTTTCTGGCCCTAAGCTGGAGATAGTTGCCATAAGAGCTGCCTTTGCAGATTGAAATTCATCACAGTCTGAGTCATACGCATCAAGATCATCTGCTTGGTATGCTGCATTATGTGTGGTGACAACGTCTTGTTCAGCAATCCCTGGATCAGCAAGAAATGCAAGCTCCTCTTCATCAAGTTCCCTTCCTTGTGCCTGAGCATTCACCAGATAAATCTTCTCTGCAAACCATTGACCATCCCTTCTCCTCTTGGGTTTCTTGCAATCCCTGGACATGTGACCTTCTTCCTTGCAGTTGTAGCATGTAATCATTCTCAACTTGCCTGTGGAATTAGCCCGTGGAGGAGTGTTGACCATTGAAGCAGGATTGACCGTGCGAGCATTGGTAGTTGATGTAGTAGGTCTCCCCTGATAAGGTTGAATAGGTTGAACCATTACCCTGCCATTCTCAATAGTAGCTTGTTGGCGAGAATTGGATGAATTCCTCAACTGATTGTTAGTAGGAGCTGATCCCCTAAATCCTCGTTTGCTTAATGTCCTTGTGAGATAAGCAGACATAGTGGTTAACACTTCAACTAGGTCAGTTCCTTGTTTGAACACAGGAATGGGGACTTCATCATCATCACAATACATTGCTTGGTCTTGATGAGCTGCATAGTCACTAGAAGGAATACTCATGTGGTCAGGGTAGCTTGTTGGATATGCTGCATTCTCTTGATAAGAAGAATATGCTGGGTGAGGTTGTGTAGCATATTGTGATGAAGGTGCATTAAACCGATATTGTTGCTGATGTGAGGTGGGTGGTTGCGGTAGAATCGAGTATTGGGGAAAGGTTGGTGTCATGTAACGTGATGGATGATAGGCTTGATGTCCCAAGATATAAGGAGTGTTGTTGTGTGACAAGCTTGGTTGATTCGCCATCAAAGCTAAGGAATCAGGGTACATACCTCGAGGCGAACGGTGCATGATCACATGTTTCTCATGCTGCTGAAGAAAAGCATAGAGTTGATCCAAATTGCACTTATGCAAATCCCTGGTTAACTTAACATCGGTAATATACTCACCCCATTCAACTTGAGGTAAATTATTCAAAAATTTGGTGTTAACCTGGAATGGAGCAATCACAAGATTGTATACATTCAGATCATTCATGAGAGTGGTGAATCTGAAGTAATAATCGTGAAGCGTTTCCCCTGGGTTGTACGTGAATCTATCAAACAGATCATACAACTGACATTCCCTTTCCTGTTTGGTAAGAGACGTACCTTGTAGCAACACCTTTAGACGTTCCCATAAATCCTTTGCCACCGTATACTGACTTACCATTCGATAGATGTCATGTGGAAGAGCTTGGAGAATGGTTTGAAGAGCTTTTTTGTCTGCATCGGCAACAAGTTGTTGAGCTGGTGTAAGTTCTTCAAACTCTCTTGGTCGAGTCACATTGTTAACCACGATGGTACCATAGTCAAGTGGACCATTTAAAATTGACTTAACCATAAGCCTCCCATATACCGGTTTTCCCTTAAGGTAAGACAACATCCGGCCTTGCCATGCTTCAAAAACTTCTTTGATGAGCATTGGAGGGAGATTATCCGTACCCGTAATAACGGAAATATCCGTAAGTGATGTCATCTGAGGCATTACTGAATTCGGATTCATTTTGATCACTTCAAAGAGACAAAGATTATCAGTTGATCGAGCAGTGAAGTAAGGTTATGAATTGTGTTGTGTTGTTGAAGTAAAGAGTGTAAGAATCCAAGATTAAATCCACTAAAAATCGTCGAAAAAACCCTATTCGGAATAATACTCTATCTGGAATCCAACCCTATTCGGAATACTCCCCTATTCGGAATCCAACCCTATTCGGAATATAGACCTATGCGGAATATAGACCTATGCGGAATATAACCTATGCGGAATATAACCTATGCGGAATATAGACCTATGCGGAATATAGACCTATGCGGAATATAGACCTATGCGGAATATAGACCTATGCGGAATATAGACCTATGCGGAATGTTTGGTTGTCCGGAATATTTTGGCTATTGGGAATATGTTGGCTATTCGGAATATGTTGGCTATTCAGAATATGTTGGCTATTCTGAATAATTGGTTGTTCGGAATCTTTTGGCTGTTCAGAATAATCCTGGAAAACACTTCGAGACCAATAAAGCAAGCTTTAAACGATTTTAAACCTGATTTTTGATCAAAAACCACAAAAGGTTTTGTGATTTCTACCAAAATAAGCTAAGCCCAACACTTATCTACTAATCCCAACAACAAAAACACCAAAAATTTCAAGATTCAAGGTTGATTTTTCTAAAAAAATCACTAATACCCTTAAGAACTAAAAAACAACACTAATCTTTACCTTAAATCACCCCATGGCTCTTGATACCAAATGTAGGTCTACGATTTCTTAGGATTTGGCAAACTATGGATTATCTATTTGATTGGGAATGGAGATGGGGAAGGAGATGGTGGTGTAGAGGGAGAAAGGAGAGAAAAGAAAAGTAGAGAGAGAAAGTGAAATTAGATAAATGAAAAGTGTAAAATGAGAAGAACCACCCCTCCTAACATGCTAGGAGGGGATATATATAGCCCACCCTACATGTGGGCTATATGGGCTATACTTGGATCACGAGCCTAATACAATAATATATCGTTGGAGCGACCGATCCTTCATAAATACGTAAAAACGTATTTCCAACAATCTCCCCCTAAGGGAGGTCGCTCCAAGTTACAAAGTTCTAAATATTCTATAGCTCGTGATCTATGATAATAATGATGTGACCGAGACTTTCTTTGGGAAAACTCCCTTTGGAATCTTTGTTTCAAACCTGTGATCACTCCTAAAATATCTTGGGCTTTCCTTTTTTTTAACCCATTACTAGTTTGGATCATTCCCTCACCCCTTAAACCACCCATTACTACCATGTTCTACAAGAACCTCCAATTCATCCAAAACCTCCTCTTCAAAGAGGCACCTCAAAATTAAGATTAAGTTACCCAAACTTAACTCTTCATCCTTTCACACACCCAAGAATGAGATTGTTCCAATTCTCATCTCTTCATCACCCTCACCACCTCTTGCTCCATGCAAGACTACCTCAACCCATGGTACCAACCATTCACATGGTTCTACATCCTCTTCATTCCAATCTAGAATGAATGAGCTAACCTCACCCTTCACTCCAAGTACTCTCTTGGATGTGACTACTCAACCTCAACCCATCCAAAGCATTCCCATTGTGAATGACTTTGTTGATACCTTGGTGACTTCACCTTTTATCCCTTCAAACTCAACCACATCACTTATCCAAAGCATTCTCATTGTGAATGACTTTGTTGAACCCTTGGTGACTTCACCTTTCACCCCACCAAATTCCGCCGCCACCCTTGTCTTTCATCTAAGCATGTGGATTGCTTATTGCTAAGACATCTAATTTAAGCAAATCTTAGGATTCTAGTGTAACTAAGATTAAAATTATGCTTAAGTTTTAGGCTTGTTTTTTTTACATCTTTGTATGATCTTTATTCTCTTTTATTTCCTTTTATGTTTTTCAACATGATTTTTCTTTGAGTCTTAGATCTTGTTGTTATTATGTTTCTCTCTTTTCTCTTATTTTGAGTCCTTTCTTAAACTAATAAGAATAAGGAATCTTCTTGGAGATTTACATTACATGTAGCTTGATTTGTGATATCTAAATAGATGACTTGCTTGTATGCTACTTGCTTATATGTCTTCTTGTTTATCCTTATGCTATATGATTAATTGCTAAGTTAATGAATGCATGCTTATTATAAAGGTTTTGTCTTTGTTAAGAAATTCCGACATAATATATCTTAGATGTGTCTAACTCATGCATGTCCTTAAATGCTAAGTGATAACATGTTCTACTTAGTCTTCTCTTTTTAAGTAATCATGTTTCTTGCTTGCCATATGTGTTAATTGTGCACCTTCTCTGCATTGGTTAATTGTAGACTTTATTAGGCTTGCCTTTTCTAGATAAGTCTTTAGAGTACATTTAGCCTTGCACATTAATCTCTATGATCTTTACTTTGATGCTTGCTTAATTGCTACTACATGCTTATGATTACATTAGGCATTACATGAATTATCCTATGTGCTTACTTGATTATGTGTTAGATTTTGTACTAACTCTTCATGTCTTCTTGAGCTTCTTTTGAGTTTCTTCTCTCATTTTCTTTCGAGATTTCACTATCACCTTCTAAGGTATAGTATTCATGAATTAGTTTGTGAAGTTATCCTTAACTTCTTTGTTGAGTCTCTCTCAATTCATTTTAATCATGCTCTTCTAAGTCGAGTCTATTTCTTCTAGTCTTTCTAAACTAAGTTGAGTCAAGCCTTACCCTTTCCTCATCATGTAATTGTTCTTTGAACATCCATAATGATTGAGAAGAGCTACGAAACTTTGAGCATGTAGTTTATCATATGCTAAACACCATTTGGTGTCGACATTCATACGCATTTTTGCCTAAAATGTCCTATATCCCGTTTTTTTTATTAATAGCGTCGATTTATCCGCTTTTGGTTTTCCTTTATTTTTTTTGGTCAAAAATGTCTCTAGGTTGAGATATTTTTGTTCCTCTTTTTGAGAGTTGATTGCGGTTAAAATTTACAATTGGTATGGCTGATTCCATCAATTCTAAGTTTTTAACCCCTTGAGATGATATCTTCAAATTCTTGGATGTTTCTTTTCTACGTCTATTCCAACAATTTTGAATTGATTTCCTCAAAATCCTCTCCTTGTTTTTTAGAGTTGATGGTTAAATCTTGAATTTTCTTGGGTGATTCCAAAAATTCTAAGCTTTTTACCCTTTGACATATTATCATTACAATTGGTATGGATGTTTCTTTTCTATCTCTATTCCAACAATTGTGAATTGATCTTGTCACGATCCTCTCCTTTATTTATTTATTTTGGTTGATAGCATCGCGTGCACACTTCTTTCTTCAATGCTTGTCATTGTTTGTGCAAACGACTTGTTTATCATCCTCTTTTTATATATGCTCTTGTCTACTAACCTTGTTTTGTAGGACACTTCTAACCCATTTTTGTAGCTCGTCACTATTCTTGCTTTGTTGGTGTCTCAAGCAAGGGGGAGCATTTGAAAGAGTTCAAGTCATTACATTTGCGATCATTCATCGAATATCTTGCTAGTAATGAATTTTGGAATCTTGAAGATAAGCATATTATTATACTTGGAGTTGGTTAACCTATGGTGATTGAAGACTTCACTAGGATGACGCAAGCTCAATATTTTTGTATGATGGGTTTATGGTTTGGATTCTCGCCTCTGAAGGTCTACGGAATTATTGGCCTATTCTACATGATGGATTTGATGGATTAAGATGGTTGATTAATTGATAGATATAAAAGAGATGAAGGAAGGAGATGAGGGATTACGGAGAGAAAGGAGAGAAAAGGGGAAAATAGAGAGAGAAAGTTAAGATGGAAAATGAATAAGTGTGTAAAATGAACAACCAACAACCCCTCCTAACATGCTAGGAGGGGATATATATAGCCCACCCTACATGTGGGCTATATGGACTATACATAAACTAAATGGATCACGAGCCCATTACATAATTATCGTTGGAGCGACCGATCCTTCATAAATACGTAAAACGTATTTCCAACAATCTCCCCCTAAGGGAGGTCGCTCCAAGAAACAAAGTTCTAAATAGTCTATAACTCGTGATCTATGCTAACTAAGATGTGACAGAGACTTTATTGGGAAAACGTATTTCCAACAATCTCCCCCTAAGGGAGGTCACGTCTTTTTACAAAATCTTAAACCTAGCATCTATGCTTGAGTCTTCGATCTTGTTCTTGTGAATATGCTTGATGTGATCTTTGACTTTAGTCTTGAGCATGTTTCCTTGCCTTGACCTTGTGCATTCTTCACTTGTGATATTTGCCTCTTCGTGACTTCATGTTCCACTTACTTATACTTTTAAATTATTGAAAGCTTCAGAGTTTGATACAGCGGAAGACTTGACCTTCAGGCTTTCTTGAATTTGTTGAAGTACTAATTGTATGTAGTATAAGCATGTGGTGACGACTTCTTCTGGATTGTACACCGCAATGCCACCTTCTTGTTACGCTGCATAAGACAGTTAGCAACAAATAATATACACGGATGAAATAGCCTTGAACATTTCATTCTAATTCGGTAGCATTTTACCTCCGGTCGGTGAAGACCGTTGGACGATATTAAATATCGTACTTGTGGCAGGTAGTTTCAATAAAGAACCTCCTTGACAAGATTTCGCGGGTAAACCCGTTCTCTTTACTCGACCGTCCAAAGCTGACTGCGAACGTAAAGAGTGAATCATTTGGATAATATTATCCGCATGATTTGAAGCCGTCAATTCATGTTCCTGGAACAAGTGAAGTTCAATTAAGAACCGCACCATCGTTGCTTTCCAGTTGTCACTAGCTTGATTCATATAGAATCTTGCAAGTTACCTACCAAGTGCTGTTTGATGTTAACACTAGAAGGATTTCCATTCGTCACTGTAACTACTTAATAGTATTACTCTGAATGTTCTGGCAAGATCACTAAGATACTGCGTAGAGGCCTGGAACGTGTTTAAATTCATTTAAGAATTAAACCACTGTTGCTTTCCAGTTATCACAAGTTTGATTCATAAAGAATCGCACAAGTCACCTACCATGAGCTTTTTGATATTCGCTCAAGAAGGATTTCCATCTTCATTGTAAATACTTTCGTATTACTCGGATGTTCAGGCAAGATCATGAAGATTTTGCGTAGGACTCTTAAGATCTTTCTTACTTTTCACAGTGTGTGAAGAAGCAAGGAAATATGAAAGTGTGTCCTAATGAGATATTTGATGATCTCAAATGGCTCTAGACTTGATCGTGCATTTTGGATTTTAGTGATCGGAGGCTGGAGAGGAGTGCCACCTTTTCAATACCAATTCATTCGGAGTGAATAAATCAATAGATAACATGTTGATCTCCGTGTGATTAAAATAAATACCTTTTGAGAGATATTTGAGTTAGCTGGGAAGGGTTGTGCATTGCATCACTGGGTCCATGATGTCTATCTTCAATATCGAGAATCATAAATGATCTCAATAGCATATGAATTGACCCGGTTTCTGCCTAAGGTTGTAAGGAGGGCTTCTTTCTTTACACCCTTTATCTTTACAATTCTTTTTCATTATTCAACCCCTTCAATGCTTACCAATACGTCATAACTAGCATCTTGTTGTGATTGTTCCAGTGCTAACTTAATACTTGGTCGGCATTCAGCTACGTTCACAATCTTTCTCCATCTTTCCTAAAGACTACTATTTCTAGCTATGGAATGTCCTTGGGAAGATTCCTCCGGTTCTAGAGAAATCATTGGACTTTAACCTATCCTACCATCCTTATGTCACCACAATCTTCACCGTCGTGAATAGAGATGTTTCGGGTAAGTGTATGTCACCATGAAATCCATTTTGAAGTGCAAATCCATTTTGCTCCCCCTTAACATATGCCACGATATCCGAAAACATTTCGCACATGTCGGGATGAGCTAACACGTTAAGTCAAACCATTTGTGAATAATCATTTCCCATATTAAATCACATTTTCTCCCCCATATTAAAAATATTAACGCAATCGATGTTTTTAATATCAATTGATTTAATAGCATTTTAAGAAAATTTGGGAAGAAAAATGCAAATCTAGTTATCTTCATGATTTTAACAAGCTCCCCCTCAAATTAATGAGGGTGTACTTGAAACGTAAATTAAATACCTTTTAAACACAAGTGTAAGGTATTTATCACGTGCAAAGATCATATATGATAATGAATTCACAAGATTAGTAATTTACGAGGTAGGACCTGAATGATGGAGAACATCATATGAAGAATCACATGATTCTTGTTCACGAATGTTGGTCTTCCTCGTAACTTCTGAAGTTATCTCTTGACTCCATGTTTATGATTGATATCTTTGTCTTAACACCAATATGTGAACTTGGCACTCTCGGCATCAAGGATTCTGAATGCTGGACAATTGCTCCCCCTCAATTGTTGACCCGTGTTCTATTGAAAGAGCTGTAGTCACCGTTTGAGTAGTCGCATCATCGAGTATGTAGATATCAATTGCAACAAACTTCGGATTTTGGAGTTGATAACTTCGGATTTTGAAGTCAAAGCTTTCCGGTGAAATGCTTGACTTCAATGTGAAAAGCGGGTTACTATCGGAAATAATAGCAAACCATTTTGAGCATGTTTTAAAAGTTTGAACTTCTGCTCGAACTTTATTTACAACCCCGTGTCATTATTGAATGACATTTCTAGTATCGTAAATATTATCGATTCTAGAAGACATGCTCTTTTTATCAAAACATTTTTGAACACACAATTTTGAAAGATTTAGAAAAACCTTTTGAGAAATTCTCGAAAAATTGTGTTCAAAGTTTTGAAAACCAATTACTTGAGCTTAAGATTTTGAATATCTTACAAAACGAGCTCAAGTCCGAGAAGTTGTAACCTTCCCGTTGTTAAGGATAAATTTATCATCGGCGATAAACTTTCCTTTTATCTGAAGAACGAGTCCTAAGCTGACATTTACTTAGAAGTCGTTTTTCATGAGCTTGAAAACTTTGACTGTTTTAACGGAAAGCTCATGACCGAGAAAGGTTAATTTCTCGTTATGAGGAAAAGTTCTCTTATTTAAAAGATACACTTTCTTTTCTGAGCTTAAAACTTCGAATGTTTTAATACAAGCTCATGACCGAGAAAGGTGAATTTCTCGTTAAGAGGATAAGTTATCATAAAAGATAATCTTTCCTTTATTTTAAGTTCGAGTTACAGTCTGACATTTAACTGTAAGTCATTGTGCATGAGCTTAAAAAACTTTGAATGTTTTTAATATTAGCTCATGCCCGAGAAAACTTAATTTCTCGTTGTAAGGATAAGTTTATCATCGGCGATAAACTTTCCTTTCTTTGATGCATGGGTTATCATCTGATATTTAACAATAAACCATTTACACGAACTTACAACCTTTGAATGGTTTTAGGATAAGCTCGTGTCCAAGAAAAATTAATTTCTTGTTAAGAGGGTAAGTTATCGTTGCGTAGATAAATTTCCCTGTCTCTGAAGTCCGGGTCGTCGTCTGTCATTTAACGAGAAGCCATTGTGCATGAGCTTAAAAACTTGGAATGTTTTTTATATAAGCTCATGCCCGAGAAAAATTAATTTCTCGTTGTTAGGATAAGTTTACCATCGGCGATAAACTTTCCTTTCTTTGAAGAGCGAGTTATAGTCTGTGATGTGACTATAAGTCCTTGTTTGCAGCTTAACCATGAATCCCCTGAGACATTTGTTTCTCTGATATCTGCTTCTTCAGCAACCAAACTCTAAGAGTGTCCTTAGTTGAACGGTATACAACGATTGGACCGCTTCGTTCTTTTGGAACATCAACTTTGGTACCTGCATTCTCATTAGGAGTTTGTATACTTTTGCATTGGTTAGAGATATCTATTTTTGAAGCACGTGGGGGTTCACAGTTGGCTTTACTTGTGTCAGAGGCGACCTGAGTAGATGATTCACTTATTTTAGCTGGCAAACGTTTCCTTTTATAGAAAATCTTAAGTTTAGGCTTGAGTGAAGTATCATCTTTATCAATTTCCTCCCTAGTAGTCTTAGTAGAATCAGAGACTATCCTAGTTAAAGGGCACTCGTTTCCTACAAGAGTGAAAGTTCTTCCAGTGGGGCGCCACATTTTACCAATGGGTTTGATTTTAGCGACCCACTGGGATTTAAGTCTAGCACGGGAGTTCACCTCATTAAGTAGTTTCTTGATACATGAATCATGATTTGCCGTAAAGACACATTTTCTACATGTTTTACAGATAGCATATTTAATGTCCGAGTAAGATCTAGAATTCCTAGATGATTGATTGATGCTCCTAGGATGTGACATGCTACGGTTAGCAGTGTTGGGTAAACTAGAAGGCATCTGACTAGGTTTGAAATTCATATCTCTTACTTGTGTCTTTTGCTTAGCTTCCCTTTGACCAAAATCCTGGCGCACATCAGTTGAACTAGTTCTAGACGTGTTCATTGAGCTATTCTTAGAGAAACTAGAGGCAATCATGTGATTAGGTCTTGCCAAAACTGATTTAGTCACATTAGGCCTAGTTGGTGGAGTGACTGTTCTAGAAATATGAACCAAATCAACTTGGGAGGCAAACCGCGGTCTCGAGGATTGTGGTCGCTCGGATCTAAATGCAGTAGGTTGTCTGACAATCGGTTGTCCGACGAACTGATTTGTAGGCGGTTTCCCCAAGATTGATGGTTTTTCAAGCTTAGTGTCCACACTAGGTCCTCTATTTTTCCTTAACTCGTTTTTCAACGCAGCTATAGCAAAGACCTTTTCCTGAACTTGGGCTTTTAACGTTTCATTTTCTTTGAGCAATCTATCTTGGGATGCCAATTTAGACTCTAGCAGTTGAATTTGTTTCAAAAGATTTTCCTTTTCAGCTTTAGAATCTAGAACAGTTTGTTCCAATTTTCTTTCAAGAACAACGTTTGACTTTTCAAGTTTTTCAAAGTATGTTTCAAATTTGTCCGTTTTCTTAGAAAATTCAAGTTTGGCATCCTCAAGTTCTTTTGATTGTTGAGCTACAATCGTTTCGAGCTCTCTAATCTTGGAATCAGAAGCAGTCAGTGAAGCAGTTATAATACAATTATCATGATGTACTATAGCATTCTGAACAATCTCTCCCCCATTATGACTTACATCGGATGAATCAGAAGTGGTATTGCTATCACTCTTTTCCATCCCATGTTGGTCATAATTAGGTTCAGAATGCTCAATATGCGGCATATCATCAGCATAGACATCATAAACAACATTACATTGTACCAAGTTTGCAGGCTCTTCGTCATAAACGGGTAAGGAGTCATCAAGAGAGATCGCGTGAACATTCCCTGACGTGCCACTGGTATCATGTTGTCCTCCGGATTCCGTGCTCTTGCCATCGTGAGGCTCCAAGTTGTCAACCGTATGACCATTCTCCTCTTGCATCTGCGTCATTGATTCTTGCACTCCATTATCATACGCTTGCTGAAGTTGTGATCTTTGATAAATCGAAGACGAGACCGATGACATGAGTTTCAAAATCATATCACGAAAAACTCGAAGCTCGGTATGTGTATCTCGAAAAAATGATTGGCAAATCACTGAACTTTCAGGCTTGATGACATTGAATTGGAGGAAAGGCGTGAGGTGTGTCACAAGAGCCTTGTATGCAAGTGCCGATGCAGAGTGATTAAAGTTGTTATGGTTGAGTTGCTCGACGAGTTGGGTCAAAGTGGTGAAAATTGAGTCGATGAATATATGACGATATTGTCCAAAGATTGTCACAAATTCGCTCCCTCCTTGAATCCCGAAAGAGTGACAAGATGAGACTGGAGCATTTGAAATGAAGTGATGCCACTTTTCCTAACTTTGTTTTGCATTCGATGCAAGTCTCCCTCTTTAAGTGTCGAATTTAACGATTCCATTGAAAATCGAGGAAAAATGATGCGGATGTTGTTGTTTTCAGGATTTTACAATTCGACTCGGCTCAAAAGTTGTTGTCGGCACAAACGATTATGAATTAAACCCGATCAAAAATCCGTAGTCGCTAAAAATAAATCCCGTCACGGTGACTCGGCACTTTGTCGTCAAATCCGGCCACAAAAACTTATGACCCGTCAAATATTTTTTCACGTTAATACTATTAAAATACCCGCCTCAACACGATTTGCCAAAAATTAATAAACAAAATATACTAAACTTAAAAAAAAATAAACTTTAAAAAAAAAAAAAAAAAAAAAAAAAACTTAAACAAAAAGAATAAAAATCTGAAACTTTAAAAATCTGATTTTAAAAAATCGAAAAACAAAAATAGACAAATCTGATTTTATATAAAAACTTTAAAAATCTGATATATCCCTTAAATCACAAAAACAAAAAAAAAACGTGTATCAATACCAATGAAGCTTTGTATCTGCCGCGCTTAATTGTACACGTGGATCCCACTTGGGAGAATTAAAACGAAAAAAAATTGACCCTTAAAAACACTAACTCTTATCTCCCTTCTCACATTGTAACCTCCGTCTATACCTAATCTCTCTCTCTCCTCACAAACGCAGATCAAAACTCATCTATGGCTTCTCAAAACAAAGATGTCGCCGTCTCTCTCTCTTTAAAACGTAACAAAAAAACTAATCTCACTCTTTGGTTATTCCGCCCCCAAATTGTCCTTATACCAATCTTAAACAACTCAAAAGTCACCAAAATCACAATCGTCTCATATACAGAGATCGAAACAATCAAACATGAAGAAGAAACAGAGGGTTTTTCTGGCTTCAAGATCCTATTAGGGATCTCATGTGGGTATTTTTTCTTTGATTTGTTGAGTCCCTCTCTCATCTGTAGTGTCTTTCTGTGTGAGGTTTTTCTTTGATTATTGTCTCAATCGAAAAAATGAAATAAAGAATATAACAAGTTGTGTTATAAAACTTTATTTAATTTCGAAAACGAATCTGTGATGATAGTGTTTTTTGTGTGTTTCTTAATAAATCTTGACATGCATGTCATAACACGAATCTGAGATCTTTGAATTGGTTTTGGTGTTGGTTTTTAAGTTAGGTTGAGTCGCGTGATGTTCCAGGGGGTTTTGTTAAATGGGTGTGTCGATTTGTTTTGAAACCGTGAGGGTGTGAGGGTCTTGTGACGAGGGAGGGTGAGTGTTAAGGTGAGAGGGTGTGTTCGAATGTTGAGGTCAAGTCTAGAAACGATGGGGGGTCGAGTCTATTGAGGTTTTGATTCGAGGTGGGTTTGTGTTTGTAGGTCGAGTGTGAAAGTGGGTGAGTGTGAGTCTAAGTTGAGAGTGGGTTGATGTTCTTGTGAGAGTCCACTCGTTGGTGTCGAGTGATGTTGGGGTAGGGGTTGACAGTGGTTGTCGAGGGTTTGTGTGGAGAGAGTTGGTTTCTGGTTTGGTGAGTCTGTGAGTTGGGTGAGGGAAAGAAGAGACGAGAGGTGTGTTTATGTTTGTGTCAGTTTAGATGTCGAGGGTATGAGTCAGTTTAAGAGACGACGATGACTTTCCTATGTCGAAAAAAAAATTGTTTTGTGAAAGAGATCGAGTCTGTGTTTTGGAATTAAGGTTGTTGAGTCGAAAATTAGACTGTTATGTTTGAAATGGTTCATTCGGAAGATTTCTTCATTCGGAAGATTTCATTCGGAAGTGTCATTCATTCGGAAGTGTCATTCATTCGGAAGTTTCCATTCATTCGGAACTTTCGTTCATACGGAACTTTTCCTTCACCTGGAACTTTTTTCTTCACCCGGAACTTTTTTTCACCCGGAACTTTCTTCGTCCGGAAGTTTTTTCGTCCGGAACTTTTTCGTCCGGAACTTTGAGTGGAAGAATACTTGATTCTGAACTACGTTGATCCGGAACAATAAGAATTGAAGAAACTGATTCGGAACTATATGAAACTGAGATACTATGAAGGACAACTAGACCGAAATGGTAGACAGAACTCGAGACCCAATAAAAATAAAAAAAAGTTATCTAAAAACTGATAATATAAAAAAAATAAAAAAGGTTATATAAAAATAAAAAAATAAACAATTATAGAAAACTGAATATGAAAAACTGATAAAAGGAAAATTAGTAATAAAAAATTAAAGAAGAAATTGATTATATAAAAAAAATAGAAACTGATTATAAAAAAACTGATGATAAAAACTTAAAAGAAAATCTAATCAAAACAAATTAAAAGAGAAACTGATTATAAAAAAAAATAAAAATTGATTTTTGAATAAAAAAATTTGTGATTTTTATATAAAATAAGTAGATCAACGATTTAATTATGATTTAAAATATAAAAACACAAACTTTATATGAAAAATACAAACTTTTTATGATTTAAAACATAAAAACACAAACTTTATATATAAAAAATACAAACTTTTTAATATAAAAGCTTGATTAAATCAAAACCCACCAAAATCAATAAAAAATAAAAGCAAGAATAAACCAATCAAACCTTGGCTCTTGATACCAATTGAAGGTCTACGAAATTATTGGCCTATTCTACATGATGGATTTGATGGATTAAGATGGTTGATTAATTGATAGATATAAAAGAGATGAAGGAAGGAGATGAGGGATTAGGGAGAGAAAGGAGAGAAAAGGGGAAAATAGAGAGAGAAAGTTAAGATGGAAAATGAATAAGTGTGTAAAATGAACAACCAACAACCCCTCCTAACATGCTAGGAGGGGATATATATAGCCCACCCTACATGTGGGCTATATGGACTATACATAAACTAAATGGATCACGAGCCTATTACATAATTATCGTTGGAGCGACCGATCCTTGATAAATACGTAAAACGTATTTCCAACAATCTCCCCCTAAGGGAGGTCACTCCAAGAAACAAAGTTTTAAATAGTCTATAACTCGTGATCTATGCTAACTAAGATGTGACCGAGACTTTATTGGGAAAAACGTATTTCCAACAGCCTCTCAAACGATAACCACTATGGATGATTAGATTTTTGGATGCATGTTCTCTCGAAGTCAATCCTCCTCTTCTACAAATGAAGACTACCTTTTTGATTTGACAAAAGGGGGAGAAGTAAGTGTAAACGAGTAACTTATGCATTTTAATATGTGTTGCGGTTTACTTGTTTGTCATCATCAAAAAGGGGGAGATTGTTAGTGCAAACATTACGATGCTTTGTCGATATAATCTCTTTGTGTTTTGTCGATGACAAACGTATAATAAGCAATACATTATGTAAAATGTTAAGATACTCGTAATCACTCAAGAATACATTTGTATACTTCTCTCGACACCTCCAAGACCGCATTCGGCATGAATCACTCAAGGTATGGTCATTAACCTAACTAAGTGATCAAGGATTAATATTTTCTTAAAACTCACATTTTAATCAAATGTGACAAAAGATTTTAATTAATTTTATTTTTAAGAAAATGTTTTAATAAAAAGAAAATGGAAATTTGAATTTGGCATATTCCATATGCCAAAGGAATATCCTTTGAGGGTATAAACTACCCCAGATGGCATATCCCCACTAAAGGACAAATTTGCACGAACTCCGACGCGGAGGTTCCTTAAAGGAACCCGCGGTTCCTTATTGATAAGGTACCATGGGTAGAGATAAGGAATCGCGGGTGTTTTTGACCGTTGTAATGTTGTCCTATAAATAGTGGATCATTTCCAGGTTTTCTTTCAACCCTTTTTGCACAGTTTCTTTCAAAACCATCTTAGATCCTTGATTAGTTAGTTTTGATTAATCTTGTTTAAAATGTGATTCTATCCTCAATCTCCTCAAGTGCAAAGAGAAGAACACTTTCATCACTATGAAGTGTTGGGTTCACTACATGATGAAGATCTATCCTTCTATAGATCTAAGTTATGTTTTTAGTCTTCCTACTATGTATATGTAGAAGATCCAAGTTTTGGGTACACTTGGATGTGTTTGTAAGGGTAGAATATCCAAGTGATGGATATCCTTGGATTAGGTGTTAGTTGTGTAGATCCAAGTCTTGTTAGTACTTGGATATAGTGTTAGAGTTATAGATCTAAGTGTTGTGTGCTTAGATCTATATGGTTTATGTGTTTAGCCCATAAAACACAAGGTTTGTTATGTTGGGCCATAAAACATAACTAGTGGGTAGATTAGGTTGTGTCTTGGTAGTTCTCACTAAACTATAAAGTGATGTGGTTGTGTCTTGTGAGTTCTCACTTAACTTGAAAGTGATTAGTAGTTGTGTTGTGTGAAGTTCTCACTTAGCTTCAAAGTGAAGAGTCGTGAAGATTGGTTCTAGCTTTCGATTAGAACTCGACATCTAGCCTTGTGTCGTTAAATGGTGAAGTGGGCGACGTTGTGTAGATTGGTCCTACCTAAGATTAGGACTCGACTTTTAGCTTAGAGTCGGAAATTGGATAAGCGACGTTGTGTATGGTTTCTCCACCTTAAGGAGTTTGTTGACTAGTGAAGTAACTCTCGAGTAAGGTGTACTCGAGGAGTGGAGTAGGGCGAACAGGAGCTTCGTGACCGAACCACTATAAATCATCGTGTCGGTACTTTCCTTTACATTTATGTCTTTAGTATTATAGATGTATTTATATGTTGTGTGTTGTGTGCATCTCATAATCTAAACATCTAAGTTGCGTAAAAACTAAGGCTTAGTACGTGTGTGCTTCGTGTTTAGATTATGGTCAAGTGTACATCACTTAGTCTAAACATCCTAGTTGCGGAAAAGCTTATGCTTAGTACGTGTGTGCTTAGTGTTTAGACTATTGCTTGATGTACTCTTGATTTGATGTGTTTGTGTGTTTACTTACTTGTAGTATTTATCTTTCAATCAAACACATCTCATATCTAGTCAAGCTTGATCGAGAATTTGATACAAAGGATTGTCAAAGTTTAACATGCAACAAAAGGTTAAGTTCACTGTCGGCGGTTCCCTAAATGGACTGGCGGTTCTTTGTTGATAAAGAACCGCGGGTACACATAAGGAACTGCGCACAGTGGATTAAGCCGAAATGTTTTGAAAAATGAACTAGAAACTATTCAACCCCCCCCCCCCCCTTCTAGTTTCTACATAGTTTGAAAAGCCTTATGTTTATCTTGTAAAAACTATTTAACATATTTTACCATTAGCCAATATAGGTCATGAAAATCCACCGTGCATGAATACTTGGAGGGGAGACCTCCTCATGCAAATTAGAGGGGCTGCCTCTAATTTAATATACTGGTTTTTGGGTAGGAGGGATCAGCTCCTTGTGAAGGATGCAAGGCACACACCACATTCACACTGAGTAATATGCTGAAAAAAATGTAACTTGGATGCACCCATACGCCCCACATGATAAATATAATAATATGGCCAAAAGCTGAAGGGACGCCACGATCAATCACTCCGCCATGGGGAAGTCATAACACCAGTGCCTCTAGTGTTATGGTTATGGTACCTCCATAACTAGGTGAAACTGGTCTTGCATGTATATGGCTTTAGGTATTCTAAATTAAACATAAGCAATCAAACATATAAACTTATACTATGGGAAAACGGTCGGCTGTATACGGGGAATCCTAATAAGGAAAGAATGTCCATACTGAAAGGACGGGAATCCGTACCTTATGTCCAGTGAACAAAGAAGACGAACGAAAGAGAGTCCTACTTCGGTATCACTAATGCTACATAAATACATACGTGTATAAGTATCTGATAACTAAATACGTAACTGGTTTTATATCATGTCTTAGCTTATCTTATATGTTCATGTCATGTTTTACTGTTTTAAGCTTAATACTGTGTTTATCTTATATTCTGTCTATTCAAATTAAGCATTACTTGTATTTTATGTATTATTATACTTGTTATGTAATAATAAGTAACTTTCTAAAAATAGCAGGTTTCCTAAAATAGAAAGTTTCCAAAAATAGAAAGTTACCAAAAATATAAAGTTTCCAAAAATAGAAAGTTTCCAAAAATAGAATTACCGCTTAAAATAGATAAGTTTCTAAAAATAGAAAGTTTCCATAAATAGATAAGCTAATTATGTAAGCTTAAGTGTTTTCTGATTATTATTTTTAAGTCATGTAATTATAAAGTATAGTTTATTAATTATTACATATAAATTAATTAAACTATAGGTTAAAAGTATTTAATTAAATATATCATGATTTTAATTAAATAAAGGTAAAATACTTAGGTTAAAACATGTATTATTAATTATTATTAATATAACCTAATCATGTTAATTAATTAATTATAGTCATGGTTTTTAATAATTAATTAATTATAAAGTCTAGTTAAATATAAATACTTAGGTTAAAATTCATGATCTAATAATTAAATTTATAACCTAAGTCATGTTAATTAAATTAATCATGTCATGTTTTATTAATTTAATTTTAACACATAACTAGTAAAATCATAAACCTTAACAAAAAAAAATCTATGAACCGGACCTGTGACTAGAAACCATGAACCGGGCCCGTAATCAACACCATACCCCGAACCAAGGTCGGGGTTTCCCCTTGTTGCTGATGCCGTGACCATCATCATCACCATACCGAGACCATATGGTCTCGGTGGTGGGTAATAAGCCAAGTCGAGACCCCTTAAGGGCTCGGTTAGGCGTCGGCTACAACACAAACACCCCTAAAACCCTTGTTTGATTTATCCCATGATCATTAACATGTTAAAATAATTGTTTTTAATTAGTTTAAAAAACATCATGATTTTATGTGATAAGTTAAAATCAAACATAAAAGAAAAGGGTTAAAAAGTTATACCGAATACGTGGATCAAATAAGGATGAACACACATGAATCCTTGCATAATTTCCAATATCAAAATTAACCCGAACACCCCTCCATGGTGTTTATAGGTGGCAGCCAAAAGGACAAAGGAGGAGGAGGAGGAGGAAAACTTTTAGGGTTTTAATTATTTTCTAGATTTTGTTATAATGAAACATTTTTCTCCTTTTTTCCATGTTTAGTAAATATAATGGGCTAGGCCCTTTTCCCTTCCTAATTTTGGGTATGGGGCCCACATGGGGTAATCCGAACATTTTCCGTGTCTAAATATTATAGTGTGTTCTCGTGTTTTATCGTGTTCGTGTTTTACGTTTTCTAATTAATTATTGATCGTGACTTAATATATTTATTCGTGTTCGTGATATATATATATATATATATATATATATATATATATATATATATATATATATATATATATATATATATATATATATATATATATATATATATATATATATATATATATATATATATATATATATATATATATATATATATATATATATATATGTAATTAATATTAGCTCGTGATTAAATTACGTTCATGATTTCGTGATCGTATGTTCGTGTTTATAGTTATTATTGGAATAATTATCGTGTGTTCATACGTAATAAATACTTAACGTGTTCTAACACGTACCTAATACTCGTAATTCTTATACGTGAAACGTAAACATGTTATAAAAGGAAAGTTCTAATCATATACGTACGATCTTAATGGTACTATTCATGGTAAAAGCATGCGGGTTTTACAACTCTTCCCCCTAAAAAGAATAATTCGTCCCCGAATTATAGATAACGTAACTGAAAGAGAAACATACCTAAATCAAACTGAGAGGGTATGTAAGATAAATGAACGTGCAGGTGACCTGGCAGAAAGAACGCGGAACGTGACATGTCTTGAAAGGACATGGAACGTGACGTGACTGAAAGGACATATTTAATTGATAAGAGAAAACGGATAAGAAGTCCGGATGAACTTGTCCGTTTCCAAGTGGCTTCCCTCTTGGAACGGTTCCTTCACTGATCTTGACACAATTGATAAATCTTGGTCCTCCTGACCTTGACTTGAAATACAAAGAAGTTCTTGGTTATCAACTTAAGGTAGATCCCCTAAATTTGATCAAGGGAATAAGAATTAACGTGTAGGGCAACTAAAACGTTATCGTGCAAAACATTCTAACTTAACTGTTAATTAGCAACGATGCGCGAGACACAAAGAAACGTAGTACGTGAAAAAATTTAAACGTGACACGTGAAAAATTTTGAACGTGATACGTGGAAAATTTTGAACGTGATACGTGGAAAATTTGGTGAGTGTAGTATGAGTAAACATATCGTGATCCATGATACGTGTAACATATCTTGATCATGATATGAGGGACGTGGAATAAACATGACATGTGAAACATATCGTGAACATAGAATATAATAGCGGTAACGCCCAACTCTACAAGGTGAGACATAGAATATGACGAGAAACGTCTATCTGAGGATAGGGAGTTATACTAAACTTGGGTCTGGTCTCTCAAGTTCTTGCAAAACTTCCCAGAATGAGAAAAATGAACGTAAAATCATAAGCCGAGATGCCATCATGAACGTGAATAGTGCCATGAACGCGAGCGCGAAAGCAAGTCGTGAAATTAGAACAAGGATGTGGACGTAAATATGGAGCACAAATGCGAACCTTTGTCTGACCCGATAACAGACAGATTACCAAGTGATCGGATGAGCCTTGGCGTGGAATGTGTTCGATCAATCTGTTGGTTCTGAAATCCGTACATGTGTAAGGATTCTGCAAACTTGATCAAATTGTTGGCAATAACACAGAAAGCATCTTGCTTCTTCTGAGTTTGCGTTAATCTGGTAACCAAAATCCATGGAGATCTTGTCCCATTTTTGTTCACAATTTCAGATGATGAAAACATCCCAGTCTGTTGGTGTCCTATCTTAACCTGTTGGTATGTCAGGTACCTAGATATGAACGTAACTGTATCTTGCTTCGTAGAACTTGATACATAGGAGTTTGCGAAACTCTGAGTCTCTGAATCTAGACTTCTCCTAGCGTAGGATTTTCTAGAACACCTAATGCAGTGTAGGGTTCTCTCCTTTACGCATAAGCTGAGTCATGGTAAGATTAACCGTAGAAACCCATGTGATTCAGCGTGTCACTGTAATCAAACAGAATTGATATTGGAAAATTTTCCAGGGTAAAATTTCTCTTGTCATAGAATTTGCAACATAGTGCAGATATTGTCTTCCTGTTCTTCTCTAGGCTTAGAGGAAATCAGGTTATCCTCAATGAAAACAATGATGAATTTGCTATGAGTTCATGGAAACTCATTCTTATAATGTCGTTAGAGCATTGATGAGACTAATTCAAAATCATAAATCTAGCATGACCGAGTCGTGTACGAATAGCAGTCATGGATATGTCCTGCTCTTTCACTCGTCACTGTTGGCAACATGATCATGAGTTCGATCTTGGAAAAGTGATTAACACTATAAGGTCGATTGGACATGTTGTCAATAAGTGGAAGAGAATAACGGTCATGAATGGTGATTGGTTTAAGTCGACGGTAGTCGACATATAATCTCATGGTACCGTCCTTCTCCTTGTAGGTTTTTCTGAAATGTATGAGAAGATCTTGGAATAATTAACCGACAGCTAGAGAAATTTAGCGACCATGGCTAACAACGCACATGCTTATAAGCATAGATAATTTGTACAGATTTTCCTGATGGAAAATCAAGCTGAATGTATTCAGGAACCTGGACATTACTATACAAAATCATGAATCATAGCATGGTGTGTGGTTAGTAGTCCATAATTAGGATTAAATTTAACTCGCATCTGTCCGAGGAAATGCGTTAACAGCTTGGATCTTATCAGTAGACTGAAGGAAAACCTTCGTATACATGAGTGATACAAACGGCGTCCTTCATGGTCATGAATCTATGAGATATGGGTACAAGAAGTGGAAGTGTCATCGGTAACGTGACAGTTCTCACTGATGCGCCGGTAATAGTACTGAAATTCTTGTGGCCTGATTAGTACATGGCACAACAAAATGGATATACCCTGGGAGGGTACCCTGGATTTCTTAAAAATGTTCCATAATTGGACGTGAGTCATGTGTCTTGACTCATGTCTTGGAAATATAAGCATGATATATGTCTTGACTAGTGTCTTGACATGTGTCTTTAGAAAGTATACGTGAGACATGTGTCTTGACTGATGTCTTGACATGTGTCTCAAGATGTGAAACAAATAGAACCACATTATTAGGTTATTATGACAAAATTGGCGGATCGGTTGGACTACTGATCATTCGTACTTCTGATCACATCCGCGGCCGGAGTTCCGATTGCGATTGCTAGGATAGTTGTTGTCATAGTAGTGGTTACTATCATCTTGTCTATCAGTTCCATGACGGTCATTCTCATGATTGTGATTCATGTAACTATTCAGCTGAGTGGTCGGCTGGTACCGGTTCTCCACTCATATGACTGAAACGACAATTGAATGACGTGTGACATGTAACTAAGAATTTGGGACAATGACAGGTGGAGATCGTCTGGTGGTGAAGCATCATCTCGTCCGATCGCTTTGATCTAACGCCTTTATCTTCGTCTTGTATGAGCTCTAGGTTGTGAACAGCATCAGCATCTCGTAGCGTCTCCCAACATCAGCAGCATCAACCTTTAGTAAAATCTCCAAGCTATGAGCTGCATCAACAATTTGTAGAGTATCAGCAAGTGGAAGTACGCACATGGGATAAGGTACATGGAGTACACATGGAATGTACATGAAATGATCGGTATGGGGTCGATCCTTTGTCATAATTTAAGGAAAGTATATCGGTTAAACGGTTAGAAAACCATCATGATAACCTGGCAATATTAGCATAGACATCATTCTGGTTGTATAGAGAAACGTTAAAGTGTGGTTACACAAAATTCAACGATGATTTGCCTGACAGCATGGTCAATGAAAACCAACCATGACTATCATGAAAAAAGGATTCAATGAAATCCAACAATGTCTTGCATGAAAGCATAAATAACAAAAGAGGCGTAAGACGTAATCAACATGAAGACCGAATTATCATGAAGAAACATGAAACAATCTATCATGAAGGAGTGTATAACATAATCAACATGAAACTAAAGTTAACCATGACAGTATGAAAACATACTTGACATAAAAAAAACATAATAACTTATGAGGGGACATGAAAATAATGTATGCCAATAAATCATGAGAAAAATTTTATGCATGAAAAACAGTGCATGAATGCATAATGTAGTTTATAAAAACCTTTATATGTGCGAGGGGACGCCTATGGGTCGGTCCCAAAACAAAAGACATGGCGAGGGGACGCCTATGGGTCGGTCCAAAGTTAAAAGTTTCGATAAAAGCACATGCGACTAAATAGGGCCAGTCCTGTACCAACCATTACTTAGTCATAATCCCTGCAACAATGATACATGAAACATAAATAAATGAAACTCATCTGTCAAAACTTATCAGAAAAAAATTTATGTGACTAATTATGAACTACTGAGGTTCAGTCCACATAGTCACAGTTCACTAGGAACGTCATGCATGAAACCATGACACATAACTAAATATGAATGACGGTTGTCCATCCATATTAGTAAAACAATATCGATGAAAAACATCAAGGTTAAAACCTCAAGGTGTTGAAAACATCATGGTTAAAACAACAATGCGCTGAAAACATCAATACGTGGAATAACAAATGTTGGCTTAGGAAGCTCCTTGTGACTACCCACTAGTCACAGGTCGAGTTTTAGAGCCTACAGGTCGAAGCCTTGTCTCTGATACCATAATTGTAGCACCACATTTTGATAAATAGAATGTCACGCGTAATTATGGCGTGTCATCAAAGCATGCAAGGTAATATGTAGTAAAACATACATGACCATAGGGTAAACCGGAATCAAACATCGGTTCCCAAACATAAGCCCAAAGCATAATAAGGTAAAATGAAATGAAAGAAAGACTCAAATAAGCATAAGTATATGAAGGCAAAAGGAGAAGAAGTCTATGGCAGCTTCCATCCTATGCATGTCCTCCAGAATGCTCGAGTCTGTCCTCGGGTACTTGCCGTTTTGGGACATGGAAAGGAAAGTAACGGATGAGCAAAAGGCTCAGTGCACGGATGTACAATAAAGCATAAATAATATAAGCATATAAGCATATAACAGCGGAAGAAACTAAGTCCCAAATAACCCTGTTAAGTCTTAATAAAACTGGTTTTATAGTTTGAAAAGCCTTATGTTTATCTTGTAAAAATTGTTTAACATATTTTGCCATTAGCCAATATAGGTCATGAAAATCCACCGTGCATGAATACTTGGAGGGGTGACCTCATCATGCAAATTAGAGGGGCTGCCTCTAATTTAATATACTGGTTTTTAGGTAGGAGGGATCAGCTCCTTGTGAAGGATGCAAGGCACACACCACATTCACACTGAGTAATCTGCTGAAAAACATGTAACTAGGATGCACCCATACGCCCCACATGATAAATATAATAATATAGCCAAAAGCTGAAGGGACGCCACGAGCAATCACTCCGCCGTGGGGAAGTCATAACACCAGTGCCTCTAGTGTCATGGTTATGGTACCTCTATAACTAGGTGAAACTGGTCATGCATGTATATGGCTTTAGGTATTCTAAATTAAACATAAGCAATCAAACATATAAACTTATACTATGGGAAAACAGTTGGCTGTATACGGGGAATCCTAATAAGGAAAGAATGTCCATAATAAAAGGACGGGAATCCGTACCTTATGTCCAGTGAACGAAGAAGACGAACGGAAGAGAGTCCTACTTCGGTATCACTAATGCTACATAAATACATACGTGCATAAGTATCTGATAACTAAATACGTAACTAGTTTTATATCATGTCTTAGCTTATCTTATATGTTCATGTCATGTTATACTGTTTTAAGCTTAAATATTGTGTTTATCTTATATTCTGTCTATTCTAATTAAGTATTACTTGTATTTCATGTATTATTATACTTGTTGTGTAATAATAAGTAACTTTCTAAAAATAGCAGGTTTCCTAAAATAGAAAGTTTCCAAAAATAGAAAGTTATCAAAAATAGAAAGTTTCCAAAAATAGAAAGTTTCCAAAAATAGAAAGTTTCCAAAAATAGAATTACTGCTTAAAATAGATAAGTTTCTAAAGATAGAAAGTTTCCATAAATAGATTAGCTGCCTTAATTAAATAAGTTTCTAAAAATAGAAAATTTCCATAAATAGATATAAGCTGGTTAAATAAGCTAATTATGTAAGCTTAAGTGTTTTATAATTATCATTTTTAAGTCATGTTGTTATAAAGTATAGTTTATTAATTATTACATGTAAATTAATTAAACTATAGGTTAAAAGTATTTAATTGAATATATCATTATTTTAATTAAATAAAGGTAAAATACTTAGGTTAAAACATGTATTATTAATTATTATTAATATAACCTAAGTCATGTTAATTAATTAATTATAGTCATGGTTTTTAATAATTAATTAATTATAAAGTCTAGTTAAATATAAATACTTAGGTTAAAATCCATGATCTAATAATTAAATTTATAACAAAAGTCATGTTAATTAAATTAATCATGTCATGTTTTATTAATTTAATTTTAACACATAACTAGTAAAATCATAAACCTTAACAAAAAATAATCTATGAACCGGACCCGTGACTAGAAACCATGAACCGGGCCCGTAATCAACACCATACCCCGAACCAAGGTCGGGGTTTCCCCTTGTTGCTGCTGCCATGACCATCATCATCACCATATCGAGATCATATGGTCTCGGTGGTGGGTAATAAGCCAAGCCGAGACCCCTTAAGGGCTCGGTTAGGCGTCGGCTACAACACAAACACCCCTAAAACCCTTGTTTGATTTATCCCATGATCATTAACATGTTAAAATAATTGTTTTTAATTAGTTTTTAAAAACATCATGATTTTATGTGATAAGTTAACATCAAACATAAAAGAAAAGGGTTAAAAAGTTAGACCGAATACGTGGATCAAATAAGGATGAACACACACGAATCCTTGCATAATTTCCAAGATCAAAATCAACCCGAACACCCCTCCATGGTGTTTATAGGTGGCGGCCAAAAGGACAAAGGAGGAGGAGGAGGAAAACTTTTAGGGTTTTAATTATTTTCTAGATTTTGTTATATGAAACAAGTTTTCTCCTTTTTCCATGTTTAGTAAAAATAATGGGCTAGGCCCTTGTCCCTTCCTAATTTCGTGGGTATGGGGCCCACATGAGGTAACCCGAACATTTTCCGTGTCTAAATATTATAGTGTGTTCTCGTGTTTTATCGTGTTCGTGTTTTAGGTGTTCTAATTAATTATTGATCATGACTTAATATATTTATTCGTGTTCGTGATATATATATATATATATATACGTAATTAATATTAGCCCGTGATTAAATTACGTTCATGATTTCATGATCGTATGTTCGTGTTTATAATTATTATTGGAATAATTATCGTGTGTTCATACGTAATAAATACTTATCGTGTTCTAACATGTACGTAATACTCGTAATTCTTATACGTGAAACGTAAACATGTTATAAAAGGAAAGTTCTAATCATATACGTACGATCTTAATGGTACTATTCATGGTAAAAGCATGCGGGTTTTACAGCTTGGGTAAGGGGTAAGTCTCTGTGTGGAGGTGAATTCATCTTTCCAAAAATAGCTTTCTTTGCACAGGGATCGAATAAAAATCATCATGATCCCTGGTGTAATACCTTTATTCATCAAAAACTATTTGCAAAAATCTTGGCTAAGCCAGAGTCATATTGTTACCCTTGTTTTTACACATGCCATCAAAAATCATTTTAGAAAAATTATATTTTTGCCCTGTAGCAATACACACAATGGCACTACCAATTGATTTGTTAATTTCATTGTGTGCAGTACATTTGGGACTCAAACATTGAAGTATGACATGTATTAAGTACTTCCAAGCGGGGGGGGGGGGGGGGGGGAATTCTTGTTTTGAATATTTATTTAAAGATCCCTCTTCAGGGAAAGGATAACCCAAAGCTTGAAGTCCTTGTCTAGCTCACCAATGGGTAGGGTGGTTATACCATCTGCATCATTAAGATGCAAAGCCTGGCGAACCAAGGCTTCAGTAACCACCCATGAACGCCCATGGACTGTAGCAGTCAATGTAGTCACATTATTAATCGTTGAGGAAGTGACAGTATTCCAAAATTGCTTAATATGAGTGACAGGGACAAGAGGAGCATGAGAAAGTGCATACCTTATTGGAGATGCATTTAAATACTCCACCATTTGATTATATTGAGGAAACAGAGTGTTGTCAGCCTCCAAATAGGCAATCATATTATGCTGACTTCTGAACCCCAATACCAAATCACTCGGTTTAAACTTAGGCGCCATTGATGTATAAAGCTGTGTGAAATGTTATGAAAGATGAATATGTGTGAAATTTTAGTTAGACAAGAATAAGCAGTTACCCTGTTTCAAAATAATGAGCCAAATATATAGGAGAGGTAGGCACATGTGATTGGTCTAAAATGAGGCAATTATATTTTAAAATATAATGATGAAAATCTTGAAAAGTTATAACTTATCTTTTGCATTAATAAAAAGTTACTAACTCCTAAAATTACGGCCCAAATTTTTGTCAAAAATAACAACTGGGTAGGACCCAATGGTTGTCAACGGTAAAAAATAACCTATCAACGCCCAACGGCTATATTCTTGTCAACGTTGGAAAAATCCATGTTAACGTCAAAATTTGTCCTAACAACGTTTGGAAATAAATCTGTCAACGTCCAAAAATAAAAATAATAAAAATGAAAAAGGACCTTAACAAAGTGATTTATCCTAGTGGAGATAACCTATAAACTGAAAATTACTATAGGGTGGCAAGCACTGTCCAATCATGCACACTTGCTTAAGCAAGATAGACATAATTGTCCTCAAGTGTCCCTTGCTAACCAAAGTTCTTAACAATGAAGTTATCTCATAAAATCCTTTGTAACTTCCCAGGTAAGCCCAATAAAAGTTATACCCAAGTCTCCCATCAGACCACATCCAATTCTAGGCCAAAAAGTCTTGGCAACGTGCATAGTATATCAACCTTGCAAGCTACAGTGCCTCATGAGTTAGTAAACTAATTCATACTCACCAGTGGACACAATCTAGAATTGTGATAAGAGTATTATAGGAATACCCAAAAAGTCCTAATAGGTTCCTAAGTCCTCCCCTTAAACTATGATACATACGTTGCCAAATAAAATGCATGTAATAAAAATTTATGTCAAGATAGGAATATAAATATTCCAACCATCATCCATAAACTGAAACATGCTCCAATAATGCTCCAAAAATCCATAAGCAACTCTGTATCCATTTGTACAATGCTAACAATGCTTGCATAATTAGATCAAAAACCACAAAACTAACATGTTGCTGACAACGTCAATTTAACACTTGTCAGCGTTAAAATAACCTTTGTCAGCGTTGGACAAATAGAGCAGAAAATATAATTTTGTACAAAGACCAATAACAAATGCATATCCTGTACATACTTTTACAATAAGTTCCCAAAACACATATTAAGTAAGATTGATCATTCCAATACTTGTTACCAAGTATTGAAATCTTCCGGTATCAAAAGGTTTAGTTAATAAATCAGCCACATTTTCCTCTGTGTCAAACCTATCTGGTTGTATTAAACCTTTTTCAAAATAATCTCTTATAAAATGATGTCTAATTTCTATATGTTTTGTTTTAGAGTGATGTACAGGATTTTTAATAATGCATAAAGTACTGTTATTGTCTACTAAAATCTTGGTATGCATGAAATTATACCCATAATCTAACAGCTGGTTCTGGATCCATAAGACGTGTCCACAACAAGCAGCTGCAGCTACATACTCTGCTTCAGTTGTAGAATTGGCCACCACTGTTTGTTTCTTGCATTGCCAAGATATTAACCTACTCCCAAGAAATTGGTATCCACCAGTTCTGGATTTTCTATCAAACTTGTCACCACCATAATCACTGTATGAATATGCAATAAGCTCCAATGGAGAATCTTTTGGATACCATAATCCCAAGGTGGGATAGCACCTAAGATACCTAAAAATCCTCTTGACAACATGAAGATGACACTCTTTAGGAGTCACTTGATGGCGTGCACATGCACACACAACAAACATAATGTCAGGTCTTGAAGCTGTGAGATACATCAATGAACCAATCATTGCCCTATAATGCCTGACATCCACCTCTTTTCCATCTCCAACTTTTCCCCAAGGGTGTTCCCTATCCATGGGTGTGCTAGCCCGTTTTTCATATGGAGAAAAGCCAAACTTCTTCAATATTTCTGCTACATATTTGTCTTGAGAGATGAAGATACCATCTTCTTTCTGCTGAACTTGTAACCCTAGAAAGAAGTTCATCTCCCCCATTGCACTCATCTTGAACTTGTTTGTCATGAGTTTGGAAAAGTCTTCACTCATCTTTGGACCAGAAGAGCCAAAGATGATATCATCCACATAAACCTGTACAAGTAAGAAATCCTTACCAGTCTTCTTGGTATACAAAGTCTGATCTATGGTGCCCCTTTTGAATCCATTTTCCACCAGATAGGTGGACAATGTTCCATAACATGCTCTTGGGGCTTGATGAAGTCCATACATAGCTTTCTTCACTCTATACACCTTGTCTGGATGTTCTGAATCTTCAAAACCAGGAGGCTGCATTACATAAACCTCCTCTACAATTGTGCCATAAAGAAAAGCACTCTTCACATCCATTTGATAGACTGTAAATCCCATGCAGGAAGCATAGGCTAAAAAAATTCTTATTGCCTCAAAACTTGCAACAGGTTCAAAGACCTCCTCATAGTCTATCCCTTCCTCTTGTGTATATCCTTGAGCAACTAAATGTGCCTTGTTTCTGACCACAATTCCTCTCTCATCCTTTTTGTTCCTAAGAACCCATCTTGTCCCAATAGTTCTGACATGTCTGGGACAATCAACTAACTCCCAAACATCCTGAATAGCAAATTGGTGAAGCTCATATTGCATTGCTTCCACCCAACTTGGTTCTTTGAGAGCATCAAAAATCTTCGTGGGTTCCTGTTGTGATAGAAAACAGGCAAACAAACATGCTTGAACAAGAGGGGTATCAACCTTCTTGTGAATATTGGCAATAAATCTTCCATGGTTCTGATGAGACCTTCTAGTTTGTACCGGAGTCATCACATCACCTATAATGAGAGAAGAAGGATGATTCTTCATAGTAGATGTAAGTACTCCTCCTTCAATAATTGTATTATCATCAATCTCAGTCTCCAAGTTGCCAATATCCTCTTCAAATTTTCTTTCATCAGCATCTGAATGAACCTCACCATGTCTATTTGAAGGTTCACCTTGTTCAAAATTATTGGAAGAGAACAAATGGTCAAAAGATTTGTCAACGCCTGAATTAGGGTCGTCAACGTTTAAGCCATCAACGCCTGAATTTGTCTTGTCAGCGCCAGTTTTTCCTTTGTCAGCGCTTGAAGAATCATGCATGTTTTCAACAGGTGATACTTGTGGGCCACCTTTCTCTTTTCCAGCAGCAGCAACAGCAGCAAATGCATCTATCCATATAGGAATGGTAACATACTCAAGTATGGGTGCTGATTTGTCTGCTTGTGATCCAACCTCCTTATCAACCTGTATACCTAAAATTTCAACAACTGGTTCTTCCACAACATTTGAAGTTACCTTCACAATGTCTGGATTAGTAACAGGCATATAATTCAATGTTCTAGATAGAGGTTCCAAGTCAAATAACCAATTTGGACCACTCTCAGGATCACTAGGTTTACTTTCTAAAAACCTAACATGTACCTTTTCAAGTATACATTTTTCTTTCTTAATGTGAACTCTATATCCTCTACTCTGCACAGAATAACCCATAAAGTATCCTTCATCACCTTTAGCACTAAACTTACCTAAGGCATCACTAGTGTCCAAAACAACTACATGACATCCAAAAGGTTTAAGAAAACCAATATTAGGTTTCCTGCCCCAAAATAGCTCATAAGGTATCTTGTTGTGAATCTTGTTGATTAATGCCCTATTCTGAACATAACAAGCTGTATTCACAACCTCCGCCCAAAATGCTATGGGAAAGTGAGCATCAGCCAACATAGCCCTAACTGCTTCTATGAGTGTTCTATTCTTTCTCATAGCTACCCCATTTTGTTGTGGGGTTCTAGCTACACTAAACTGTCTAGTAATCCCTTTCTTGGCACAAAAGTCATCTAACAACTTATTTCTAAACTCACCACCATTATTACTTCTAAGCATCTTAACCTCATTACCAGTCTTTTTATCTAATTGGGTAATAAAGTTAATCAAAGTATCAGCAGTGTCACTTTTCAAAGCTAAAAAGAAAGTCCAAGTAAATCTAGAAAAATCATCAGTGATCACAAAACAGTAAGATTTACCATTTAAGCTTTCTTTATTAGTTGGACCAAACAAGTCCATATGCATCAAGTGAAGTGGTTTAGAACTAGAATGCATAGGTTTAGACTTAAAGGAGACTTTGTGTCGTTTGCCTTTGAAATGTGTATAGTTAAGTTCGTTTTTCTCAGTTCTTATCAAATTGAAAGTCCTAACAATATCGGGTTTTTAACTGTTTTTGGTTGTTAATATTTTTTGGATATTCTATTGCTAATTCAAACAATGCCTTGCAAAAATGAAAAATAAAGTCTACTTATATGTAAAACATGTGCAAATACCAAGTATTTATTCAATTAAAATGCCAAATGTAAATTCTATAAACTATAAGGACTAGAAATGTAAATTCTATGAAATGTAAATGCTCAAAATGTAAAGCTGAAAAGTATGAGAGCTAAATGTGCAAAATCAGTAAACTATGAGGACTGAAAATGAAAATTATCCAAACTAATAACTAATTCTCAACAAATTCCAAACTTCCTAACTGATTTTTAACAAACCTGAAAGTTTAGGGACTGAACTTTTGAAAACCCTAAAAAGATGTAAGTTTAGCCAAGTTTTCAAACAGATTAATTCATTAGGGACCAAAGTGCAATTTTTGGAAGTTTTTAATCAAAAACGGGTTACAACTTCAAATAAGCTCGTTTGAGCTTATTTTTCAACCAAATTCAACCAAACCACTTGCAAACGTCTTAAAATTGAATATGAACTAGACCTATCCAAGGATTTAAGCTAAAACTTCCTAAAAAGCTGATAAGCCTATTTCAATAAGCACAAAATAAGCTACAAAGAAATCTAGACTTACACAACTAGATTTTAGTGATGAAACTGATTAATAAGCTCAAAATAAGAATGGGAAATCAAGTCTCATAAGAAATCATCAAGTAATAAGCTCAGGATACTAAAATAAGCAAAATTAGTGCTTAAGTTGACTTTTGTTGACCAAGATTTTTCAATAAGCTCAAAATCTCAAAAATCAACCAGGAGTACTTACTGAATGAATTTATGAAAGAAAATAGACCAGTTAATGAAGTAGATAATGAGATATGAAAAAGCAGTTTACACTTTACAGAAACTTGAGTTTGCTTATTGGTTCATACTTTTGCTTATTTCTACTTGAAAACTGAATACTGTACACTTTCTTTATAGAATCTGAAACTTCATATTATGAGTGAGATTTGAGACTTGGTTTGGTGAAATTTCATCAAGTAACAAAAGAATGCTAGGCAAATCAAAATGACAACTTTTTGAACCAATACTTGTAGAAAACTGACCCATACTTTTAGACTGCCATTTGCCTCTTTGACCTGAATTTTGACTTGAAAATGACTCAAAGCTATTTGTAATGACTTGTAAACGTAAAATGAAGCAAAGTTAACCAATTTCTAACACTTGATTATCAAATATAAGCTAATGCCAAACACCACTTTAACTAATATTTTGGAATTTTTGTGAAGACTTTCTAATCAATTGACAAGACTGAATTCAAAGCTTTATCAATCTAAGTTTAGCAGTCAAAAGGAAGTATATGAGAACAAGCAATGAACTCAACAAGAACACAAATCGGATAGCAAAGCTATTGTGACTGATAAAAGCTGAAAACAAGTAAAGAATTTAAGCTATAAGCTATATCAAGCTACAATTAAGCTAACAAATCACTAGGATCAGATCAGAAACAGATCAAAACACATTTTATCATTCAATCAGGCAAAAATATCTAGGAATTGAGCATGCATCAACAATTGAGAGGAATTGAAAAATCAGAACTCAAAACCTTAAGCAAGGGCCTCCTTTGGGGAGTAGAGGAGCGCTGAGCTCTCTATTCTAGTGCTAACCACCACCTTAGCACTAGATTACACTATTCAACTACCTATCAACAGCAATCAACCATCAAATCCTCCATGAAAGAACTGGAACTCATCACAATCTGCTTAAACTTAAACTAGATCAACAAACAGCTACAATCTTCAACTTAGTCAGTTATGATCAAGAGATGATCATAACAAACCAAAATCAGCACAAATGAGATCAATGAAGCAGGTAATGAACAGTAGAATAGTATGAGAGATTTTGGAGGGAAAACTAGAATTTGAATTTTATTGAATGTAAAGTAGTTACAAGGGTAGTTAAGCTGTTACAACTACTATAACAGACTCAAGAGTGTGTCAAACTCTTGAGTTGTTAAGCTAAGGACTAGAAATGGAATGAGAGGAAATCTAAGTGTGTGAAATTTTCACACTTTCTACCACTCTGAAAATGAAAGCTAAACATGGTATTTATAGACTTTGGGAGAAGAGCAGTTGGGGTTGGTGACGTGTTGGAACCAATCCCAGGCTTCCACGTGTCACAAATCTGCATAATTGATTTTGCTGATGAAGAACTGATTTGGGGTTTTCTTATTTGGCTTGATTTCAGCTTAATTGATTGTAACCATTAGATTCGTCCTTAAAAATGAGCAAGTTTGATGTTTATAACTTCTCTTGAAATCCACTCTAGCTCGAAGTCGATCCTGGTAATATACCTTGATGAAGATGACATGTGTCATGATTTAACTGGCCAAAAGAATGAGTTGCGGATCATTATCCACATTGGATATTATGATTATTGCATGTCCTCCTTTCATTGGCTGAAATGTGGATAGTGGAGGTTACTGTTGAGATATGGGCCAATAAATGGCTGGCGGCTGAGTGGCAATAAATGCAGCTTAGCTGGTGATCCTTGTATCACTTTTCTTGCATTCTTATTGGCTGAGGGCTTATCACATGGATCAAACTGACTTCAACTTTCCAAAAATGGCAGATTTGATCCCTTAACTTTGGCAGATTATATATTTGAGCTAGTAACTTCATTTCTTTGGCATATTTGGTCCTTCAAACTTCATTCTTGAACAAATTTGATCCTTTGACTGAGTTGACTTGAAAATTGACCAGATTTGACTTTGATCTTGACTTTATCATATTTACACTTTTAGTCCTTCATCTTTGGCAGTTTGTCAAGATAGGTCCTTTGTCTTCAAAGTCTTGTCACTTTTGATCCTCTTTTGTCTTTTTCATCAAATTAAGCTTGATTTTCCTTTGTTTGCTTGAAAATGTATCCTTCTTACCTATTTGAGCACAAACACAAAACATACCACATAATTCCGCTTTATAGCACAAAGTTTAGGTATTTTTATTGTGTTTTAGGGTGATTTGTTGATAAATTGATATGAGTTTTTGCTCATATCAAATCCCCTACGCTTGAACATTGTCATGTCCTCATGCAATACTATATATTTTAAAGCACAAATTTACATTCTCCTCATAATTAATCCACCTTGGCCATATGGAATGCATCTACACTACTCTAAACTAAATGATGCATGATTTTGATTTTTAACAATGCAATGAACAAAATACAATTCTATCTATTTCTTTTTGATTTTTCTTGAAATGGTTTTGATGAAAGTAACTCATAAAGAATTCAATGAATTTGATTAGGGCTTGGGTACCATGGACATTTATCACCCTCAAGTTTCATTTCCCCATACCAAGCTTAAAAATAGGATCATTGTATTCACAAGTAAAAAGTGCATCAACTTGTTCATGACAATTAAATGTGGAACCGGTTATTATTTGAGCAAACTGCTTGTGAGCAAGTTTGTCATTTATTCAAGTGTGAAGTATAAGAAGTGTAAAATCCAAAAATAAGGAAGCACGGTTTTAATCCTAAGTAATCCTCTCATCCATTACTTGAAAAACCGCTCACAATTAATACAAGTCCGTTTTAAGAGTAATAAGTCATTCGCCTTATGTGTAAAATCCTCTTGTCATGCTTTCATAAGTAGCTACACACTCGCTAAGGAAAGAAAAATAAAACTCACGCAATAATTTACATCCGCCGTCTTTTTGAGACTTTGGATCTTCAAACCCGCAACCTGTCAAGGTAATATTGGATTGGAGCAATCTATTGAATCCCCACAACCCGTCAAGGTAATATTGGAACTCAATAGTCACTATAATTAACACCACACTGCCCCTCTTGGGAGTCTTGTATATATATATTTTTTTCTTTTTCTTTTTTTTTTCTTTTTTTTTCTAGCCACTCATTTTTTTATAAGTTGCTCTTATTTTTCTTTATTCCTCACAAAGAAAGTTTAAAAGAATAAAAGGAAAAACACCCGCTAAATATTGAGCATGACATAAGTCTAGTACACATAAAACGTTCTAACTTAGAATCTTAAGACGTACTTATACCAACCGTGAATGATTAGACAAAAATGCATAAGAGATTACAAACCGATTAAAACCGTTCTTGATTATTTATTAACATATATACATGCGAAGAAAATAGAGGTTAAGAAGAGAAGGGTTTAGCCACAAGTAATCATCATGAAGTTTATCTAGCCCTTTTATACTTGCTTCAACTCTATCATTTCCCATTCTCCACAAATTTAAAATCTCAAATAATGAGATTGGTGGATGCTTAGCCTAATAGACCAATGAAGGACTACATGGTTAAGGATACTAGCTAGAGAGTGCTAAGATAAGCAAACTCGGGTTGAGTCAAAATATCCATGGCGGGCCTAATATGTCAAAGAAATCTAAACTTGTTAAACCATGTTTTTATTATATTTTTTTTCTCTTTATATTTTTGATGAAAAGTAAAAGAAGAAATATGTACAATGCAAATGTGTTATGCAAATGAAAAATGATTGATGCAAAATTATGAATGCATATTTTTGGTGGCCAAAGTAGATCAAAAATTTGAAAAATGTTTGAAAAATTATTTCCAAGTTATCATGAAAGACAATGACAAGTTCTAGGTAAGGTCACTTCGATAGAAGACCCCCTACACTTAAGCTAAACATTGTCCTCAATGTTTAAGAGCATGGAAGTATAAAAACTTCCCCTACACTTATGACAATGAATAGACTTTGCTTAACCAAAATTAAGGAAAGGACAACTATTAGTGAATTCATGTTTAAGCACAAGGTGTCAATGAAAGATCACAATGGTAACGAAGTGAACCGGATACAAGGGCCTCCTCCATAAGCTCCGAAGCATGAAATGAGTGAGCAACCCTACAAACAACATGAAGACAAAAGAAGGTCTCCCCTACACTTATCTCCAAGTCTATACCTTTATTACTAACCTACAACACTCTAAACCTAGTTATACGATGCTTGAGTTAATGAGTCTCTAGCTCGACTCGTCCCTCAATGAATTAATTCATGGGTAAAATGGGGATCTCTTGGACCATTTCAACGGAAATGTCCTCCCCAAAATAATGCTTCACACGGTGACCATTCACTTTAAAATTTGGACCATCGGGTTGTGACAACTCAATAGTTCCATATGGAAACACTTGAGCAATAGTGAATGGACCGGACCATCTCGACTTAAGCTTGCCCGCAAAAAGTTTCAACCTTGAGTTAAAGAGGAGAACCGGCTCTCCATCTTTGAACTCACGGTTCTTGATCTTAGCATCATGCAATTTCTTAGTCTTTTCCTTGTAAAGCAAAGAATTTTCATAGGCATTGGCTCTCAATTCATCCATCTCATTAAGTTGATCTTTCCTATGTGAACCAGCTTGGTTTAAATCAAAGTTAGCCCACTTGAGAGCCCAAGATGCCTTGTGTTCTAACTCGAATGGGAGGTGGCATGCTTTTCCATAGACAAGCCTATAAGGAGTACAACCAGTTGGTGTTTTAAAAGCCGTCCTAAAAGCCCACAAAGCATCATCAAGCTTATCCGACCAAAAAGCTTGATGCTCTCCAACTGTTCTCTCTAAAATTCTCTTTAAACCACGATTTGTGACCTCGGTTTGACCATTGGTTTGAGGGTGATACGCGGTAGAAAGTCTATGATTAACTCCATATTTCTTCATAACTCTCGTGAATTGATCATTACAAAAGTGCGTACCACGTTCACTTATGATGGCCCGAGGTACACCAAATCTAGCAAACAATTGCTTTAAGAACTTCACAACAACTCTAGCATCATTGGTAGGTAAGGCTTTAGCCTCCACCCATTTGGACACATAATCCACCGCCACAAGTATATGCTTTTTTCCCTTAGAGGATGGAAAAGGTCCCATAAAATCAATGCCCCATACATCAAATATCTCACACTCTTGAATAAAATTTTGTGGCATCTCATCACGTTGCGTAATTTTTCCTTGTCTTTGACACACATCACAAAATTTCACCATTTTCATGGGCATCTTTGTAAATGGAAGGCCAATAGTAACCCGAATCAAAGACTTTCTTGGCGGTATAGTTGGGCCCAAAATGTCCACCCGTAGGTCTTTTATGACACGCTTCTAAGATCTTAAATGCCTCGGGCCCATCTACACACCGTCTAATTATTTGGTCCGCACATTGCCTAAAAAGATAAGGATCATCCCAAAAGTAGTACTTAACTTCCTTAAGAAATTTCTTCTTTTGTTGATAAGTAAGACCCTCAATAAGCACATTGCCCACAAGATAGTTTGCGATATCCGCAAACCAAGGAGTGGCATCCTCTTGGGAAGAGATAGACATGAGCTCCTCTAATGGAAAGGATTCATTGATTTCTTGATGTGGAGAATCTCCTTGAAAAGGATGCTCAAGTCTACTCAAGTGATCCGCCGCTAAATTCTCGGCCCCTTTCTTATCACGAATTTCTATCTTAAACTCTTGAAGCAACAAAAACCCATCTCAAAATCCTAGGCTTAGCATCTTGTTTTGTCATAAGATACTTGAGAGCGGAATGATCCGTATACACTATGGTTTTGGAGAGCACAAGGTATGGTCTAAATTTCTCAAAAGCATAAACTATAGCAAGCAACTCTTTTTCCGTGGTAGTGTAATGAAGTTGTGCACCGGTCATGGTTTTACTCGCATAGTGTATAGGTTGAAAATGCTTATTAACTCTTTGTCCTAAGACGGCCCCCACCGCATAATCACTAGCGTCACACATAAGCTCAAAGGTAATTCCCAATTTGGAGAAACCAAAACGGGAGCCTTTGTCAATTTCTCCTTAAGAGTCTCAAAAGAGTCCAAACAATCTTGGTTAAAAATGAAAGGAGCCTCTTTTTCCAAGAGGTGAGTCATCGGTCTAGCTATCTTAGACTAATCTTATATAAAGCGCCTATAAAATCCCGCATGACCTAAGAAACTCCTCACACCTTTAACCGAGGTGGGTGGGGGAAGCTTAGCAATCACATCAATTTTAGCTCGATCCACTTCTAATCCCTTGTTGGATATTTTGTGTCCTAAAACAATTCCCTCTTTCACCATAAAGTGACATTTCTCCCAATTAAGCACTAAACGTGTTTCCTCACAACGCTTAAGCATTCTCTCTAGATTGGTGAGACATTGTCACACCCCCAATTTATCAGAGTAAGGGAACACAATGGGGTGCGACGGTCATGACTATCACAAGACATAGATACAAAGAACGACTATTTAAAAGCCGTTTTCTTTTAATTAAAAGCATAAACTTGTTCGGAAGCGAATTACACAAGATTATGATAAAACATCATTTTAAAAGACTTTAACATTGATCCAAATATCCATACACTAGTCACGACCATTTTCATTTAAAAATCTCCCATGCATAACCACGTCACTCCTCCGTCTTGATACCTGAGAAAAACATTGCTAAAGCGTCAACACAAAGGTTGGTGAGTTCATAGGTTTAGTTATAAATAAGTGTGATGAACCATAAGATTTTATCAGGCAATCGACATATAACCAAACAAGGTTATAATCAAAATAGTATACGTTTGTATTCCTACGCCTAAGCTCGTGACACCGAAGCATTAACCAACCAACAAGATATAATGAGAGCCCGAGCAAATGCCTATCCCAAAGCATTCGTAACGACTCAAATGTAAGTGTATCTAATTTGGTCACACAACCAACATTAGATAGGGATGTCAATCCCAATAGATCTATCCATAACATTCGCGCTTACACAAAGTAATTAACGGTTCACGATAGTGGGCTAAAGCATCTAGGGATATCGCTACTTAGACATCATGTAGGCAAACGTATCAAGTTTTAGCACTTATGTTCATCCGTAAAAATAAGCAATGTTCTCACCCCAAAAATATATTAAAACATGTAAAAAGTGGGGCTATGAAGCTCACCTCGATGAAGTAGTAAATATGATCACAAAGATAGCACAGAAAATCAAGGCAGGCAAAACAATGCGCAAACGATCTACTCGTAACCTAAATAAAATATCTGTACTTAGGCTAAATACAAGAAATAATAATGTACAATGCACTTGGTTGATATTTTATACTTGCTATTGATTTATAAAATGTTCTATACATTTTTCGTGTTCAACCATTTTAGTCACGGGGTCAACTTTGGGTCTCGATATCTCGTTATTTAATAGTCCGAAAAATAAATGGGTTCTTGTTATAAAAACTAGACCGCAAGGTCTTTGATATTTGATAAGTATCACAATTTAATGAAGTCTTTAAGTATAGCAAATAATTTGACAAAGTAATGCACTCACAAATAAAAATAAACAAGTAAGATCTAATTATGTATAAGTGTCAATTGTCCATCTTTAGACATTTATTGCGGGTTTGTTACTTAACTTTAAGACGGACGGAAAACTGTTTTGGAAACTAGGCCGCGCCAAGTTTAATAAAGTATTTTCAGATTAGCGGGGCACGCTTGTTTGGTTCGTCAATTTTTATCACGAAATGGGGGCAGTGGGTCGAAAGGTAAAACATGTTACTCATCAAATGTTGGAATAAAATGTATAGTCTTATTTGTGTTCACACTAGTGGTCCTTACATGGATATTTTGGGCATATGATACATAGTGGAATAGACTAGGCTTTTGGTCTTTATTTTGTACCTGCTATACATGCATACATACACATTCATCAAATAAGGAAAGCAAAAAGGGAAATTGTTTTTATTGTTTTCTTTGCTACCTGCTACACGCAGGGACATACTTCCCAATTGATTCTCACATACTTTTTCATACATAGGGATACATAGCATGACCATTATAAAACCACATAGCATACATATACTCATGAAATAAGCCAAAAGGGATGATGTCCTGCTAGTGTTACTATTCACGCAGGGTTTAACAAAAGAAAAAGAAAAGAAAAGGGTCCTATTGCTTTCCATTTTAGTCCTGTATTCTATGAACATATACACATCTATATATTAGCCATAATTTGGGGCTTGTGTTCACATCTTATTAACACACAACACATAACACACTCCTCATACAGTAAGTCAAAAAGAAGAAATGTATTTGTTGCTTTCTCCTCACTGTCTACGCATTTTACTCCTAAAGAAGGAAATGTATTTACTTGTTTTTGCTCTTTAGTCGCCACACTACATACAAACACACATGCTTACTGTTTTTAAGCCATTGTTTTACGCATGAATACAAGGAAAAGGGTGGGTTTCTATTTGTTTTACCTTACAATTGCAAATATATCATGGTATCATACTATCACATAGCATACATTATATTTCAACATGGCAAGTCAAAAGAAGGAAGTTACTGTTGCTAGCTGTTGTTAAATACAATACCCAGCTATTTTATTTTCAATGTAGCTAGCAAACACACACCCATTTGCATATATCAGGTCGGGTTACTTCTGATGTTTACACATACACAGGACGCCTACACGTTCATCATATAACACACATGTTGGACTACACACGCAAATGTCCAGTTTTCGCTTATATGTTACTATTTATTACGCAATGAGTCATACTCCAACATACCAACATATACACAAGTACTCACATGGTCATCTTATAGTCTTTCCATACTTGCACTTATACACATAAAATGCTCACAGTGACTCTCGTTTGGAGGGTAGGTTTTTGCTTAACTTGAGTACATAAAATCATAACTTGTAGCTTGGGTTTATGCTAACAATGTTAAACATGCTCGAACACAACACATACACATACATGACTGTATGTTGGCAGAGGTTGTTTTCATGCATACATATAAACATAACATCTAATTCATACTCCACAAACAGGAAGAGGGTTCATGTTTCTGCCACTCACCAAGCATGCACAGGACACACACTTCACGTTGTCATATTTGAAGGAGAAGTAGAAAGGTTTTTGAAGTGTTTGTATACATGTATTTCACGTGGATCTTTATTCTTACACATCTACACATAACATTTTCCTAGATCATGCATAAGTTCACCCAAAATCATAATATTAGGGTTTATATTTACACCACCCTCTTCATGCTGCGACTACAAACAACTAGATTACAACCATGGTATTTTGGTATCATATTTAATTCAAAGTAGACATGACTTAGCCCATTTATGAAAACACCCATCAAGTTCTAACCCGTGACTTAGTTAGTGTAAGCTTTTAGTTAGCAAAAGTTTATAGCAAGTATTCTATCAACTAATGTAAATGATCTAACAAGTTATAAGAGAAACTTACAATAGTCCTAAGTTATTTGGTGAAGATAGAACAAGAACTAGAGAACAACTATCAACCATGTATACACACCCTAATCATCTTGGTGTTATAGATTGCTTTTGAAAATCAATCGAATGTTGTTTACTTATTGTTGCCGTGAGCTAAGGGGTTTAATGTTTCTTTTGTTGAGTTGTAGCTGTGAGTATGAGAGAAATGAGTGAGTATTTATAGGCAAAGGAGGTGAGATTAAGGGCAAGGAAATACTAGTTAGGACTTAGTTAGAGATCTTTTTTGAATGTAACTAAGGTTAGCCAAAGGGAACTAAACATGGGGACTTTCATTTGTATGGGGAAGAAAGAAAGCAGCTTGGGGTTTCCGTATGGCAGCAATGGGGAAGGGAAATATGGTACTTGTTTTGACTAGTACAAGAAAAGTTCCTTGTAAGATAAATGTTTAAAGAAAAACCATGGGGGGTTTTGTATATCCGACGGTTTGGGAGGAAAGGAGAGGGGACCAAGAGTACAACTTTTAATGAGTTGGTAGAGTACATTGTTTGGAGTATTTGAAATGGTGATAGTGGTAGGGAAAATGAAAACGTGGGTTATCAACCATCAAGGGGGACCGGTTGTGCTGATTGTGTAGGGTAGGAGTAGAGCTTTTGTGTTTGTAAATATTTTATCTATGCAATATTGTGGATATATAATAGTAAGTGTTGTGTTTTAGAGGAAAAATAGGTATGTATAAGTTCACTTGGATATTTCTAGGAGAAAGGTGAACATTTCAATTACGTTTATGGTGAATTTGGGTGGATAAATGTCCGCGTTGGACCTAATTAAACTAAATCGCGTTAATTTAATAAATTTTTGATTTCTTTTATAGAAGTTTCTAGCACGCAACATAGACGAATAATAAGTTATTCAATTAATAATTTAAACGAGCATATTTCATAAAAATTCAAATTTGTACACAAATAGGCGAAATCAATCGGGAACATCAATAGACACACAAGTCTAACCCGAACAATCGCGTTTCACATAAATTAAATAGATTCAAAACTCACGTTTGTGACATCCGACATCCCTTAAATTTGAGCTTCGACCCCGAAGCTCATACTTCGATGAAACTTATCTAATTGAAAAGATGAGGATATTTAAGCTTAAATTGATCTTCACGTTTTCAAGTAAACTCGGGTCCTCTTTATGCATTCTAACGCACTTTCACTATTGGTATATGACTCTGTCTAAGTCGTTTCATTTCACGGTCTACAATTTCAACGGGCTCTTCAATCCATTAAATTGAGTTTTACTCAAATGGCATTAGGTTCTTCTCATTATTAAAATTTGTTTTAGATTTTCTCGACTCTATTTAGTTTGAGTTTAATTGTCGTCAAAACAGTTGGCGCTCTTAGTATTTTTCGTGTCCTACACGCTCTTGTATGTAATAGTGGCGAAGAAAATAAGCGTACTAGGTTTTTACTTGTATTGTGTACTTGTCGTCTTCACTTAAATGATGGTATAGAATTGTTCGAAGTTCATAGTACAAAATAAATTTTCTTTGTCATGTAAATTGAATTTAGAAGTTCCTTAGTACCACTAATAAATCTCATTTCTATGATGACTACTATGAGCATGCTCGCGTTTGACCACGATCGTACGTAGTTGATCAGGCTACGTACGTCTCGGGACTAACGGTTGCATCCTCCTTTTCATCACTTTTTAACTCTTTGAGGTTGTAATTATATATTGGTAGTCCATAATGCATTTCGTTCGTTGCCATTATTCACTTTCACAATCAACAAATTAGTCCATAGTTCATCTTATTTCTTATCATTGCTCACTTTTAACAATCAACAAAATAATTTGCATACTTATTTGTACTAGTTCTCGTCAAATTTATCAATAGTTTAGGTCTTCCAAATCAAGTTGTTCGTAAAAAAAATAGATTTTTCCAAAACTTTACATGGTAGTCCTTACTAAAAAAATGTTTCAACATTAGTCGCGATGTTTTATACATTAAGTTGGTCGTTACGTCAGATTTTCCAAAACTTTGCATGATAGTCTATATCAAAACATTTCATCATCAATAGTGTCGTTTTTTTTTTGTCAGTAACACCTTTACTGATTTTACCAAAACGTTTTATCAAAATTCTAACATTCTTACTAACAAAGTTCTCGGGGATAGTTCCTTCAAAGTAAATTTTTTTTATTATATTTTTTTTTATAATGTTTTCCAAAAATATTTTATAAAACTCCTTTTTGAATAAAAATTTTGATTAATTTTTCTCCGACATATATAAAAATATTGTAGGATAAAATAATTTCTTAAGTAAAAGCTTCACAAGATATAAAAGATAATTTTTAAAAATATTTGAAAAAAATTAAATAAAAATTTATAAAGTACGATTACGTAACCAAATTTTTGTTGGTGGTGATATCGACGGATGTCGAGTCAGTTGATCTTCATAAAAATAAATTATTTAATATTTCACATCAGCCACTCAATTCTATCACGGAATTTTCCAGAGCTTTAATGATGCTTTATTACATCTCATACACTTCGGTCAATTTGTTTTTATCCCAAAATTATTCAATTTGTTTAATCCGATCAGCTAGTTAATTCCATCACAAGAATTTTCATCACAAAAGTTGTTCATTTTCTTTTTATCTGCCGTTTGTTCATAATCATTTTATGGACTGTTTATGTTCGACACGCGCTATTAGGGTTTCTAAGAAGTGACCACAATTCAAATCGAGGGTTCTCAAGCTTTGTGACATGCGATAACCCCTTGAATTTAAAATATGACACAATCCTCATATAATTGAGTTATTCCTTTAATATTAGTTGTTATATCATACTTCATAGATTTATAATAGCAACTTAGTTGCAAACCAGTGTACTGGAACCTTTAGATCCATCTTTGTACATTTTCTCCACCATAAATTTCTCCTTGACGTGCATTCGACTTACACGTCGCCATATTTCTGGTTAGTTTTCATATTTTCGTTATACTAATATATGTTTGTTCCTTATGATATAGTACTTTGTGGAGTATTACAGGAGTAATACTTTGTGTTGAGTGTTTATCGTCGTATGTTGTATAAAAATAGAGACGACGACTTTCATTATTTTAGTGTTTGCACACCATGCAAACTAACGGTACTAATATACCATACTAGTCAAACGTCAATGAGGTAATCACCTTGTCAAATCATGTAAGTCTTATCCATCCCGAGGAAATTCACTAAAAATCTTAAGCTGCGTTACAACTGGTACTTGACTAAGCCTCGCAACCCAATCAAACAAGAACAGCCTTGAGGTCTAGTCAAGTATTAGTCGGTAAACTTCTTAATATCTTTGGTGAATTTACTCGTATTTAGATACTACTCGCACAATTTAACATCGATTAAACCTACACAAAACTCATCAAATACGTTATAACTTGATGATCAACTAATCACGCAACATGTAAATTCATGAGCTTTACCCATCCTCAAGAAAATTCATCAAAAACCCTAAGTTGTATAACGACTGGCACTTAACTTAGTCTCGCAACCCAATCAAACAAGAACAGCCTTGAGACCTTGCTAAGTATCGTTATACCTCTTAACTTTTATGATGCTTTGTCTTGGCTTTAGGTTTACTCACGACTTATCATCAACCATTACTAAATCTCACCGCGCCCAAGTACTGTTTTGGCGTATATTTTTAATTCGGCGTATATCGATATAGGTTAACATAGAAACACACAAGTGTTTAAATAGTTCATAATAGTCCAGTGGACTGTTTTTAACAAAATACGTAATAGCATAAGTATGTCTATGTTTTACTCCAAATAATCATGGCACAAACCATCTTTATTCGATTTAAACATGGCACAAACCATCTTAGTTCGATTTAAACATGGCACAAACCATTTTAGTAGCACAACAATCCAAACAAGGATGTTATATATTTTACTTCAAAACATAAGAGAAATCGTCTTAGTACACATTCCTATAAATACATCTTACATAAGGATCATTCAAACAAGGCAGGAAATACTTAATGTTGATAACACGTAGCAATCAAGTTTAAACTAACATAGCAAATCACATGGAATAATTCAAGTTACAACTTAATTTTATCGAAGACGCGGAGTGAAGTGGTTCTTGGAGATTTTTGAGTTAGTTGTAGTCTAGAATTATTTTTCCAACAATTAAATTTTTGACTCACGTTTATAAAAATCTTTTTATAAAATAACCTAGTTCTCTATAACTACAGCTCTGATACCAATCTGTCACACCCCCAATTTATCAGAGTAAGGCAACACAATGGGGTGTGACGGTCATGACTATCACAAGACATAGATACAAAGAACGACTATTTAAAAGCCGTTTTCTTTTAATTAAAAGCATAAACTTGTTCGGAAGCGAATTACACAAGATTATGATAAAACATCATTTTAAAAGACTTTAACATTGATCCAAATATCCATACACTAGTCACGACCATTTTCATTTAAAAATCTCCCATGCATAACCACGTCACTCCTCCGTCTTGATACCTGAGAAAAACATTGCTAAAGCGTCAACACAAAGGTTGGTGAGTTCATAGGTTTAGTTATAAATAAGTGTGATGAACCATAAGATTTTATCAGGCAATTGACATATAACCAAACAAGGTTATAATCAAAATAGTATACGTTTGTATTCCTACGCCTAAGCTCGTGACACCGAAGCATTAACCAACCAACAAGATATAATGAGAGCCCGAGCAAATGCCTATCCCAAAGCATTCGTAACGACTCAAATGTAAGTGTATCTAATTTGGTCACACAACCAACATTAGATAGGGATGTCAATCCCAATAGATCTATCCATAACATTCGCGCTTACACAAAGTAATTAACGGTTCACGATAGTGGGCTAAAGCATCTAGGGATATCGCTACTTAGACATCATGTAGGCAAACGTATCAAGTTTTAGCACTTATGTTCATCCGTAAAAATAAGCAATGTTCTCACCCCAAAAATATATTAAAACATGTAAAAAGTGGGGCTATGAAGCTCACCTCGATGAAGTAGTAAATATGATCACAAAGATAGCACAGAAAATCAAGGCAGGCAAAACAATGCGCAAACGATCTACTCGTAACCTAAATAAAATATCTGTACTTAGGCTAAATACAAGAAATAATAATGTACAATGCACTTGGTTGATATTTTATACTTGCTATTGATTTATAAAATGTTCTATACATTTTTCGTGTTCAACCATTTTAGTCACGGGGTCAACTTTGGGTCTCGATATCTCGTTATTTAATAGTCCGAAAAATAAATGGGTTCTTGTTATAAAAACTAGACCGCAAGGTCTTTGATATTTGATAAGTATCACAATTTAATGAAGTCTTTAAGTATAGCAAATAATTTGACAAAGTAATGCACTCACAAATAAAAATAAACAAGTAAGATCTAATTATGTATAAGTGTCAATTGTCCATCTTTAGACATTTATTGCGGGTTTGTTACTTAACTTTAAGACGGACGGAAAACTGTTTTGGAAACTAGGCCGCGCCAAGTTTAATAAAGTATTTTCAGATTAGCGGGGCACGCTTGTTTGGTTCGTCAATTTTTATCACGAAATGGGGGCAGTGGGTCGAAAGGTAAAACATGTTACTCATCAAATGTTGGAATAAAATGTATAGTCTTATTTGTGTTCACACTAGTGGTCCTTACATGGATATTTTGGGCATATGATACATAGTGGAATAGACTAGGCTTTTGGTCTTTATTTTGTACCTGCTATACATGCATACATACACATTCATCAAATAAGGAAAGCAAAAAGGGAAATTGTTTTTATTGTTTTCTTTGCTACCTGCTACACGCAGGGACATACTTCCCAATTGATTCTCACATACTTTTTCATACATAGGGATACATAGCATGACCATTATAAAACCACATAGCATACATATACTCATGAAATAAGCCAAAAGGGATGATGTCCTGCTAGTGTTACTGTTCACGCAGGGTTTAACAAAAGAAAAAGAAAAGAAAAGGGTCCTATTGCTTTCCATTTTAGTCCTGTATTCTATGAACATATACACATCTATATATTAGCCATAATTTGGGGCTTGTGTTCACATCTTATTAACACACAACACATAACACACTCCTCATACAGTAAGTCAAAAAGAAGAAATGTATTTGTTGCTTTCTCCTCACTGTCTACGCATTTTACTCCTAAAGAAGGAAATGTATTTACTTGTTTTTGCTCTTTAGTCGCCACACTACATACAAACACACATGCTTACTGTTTTTAAGCCATTGTTTTACGCATGAATACAAGGAAAAGGGTGGGTTTCTATTTGTTTTACCTTACAATTGCAAATATATCATGGTATCATACTATCACATAGCATACATTATATTTCAACATGGCAAGTCAAAAGAAGGAAGTTACTGTTGCTAGCTGTTGTTAAATACAATACCCAGCTATTTTATTTTCAATGTAGCTAGCAAACACACACCCATTTGCATATATCAGGTCGGGTTACTTCTGATGTTTACACATACACAGGACGCCTACACGTTCATCATATAACACACATGTTGGACTACACACGCAAATGTCCAGTTTTCGCTTATATGTTACTATTTATTACGCAATGAGTCATACTCCAACATACCAACATATACACAAGTACTCACATGGTCATCTTATAGTCTTTCCATACTTGCACTTATACACATAAAATGCTCACAGTGACTCTCGTTTGGAGGGTAGGTTTTTGCTTAACTTGAGTACATAAAATCATAACTTGTAGCTTGGGTTTATGCTAACAATGTTAAACATGCTCGAACACAACACATACACATACATGACTGTATGTTGGCAGAGGTTGTTTTCATGCATACATATAAACATAACATCTAATTCATACTCCACAAACAGGAAGAGGGTTCATGTTTCTGCCACTCACCAAGCATGCACAGGACACACACTTCACGTTGTCATATTTGAAGGAGAAGTAGAAAGGTTTTTGAAGTGTTTGTATACATGTATTTCACGTGGATCTTTATTCTTACACATCTACACATAACATTTTCCTAGATCATGCATAAGTTCACCCAAAATCATAATATTAGGGTTTATATTTACACCACCCTCTTCATGCTGCGACTACAAACAACTAGATTACAACCATGGTATTTTGGTATCATATTTAATTCAAAGTAGACATGACTTAGCCCATTTATGAAAACACCCATCAAGTTCTAACCCGTGACTTAGTTAGTGTAAGCTTTTAGTTAGCAAAAGTTTATAGCAAGTATTCTATCAACTAATGTAAATGATCTAACAAGTTATAAGAGAAACTTACAATAGTCCTAAGTTATTTGGTGAAGATAGAACAAGAACTAGAGAACAACTATCAACCATGTATACACACCCTAATCATCTTGGTGTTATAGATTGCTTTTGAAAATCAATCGAATGTTGTTTACTTATTGTTGCCGTGAGCTAAGGGGTTTAATGTTTCTTTTGTTGAGTTGTAGTTGTGAGTATGAGAGAAATGAGTGAGTATTTATAGGCAAAGGAGGTGAGATTAAGGGCAAGGAAATACTAGTTAGGACTTAGTTAGAGATCTTTTTTGAATGTAACTAAGGTTAGCCAAAGGGAACTAAACATGGGGACTTTCATTTGTATGGGGAAGAAAGAAAGCAGCTTGGGGTTTCCGTATGGCAGCAATGGGGAAGGGAAATATGGTACTTGTTTTGACTAGTACAAGAAAAGTTCCTTGTAAGATAAATGTTTAAAGAAAAACCATGGGGGGTTTTGTATATCCGACGGTTTGGGAGGAAAGGAGAGGGGACCAAGAGTACAACTTTTAATGAGTTGGTAGAGTACATTGTTTGGAGTATTTGAAATGGTGATAGTGGTAGGGAAAATGAAAACGTGGGTTATCAACCATCAAGGGGGACCGGTTGTGTTGATTGTGTAGGGTAGGAGTAGAGCTTTTGTGTTTGTAAATATTTTATCTATGCAATATTGTGGATATATAATAGTAAGTGTTGTGTTTTAGAGGAAAAATAGGTATGTATAAGTTCACTTGGATATTTCTAGGAGAAAGGTGAACATTTCAATTACGTTTATGATGAATTTGGGTGGATAAATGTCCGCGTTGGACCTAATTAAACTAAATCGTGTTAATTTAATAAATTTTTGATTTCTTTTATAGAAGTTTCTAGCACGCAACATAGACGAATAATAAGTTATTCAATTAATAATTTAAACGAGCATATTTCATAAAAATTCAAATTTGTACACAAATAGGCGAAATCAATCGGGAACATCAATAGACACACAAGTCTAACCCGAACAATCGCGTTTCACATAAATTAAATAGATTCAAAACTCACGTTTGTGACAGACATGAGGTTAATGAATTTCCAAAGACGGAAAAATCATCCATAAAAACCTCCATAGTTTGCTCTATCATGTCATGGAAAATCGCCATCATGCACCTTTGAAACGTCCCCGGTGCATTACATAAGCCAAAAGGCATCCTCTTGTAAGCAAATGTACCGTAGGGACAAGTGAATGTGGTCTTTTCTTGATCCTTGGGGTCAATGGGTATTTGGAAATAACCCGAAAAGTCATCAAGTAAGCAATAGTACTCATTTCCCGCTAAGCGTTCAAGCATTTGATCCATAAAAGGTAATGGGAAATGGTCTTTCCTAGTAGCCTCATTGAGTTTTCTATAATCAATACAAACTCTCCAACCGGTGACAAGTCTCGTAGGAATAAGCTCATTGTTCTCATTAGGCACTACGGTGATTCCACCCTTTTTTGGAATACAATGTACCGGGCTAACCCATGGAGAGTCGGAAATGGGGTAAATCATACCCGCATCTAAGAGTTTAATCACATCCTTCTTAATGACCTCATAGATTTTTGGGTTAAATCTTCGTTGACTTTGAATGGCGGGTTTATAGTCATCCTTCATAAGGATTTTGTGTGTACAAAAATGTGGATCAATTCCCCTTATGTCGGATATTTTTCATGCTAAGGCTTTCTTGTGTTTCTTAAGGACTTCAATGAGTTGCTCCTTCTCATCCTCTTTTAACTCTTTAGCAATGATTACAGGTAATTGGTCTTTGCCCTCTAAGAAAGCATACTCTAAGTGGGATGGAAGGTCCTTAAGTTCAATAGGAGGTGGACTCTCTATGGAAGGTTTTACTATGGAAGGATCCTCAATGGTAACTTCTTGTGGAATAGGAGAAGGAATAGGGTCCTCATTGAGCAACTTTTGGATAGTAAGAATATCTTCTTCCTAATTAATGGGAGAATCATCATCACCAAGAAAGTTTGACTCAAATTCCTCCAAGAGGAATTCACTCTCTCTAAAAGGTGTTAAAGAGGGAGCAATTGAGGCCACGGTTTCAACATGGGGCATCTCATCACTAGTACTCTTACAAGCATCATAAAAGTGTCCATCACACACCTCATCTAGCACATCAACAATGTTAATAGTCTCACAAGGTCTAGACTCCTTAACCTCTTTTCTATCACAAACTTTCCCTAACTTAAACACCACTTTCTCATCCTCTACTCTCATAATTAGTTCTCCTTCCGCCACATCTATCAAGGTACGACCCGTTCTCAAAAACGGTCTACCAACAATCAAAGGAACTCTAGGATAAATGTCATAATCAACCACTACAAAGTCGGCCGGAAATGTTGATGAGACTGTATTTATACATAGTCTCATCGTCCAAATCGGGCTTAAAACGCATAAAATATCGTCAAAATACCCATATATATGCTTGTGTTTGTTCATTTGTGTATTTTAGGTACGGATATCGTGAATTCACCAAAAGATTGCAAGAATCAAGCAAAAACGAACACGGGAAACGAAGCCGCACAAAGAACCAAGCCCGAATCATGAATTTCCTTTGAAGTCCTTGAAGTTTGAAGATTTGGCAAGAATGGTCCCTCAACTTTTGAAGACTTGTCACTTTTGACCCTTGTAAATCTCTATTATTACAAGATTGGTCCTTAAGTTTCAAGAAAATACCATTATAGCCCTTGAAGAAGGCATTAAATGCATAAAAAGTCTTTGGAATATTTTTTGCAAAAAGTATTGGTGGCCAAAATGGAAAAACAAGAACTTTATTTACAAAGGATTTGAGTTTCTGGCTGATTAAAGTTTATTTGCCAAGAGATTGAGAATTGAGGTGCCAAATTGGGCAGACAAACAAAATGAAATCATCCACTCTCAGGCTGACACGTCAACCCCACTCACCCATTAGCCAATCCCCTTTCATCCCTCGTCCACCTCACACACAAACTTTATTTACAAAGGATTTGAGTTTCTGGCTGATTAAAGTTTATTTGCCAAGAGATTGAGAATTGAGGGGCCAAATTGGGCAGACAAACAAAATGAAATCATCCACTCTCAGGCTGACACGTCAACCCCACTCACCCATTAGCCAATCCCCTTTCATCCCTCGTCCACCTCACACACCCACTTAATTTTTTAAATACTGATTAATTAATCAGTAAACCAAAAAAGGGGGTAAACACTTATTTAAAACAAACCCACCCCTAATCTCAATCTAACAGCACTGTTTATCTTTCCCCAACCAACATAAACCCTAATCCGATTAGTGGTTAAAGCAAAGGGGTTTTACCCCATATCATCCAGAAACTTAATTAAACACCCACTCACCAAAATCCACCTCTCATAACTTACACCCGTGACTCCTAGTGGGTCCCCCCGTCATCCCCTGCTTCACTAAAATTGGCAAAGAGGGAATCCTAGCAGAGAATCAACGACCAAGGCGTACTCCTTGGTCCCCAAGGAGTAAATTAACGACTCAAGATCAACTCAAGCTAGCTGGCATCACATGGGATGAAAATTGACCAAGTTTCAAACGAATTGACCAAGGGTTTTTGTGGAATTTCAGTAGGAATTAGGGTTTAGCTTTTAGCTTTTCTATAATCTTCTTAGTTCATGTATAAATAGGGTGGTTTGTACCCTATTCTTCTTTGTTCCAGTTTTTTATGTAAAATTTTTAAGTTATTAATGATAATGAAACCTTGAGATTTTTGGCATAAATACTGTGTTCCATTTATCTGCTTTTCTAGTTTAAGGATTATTTAAATTTCAAAATAGTTTAAGGGATTCAAAAGAGTTTAAGTTTTCAGAAAATCGTTTTTTTTCAAGTTCTTGGAAAAGTTTTTTTTTACTTGAAATCAATTAAAAGGATTGAAGTGAAAGTGGAGGTCCTTTTTGAGTGATTTAATAAGTTGATTACTAGTTTTTTTTAGAGTTCCAAAAAGATTTCATGCAAAATCTGTTTTAATTTTTTATTAGCTTAAGCAATAAGCTATAGCAGCTTATTCAATAAGCCTGCTTATAGCTTATTTGTTTTCTCCACAGGTCACTATCTTTGTGTTTTCTTCTTTTTTGGCAGGTTCAAGAAAGGGTCCATTTCTATCTCATTTTTCAAGATTTGAAGACATTGGACGTGTTTGGGACTGCTGTGGTCCCCACATCACTTCTCTACATTCAACACTCTTCCCTCATAAGCTATCATAAGCTCACAAAAAAGATCAGAAGGGAAGGCTTCAGCTGGTAAGGCTTGAACCCCTTATTCATTTCCTTTTTCTGAGTTTATTTGGTTTGTGTGAATTTGTGTTTTACTAGTTTCTAGATTAAGATAGTTGTTGATTCATGTTTATTTGTGTGTTATTAGCATGTTAGAATAAATAGAAATCAGTTTGGTTAGTGTTAGATCAGTTTTATTTTAAAAAAGTAGTGATTTCAGTATTAAGGGAGTGTTTGGTTCTGTGTTTAAGGCTAGGACTTTGACAACTTTTGGTCTTCAAACAAACTAGACACACTTAGTTTAGCAGTCTTATATTATATTAGAAGTTGGATTTCAGTATTATAAGATTTTAGAAGTATTTGCATGTCCTTTATTTGGCAAAAGTAATACAAATCAGCAAAGTTCATCATATATGCTTGTTTTTAGCTTAATTTTGCTCACCCAACTTTTAATTTGTTAGGATTTGGTATCACTTAGGACTTGTTATCAGTTTGGTGTCATTTGGTAGGATAGTGTGCAAGTTTACAAGCTTTAAAAATCGTTTTAGTGCACACTAGATCAGAAAACGCCCCCACAGCCCCCTATTTGTCACAGCAACTGTTATTGCTCATTTGTGTGTGATTTTTGAATTGTGCCTGTGTGTTTTTGTGTTAATATTGACTCCCCACACTTCCATGAGTGTGGGGGTGCCTTTGGTTTCCAATATAATCCATTAACAAACAAGTTATCAAGCAAAAGGTCCACAGACCCGTTTTTCTGCTATAGTAGTGGGAAAAAGTTCCCCCTGCTAGTTGTTTGGTTACCCCTGCTTGCACTACAAGACAGAAACAAGGAAAGGTCACTATCACAATCTCATTTTTTTGTCTTTAGTGGTGAGATTTAGGTTTTAGGGTTTAATTCTTTTTCCATTATTTTTCATTTTTAATTGCTGATTTTTCAGTTTAGTTAAATTTGGAGTTACTGTTCATTTTTTATTTTTTAGATTAATTGGCTATTTTAATTAACTTTTTAAATACTGTTTTTGTCATTTAGTGTAGAAAACTTATATTTTTCACTTTTAAAATTTTTCTTATACTTAGAAAATTAATTTAAGATTTTTAGTTTTAAAATTAGTCACTGTTCACTTTTTAATTATTTTTTATAATTAAATTAGTTTAATTAGGGTTTATTTAATAAACTGTTTTGTCTTTTAGTGAAAAATTTTACATTTTTCAAACTTTTTCAATTTTCTACTGTTCATTAGGGTAATTTAGGATTTTTAAGATTGTTAGATTAATTTTGTCATTATTTAATTATTTTTTATGATTATTTTAATTTAAAATTAGTTTTTAGTGTTTAAAAAATAGAAAAATAGTTTTTAAAATTTAGAAAAAATAGTTTTTAGTCATTAAATAATATAAGTTAGTTATTAGTTCAATAAATTAATATTTTGGGCATTTTGTTAATTATATTTAATTTTTGGGCTTTAATTAGCATTAAAAATTGAATATTTAATTAATAAAAGGTTTTAAAATATATTTGTTGGATTTTTATTCTTATTTATATTATTTAAGACTTAGTTTAATATTTTAATTAATTTTTAGGTTTTATTTTTAATTTCGTCACGTTTTACGTATTTACGTTCGCGTTTTACGTTAATACGTCGTAGTGTAATCGTAGTCGTAGCTCGTCTTTTATTTTTCTCTTCTAAACCAAAAACGTCACTAATCCAAACATTGTTATTTCATATTTTGGCACATTAATTCACACACCTCCTTCGAGAACGAACCCGCATTTATTTGGTTTTACGTTTTTCCTAAAGCGTGTAACTTAATACTTGCCGCATTTATACTTGTCTTTCCTAAGACTTGTATTTCACTAAAAACTACTACATCAAATGTAAACTTATCCACACCTACAAACACATCCTCCGCTATACCTACGGGGTAAGCTATGGTTCGGTTGGCTAATTCAAGGGTCATCCTAGTGGGAGTGAGCTCGGGAAGAGAGAGTTTTTTCCAAACCGATAAAGGCATGAGATTAATGCTTGCCCCTAAATCCGCCAAAGCCATGCAATTTTCAACACCGGGAAAATTACAAGGTATCAAGAAGCGCCCCGGATCTCCAAGTTTTGTTGGTAAGGTTTTAAGTAGCACGGAGGAACAATTTTCATTAAGGGATGTGTTGGGCAAATCAACCAATTTTTCTTTGTTTGAGAGTAAATCCTTGAACATCTTAGCAAACTTTGGCATATAAGCAAGAGCTTCCGCAAAGGATATGTTGATGTTGAGTTGCTTGAACATCCTTAAGAAATTTAAGACTTGGATGTCATCCTTGTTCTTTAACTTGTCCTTTTTCAACCTTGAAGGATATGGAAGAGTTGGTTTTGGTGTAGGTGGAATAGGTGTTGTAGTGGAAGATTTGTCTTTGTTAGCTTCTTCATTGGGAGGTGTGGAAGGTAGAGGAGAAGTAAGAATAGGTTGAGAAGGTGTGTTTGAGTGAATGGGAGCATTTTGAGGTGGTGAAGTAGAGGTAGAAGGCTTGTCACATGTAGGAACAAAAGTGGGTTTAATAATAGGAGGTGTAGGAGGTGAAGGAGCCTTTGTTGACTTTCCACTTCTTGTTGTAATAGCATTGACATTTGCCCTTGGGTTTGCTTGTGTGTTGGAAGGTGAAGCCCCTTGTGGTCTTTGATTATACATAATTTGGTTATGAAGAAGAGCAAATTTCTTGTTATTTTCCTCTTGAGCATCTTTCATTTGTTTCTCATAAGAAGTAAGCTTTTGAAGGATCAAATCCATGGGGTTAGGTTGCACATTCCCTTGATAAAAACCTTGTTGTGGAAAAGGTGGAGGTGGTGCATTAAATCCTTGGTTTGGTGGATAGAAGTTATTTCCTTGAGGTTGAAAATGATTGGGTGCCTTGTAGTTATTCCCTTGGTAAGGTGGTCTTTGCCCTTGATTCCTTTGTAAAACTTGAGGAGGATTTTGTTGAATTTGGGTGGGTGGTTGGGGTGGGAATCCTGGTGGAGTGAGGTAATTTTGGGACTTGTAAGAAAGGTTATTTGGATTGATATTTGGCTTGAAGTGTTCACGATGTTCCTCTTGGTAAGCATAGCATTCCCCTTGATAACCTTGCACCTTATCACATTGTTCATAAGAATGGGGGCCTCCACAAGTCACACAAGAAAGAGTAATGGCATTCACATCATTTGAAGAATTGTTCAATGAAATGTTCTTAATGGCTTGAATCATCTCTTGTTGACCTTTATTCATTTGTTGAAGGATCTCTTGTTGATATTTGAGGAATTGGTTATCACAAGGTGTTTGAGAAGTGTTTTGGATAACATGACCCCTTTCTTCAAATTGAGTGTTTGTTTGAACCATTGCTTTAGTCTCAATGATGTCCACGGCCTCTTGAATGGATTTAAGAAGAATATTCCCTCCCGCGGAAGCATTGAGTGAATCTTGGTGATGAGGTTTAAGGCCATCATAGAAAGTATTGATTTGGTGAACTTCATCCAATCCATGGTTAGGGCATCGCCTCAATAACTCTCTATACTCCTCCCAAGCATCACTAAAGGATTAACTAGGTTTTTGTTGAAAGCCTATGATTAAGTTCCTCAAAGCCGTGGTCTTATATGGAGGAAAGAACTTGTTCAAAAACTTAGTGGTGAAACCATCCCATGTGGTGATACTATCGGGTGGTTGGGTGTCTAACCAATGCTTAGCGGCTCCCTCTAGTGAAAATGGCACTAATATCAACTTAATAGAATCATGTGGAACTCCATTGTACTTAAGGGTATTGCAAAGAGCAAGGAATCTCTTAAGGTGATCATGAGGATTATCATTCTTGTGACCATAGAAAGGTGTTTGTGAAACCAAGGTAATCATAGCCGTTTTTAGCTCAAATGAATTTGCGGGAATGTCGGGAATCCTAATAGCATTAGTGTAAAACCTGTAAATTTCAGGTTTTGACTATGTCAACATTGTGTACGTCACCTCATGATATCTATATATTTATTCTATCACCTTTGCATGAAATCCTTTGAACAATCATATGCATCACATGAGCATACATCAATCTAATCATCTGAACAGGGAAACAACTATATCACAATTTTTACTGTGACTATGAGTATTTTAATCATAAAAGCATGACCACATTTGTATGACTATATTTCAATAGCATACTGGACAACAAATGATCTATTGTAAAGGACTTTAAGTCATCTGAACATATGATCACTTGCATACATCCCATTGATTTTCTAAAAATCCAACGTCATGATCACAATTAATAACTGGCTATTTATATATATAAATATTTTTAAGTTGGATAGTTTATATATATTTTTCACACTATAATTGACTTTAAACCACGATGACAATTACTTTTACACATGAACACTACAATAAATCATTTTATATTTCTTCTATATATTTTTGTCATAATAAAATCACCTAAGGACCATACTTTCACCAAAGGCCCTAAACGTAACCAAAATTACTTAAACTCAAACGTACTCACATATTATTATAACCTTGACTCACTTAACACTCACCTGGACACGAAAATTAAACACAAGCATACCCTAGGCTTTTATTAAGCCGTATATACTCATATATATACTTACCCATAACCTTTTATACCAAAACTCTTACCCTCCTTACCAAGTATCTAGACTATACACTAATTATAACACCTATGTATACACATTACATGAATTTTACTTCCCTTTGACTAGAAAACTATGAAACCGCCGGTTTCATTAGAAAACTATGGGGACTTGTACATTTTTGGGCAATTTAGGTTAGTACTAGATACACTATTGGAGAACTATGTCACACATCCATTCTTGTCACCCCTTAGACGTGTGAAGGGCATGAGCCACACACCAAAGCCTTGTACAACATGCCATTAAATGAAAACACTCAAAACTTACCTTTTGTCCCTTTTGAATCCTTGTATGCGACGGCTAAACAAGACACACCTAGCAACATGTACATCTTGGGCATTTATGAGAAGTCCTTGCTAAGTACCATGTCAAAATACTCACAATCTCTTTTCCCTCTTTCTTGCCGTGTCCTACCCCAAACCACATTTCCCATTCTACTCTTGGATATTTATGAACTAGCTACACTCATTCACCCTCACACCACAAATTTCGGATCAAGAACACTCCCACATAACACCTTGAGCTAACCAAGAATTCTCCATCTCATTTACTACCAAATCTTTGTACTCCAAGCATTGAAGTCTAGCATTCAAGACTCCTAGGACTCGTCTAGAAGCAAACCGACACCAACACCACTCCCTTTGTCACCATTTTGATCAAACAAGTAAGTAAGACTACACTAGACCTATTTCCATCATTCCTTTACTTTCCATCTCATAACATGCATGTATAAGCTTAGGAAATGAACCTAGGTTGCCATGCATACATAAAACCTCCATGAAATGCCATCCATATGACATATAAGCCACGGCTTATATAATGGATAAACATTTTGTGCCCTAGAATCCTTAACCATGTCCTAACATGTTGGACACCTTGCTTAAAAACCCTAGAAATAAACTAGTTATAAATGAGTACCTTAAAAATGTGTATATTGTAAAATATGCCGAGCCACTTAGCATATATAAGCCCATATTGTTATATAAGCCACGTCATTTGAGCCTTAAAATCTATATAATCCGAAGTTAGTAGTAAAAATAAGCTAGCTTTAACAATAAAATTAATATAAGCCGAGACCTAGTTGGCTTATTTAAGCTTTTAGGAACCTAAGCCTAAATATATAAGCCATGCAAATATAAGCCGAATCTTATAAGCCTTAGAATAAGCCCATGAGCCCTCAAAACATAAGCTTAGGATTAACTAGTAAGAAAATATAAGCTTTAGTCAAAAACAATAAACTTATATAAGCCATAAAAATAAGCCGAGAATATATAAGCTTACCACTAAACTAGTTTTGAAACAAAACCTAATATAAGCCCACATAATAAGATTAGTTAAGGCCCAATAGTAAGTAATGAACATTTACTAATTACCTTAAGTTTTCACTAAGCCCATTAACCCCTTTTTACCCCAACCGGACCCTAATGGGCCGTATAGCCCAACACTAGAATTATATAGGTACTTTTCGTGCCAAAAATGTCAAATAGTGAAAGTTAGGTCCGAAACTGAAAACTAGTAAAACTATGCAAACATTTTCGTGACTATTATATAGTCCAAGGGGCGTTTGTGTCATTTTCGAAACTATAGGGTAACCTAAAACCAAACCGTGAGCCATAAATAAACTACAAGGACCTTTTGTGCCACTTTCGAAACTCATAACAAGCCCTAATCCCACCTTATATAAATGCCGTGGGATTGGAGGGGGTATTTGGTCATTTCTTGAAAGTTTACCAAGCCCTAGGGGGCGTTTTCATAAATTAGAATAACCAACAAGGACTAACGGTGTAAGAAACTTAACGGATGAAAACCTAAAGTTAATTTTCTAAACAATTATACTTACGGAGATTTATTATAGTTTTATTTAATTAAAAGAAGTAATAAAACTTGTCATTTGTAAAATAAATCATTTTAGTTATTTACAAATTCTACGATATTGACAAACCCCGTTAACCATTTTCCTTTGAAATTTTAAAACTTAATAAATTATAATTTATTTCTTTATGATAAATTAAATAAGATATAGTTACTTATTTAATTTACGACCCCTATTTCCTTAAACAAATTTATATACATTTATATATATATTTTACTTGAACAAAAATATATATACATACCTTTATTTCACTATAAGAACAAACACTTGAACCAACGTAACAATTCATAAATTGTGATCATGCATTTTCATATATACCATTCATCATGCATATTTATTGTTGCATTCACTGAGATATTTAAATTACTTAGGTAATTTCTCCAGTCCGTGACTATACTGTGACATCATCCTCACTACCTCATTATCACTAAGGTGAGTTCATGGCCCAATCTTTACTGTTTTATAACTGGGGGAGAAGACATACAAAAACTATTTATATGCACGCATGCACAGACAACAACAATTTATTTGCCTATTGTTTGCTCCATTCCTGTGGACTGTATTAGTTAATAGTGTAGCGCGAAATGTATGGATAGATCTATTCGGGTATTGACAACACCCGGCCTGTCGTGATCAGCTGTCACGTATTGCTTAGGCCGAGCAGCAGGTTTATGTCATTGTCGGATTAAGGGAAACCTCAATCAGGATAGACCCAAATGGGCTTACTGAGAATCATGTCTAGCTTCTATTACAGGGCAGTAGGAACTACTGTAGCGTTGGGCTGTGATGTCCTGCTACCTTCGTGGTGCTTTGCATATTGATACTTTATTTAATTAATTAAACCTGTGAATTCACCAACCTCGTGTTGACCCCCACATTTTACTTTTATGTTTTCTCAGGAAAGTAAGCAGGTTCATGCATTGGATTCCAGCATTTTAGGAAGCATCATGTTGACCATCGGGCTGGGATATTTATTTCTGTTTTATAATAAATGTGGTTTAAATTCGGACAAGATACTAAATGTGTACGATTAATTCATGTAATATGTTTCAAAATGATATTATGATCATTGCTCTATATGCTATGTGCTATCAATCCACCCAAGTAACACCCCAATTACTATTCCGCTGCATTTGACCAATTTGGGGGTGTTACAGAAATGGTATCAGGGCGCATAGTTATAGAGAACCAGATCAAAAACTTAAAAAATTTTAAATAATAAAATTTTAAACTGGACTATAACTGAACATAAAAATCAATCTAAAGAAAAATTGATTTTTGGGGAACCTATAAGTTAGGCATATGGCATTATAGAGCATGCATATTATGTGAACTAACTTCACATTGATTTATTCCCTCATGGTAAATAAATCACATAAGTATCTATTTATACTTTTTACGACATGGTTAAAAGCTTTAAAACCACATCGCATATGCATCATGAAAACTTTTTAAATTGTGTAAGTTGAAAACTTGCTCTACCTTAAAATGTTACTTTCAGATATCATGACGACGCCCACTATTGTTACTACTTTCGAGGAGCTTATGGTTCCTACCATCACACCTTTGTCACTGACGTCAGTACTAGCTGGACCTGCATCTGATACAGAGTCCAGAGATGACCAGCAGGACGGGGTCATCGTACTCACAGATTCACCTACTCCTTCACCACCCACTGCATCTCCTACTACACCACTTCTTGTAGTACCTGCATCCCCTCCTAGAGAGGTGGACCAGGTCGTACCTTCTCTACCATCCTTACCACCGCCTTCTGTACCTAGCACTTACCCCACCAGTGCTTTGCCACCTCGTAAGAGGAGACATGACACTATCCCTGACTCGACCTATGAGATTGAAGAGGGATCAGGAGCCGGGCAGGCTAGACTTAGTTCCCTTCAGGCACAGGTCGATGCACTCACGGCCCGACAGGCATAGGACACCACCCTTATCCACTCTCTACTACAGGCGGACCAGCAGGGTCGCGCCATGCTCCAGGAGAGACTTGACTCTCTCTATTGGGCCATAGTCGGGGAGTCGTACACCACCCGGGAGACCATACACTGGCTATTGGATAAGGTAGCTTACCTCCGTTACCGCTTAGCTTCACTGGATAGTCATTCCTACGAGACTCGAGCCGCCATCTACACACAGGAGGACACCTTTAGGACCTTCGTGGATTTGACAGATCTCCGTCATCAGGGGATCACTACAGAGACAGAGCAGTTACGGAGTGCCGACACTGCACGTCATCAGCAGCTACTAGAGGCTTTGAGATACACCAGAGAGACCCGGAGTGCCGTGATCCGTACGCAGGACGAGCGTGCACCACCAGCTGGACCATCAGCACCTGCAGGCAGCCATACTAGCGTAGGGTAGATTTTTAGTTGTACATCATGACAAGCACTGAGTTGCATCTCAGCTCGCATGATTTATCTCTTTTGTACTTGTATTCCTTTCAGTTGTATTCGTAGTACCTAACCTTAGTAGGTAGGATATCTTTTGGTTGTATTACAAACATATGTACCACTATTTCAGACAGGTTGCTATGACCCTGTCTTAGATCGGTTGTACTTGTACTATACTGTTGTTTGCCAGAAATAGCATGTTACCGTCCACTTGTTTGTTTACATTTATATTATTATGAACTCTTAACGGATTATCAAAATTGTTGTGAATTCTATGCATAAACATTACCCATGCAGTTTAATATAACCATCTTTTATCAGCTAACAAATCTCAGTTTTTCTTATTAATATAGAAAAATGCCACCAAGACGCGCACGCCCAAACCCCGCAGAAACACCTGCGACGACTATATTTGATGCACAACTCAGAGTACTGATTGAGCAAGGCATTACTGACGCCTTAGCTGCCAGGGAAAACCGCCCCAGCGGAACCCATGGAGACAGTGAAAACTCTAATAACCGAAACCGCGAAGCTCGAGGATATACTTACCCTGACTTCCTAAAGTGCAAGCCCATCTATTACAAAGGCAAGGAAGGGGTAGTCGAGCTCATGCAATGGTTTGAGAGGACTGAGACCGTGTTTCGTATTAGTGATTGTACTGAAGAGAACAAGGTGAAATTCGCCACTTGTACACTTTTGGAACATGCACTCACGTGGTGGAACTCACAAGTTGCTACCCTCGGACACGATGGAGCCTATGGGATGATATGGACTGCATTGAAGGAAAAGCTTACCATGAAATACTGTCCACGTAGTAAAATCAAAAAGCTGGAGATTGAATTATGGAACCTCAAATGCACCAACTTCAATATTACGGGTTACAATCAGAAGTTCCAGGAACTAACTTTGATGTGTACCCGTATGTACCCAAAAGTGTCGGATAAGATAGAGAAGTACGTTAGTGGACTTCCAGACTCTGTTCATGACAGTGTGCTTGCATCTCGACCTACTACCATCGAGAGTGCCATTGAGTTTGCCACAGAATTAGTGGACAAACGTGGTCGTGATCATATGATTAGACAAGCAGAGCACAAGAGGAAAGTCGATGATAACTACCGTCATCATCCCCAGACTCAACAACCCAAGAGGCAGGGTTTAGGTCAAGTCTGCAGTGTTGTTTCCTCAGGATCACCACCATACGTGGGAAACAAACCAAAATGCTCAAAGTGTAACTTCCATCACTACCCCACTGTTGAATGCCGAAGACCAGAGCAGGGCAGTGCATATGTTCTGACCAATAGGAACAACTTCAGTGCCAACAATAAGCCCACAACGGCAATAGGCAGAATTCCCGGGGAAGTGGACACCAAGGAAGCCGCCAGCTCACAGGCAGTGGAAACATGGCTCGTAAGGAGATCCGTTGCTTTGGTTGTGGAGAGATTGGACACATCAGACCTGACTGCCCAAAGCGTAAGAATGAAAGCCAAAGCGGAGCATCCGCCAGAGTTTATGTCATAGGAGAAAACAGGACCAACCCCGACTCCAATGTAGTTACTGGTACGTTCCTTCTGAATAATCGCTATGCAAATATTTTATTCGATACGGGAGCCAATAGGAGTTTCGTATCCACAGAGTTTAGTAGCTTACTAGGCATTTTACCAACCCCATTAGATAACTGTTACAGAGTCGAATTAGCAGACGGAAAGATCATTGAAACTAATACCATCATAAGAGGCTGTACTTTAAACCTTCAGAATCACCCATTTGATATTCAATTAATACCCATAGAACTAAGTAGTTTCGATGTCATCATTGGTATGGACTGGTTAGCCAAATATCATGTAACCATTGTGTGTGACGAGAAACTAGTCCGTATACCATGGGGAAGCGCAGATCTAATTATCTGAGGAGACAGAAATTCGGATAAAACAGACACTAGGTTGAGTGTGATCTCGTGCACCCAAGCCCAGAAATATCTACTAAAAAGGTGTCCTATCTTTTTAGCGCATATTTCTAAGACAGACAAAGAAGAAGAACCCAAGGAGAAACAGATCAAGGATGTACCCATCGTCCGTGATTATCCTGAAGTCTTTCTAGACGACTTGCCGGGATTACCTCCGACCCGTCAAGTTGAATTTCAAATAGACTTAGTGCCAGGAGCTGCACCTGTAGCTAAAGCACCCTACCCTTTAGCACCTACCGAGATGAAAGAACTCGCGGAACAACTCAAAGAACTGTCAGACAAAGGCTTTATCAGGCCCAGTTCCTCACCTTGGGGAGCCCCAGTATTGTTTTTCAAAAAGAAAGACGGTTCATTCCGAATGTGTATCGATTACAGAGAACTGAATAAGTTAACTATGAAAAACCGCTACCCGTTACCACGAATCGACGACCTATTTGATCAACTGCAAGGATCAAGTGTGTACTCCAAGATCGACTTACGGTCCGGGTATCACCAATTGAAGGTCAGAGAAGAGGATATACCAAAGACAGCTTTCAGAACACAATACGGTCATTATGAGTTCCAAGTCATGCCATTTGGACTGACCAATGCACCAGCCATATTCATGGATCTCATGAATCGAGTATGCAGACCCTATCTGGATAAGTTCGTGATAGTGTTTATTGATTACATCCTTATCTATTCCAAGAATGAGCAAGAACACGGGGAACATCTGGCTCAAGTACTAAAACTGCTAAGGAAGAAAAGTTGTACGCAAAATTCTCAAAGTGTAATTTTTGGATCCCTAAAGTACACTTTCTCGGTCATGTGATTGACGACAAGGGAATCCAAGTTGACCCCGCGAAAGTAGAATCCGTGAAAGATTGGGCATCTCCCACGTCGCCGAAGGAAATTCGTCAATTCTTAGGTCTTGCCGGTTACTACCGACGATTTATCGAAGGTTTCTCTAAGATTGCTAAACCAATGACCAAGCTCACCCAGAAAGGTATAAAGTTTGTGTGGGAAGAAAAAGAAGAAGCTGCATTCCAGACCATCAAACAAAAATTGTGCACTGCACCTATTTTAGCCTTACCAGAAGGTAACGAAGACTTCGTTGTCTACTGTGACGCCTCGCACAAAGGTTTGGGAGCTGTGTTGATGCAGAGACAGAAAGTGATTGCTTATGCTTCAAGACAACTGAAGAAGCACGAGCAGAATTACTCCACCCATGATCTAGAACTTGGATCCGTAGTTTTCGCCTTAAAAATCCGGAGGCACTACCTGTACAGGACCAAGTGCACAGTTCATACTGATCACAAGAGCTTGCAACACATTCTAGATCAGAAAGAATTAAACATGAGGCAACGTCGTGGATAGAATTACTCAGCGACTACGACTGTGACATCAAATACCACCCAGGAAAAGCAAACGTAGTTGCAGATGCACTAAGCCGAAAGGGAACTGATCCTCCCATGAGAGTTCGAGCCTTAGTCATGACCATTAATCTGGACCTACCCAAACAGATATTAGAGGCCCAACTCCAGGCACAGAATCCCGAGAATATCGGAAAGGAAGACATAGGAGGAATGCTTAGGACGGACCTAAGCAAGGAAAAGTTAGAAGCTAGAACGGACGGAACCTTGTGTCTACACGGAAGAAGCTGGCTACCATGTTACGGAGACTTGAGGAACGTGATCATGCACGAATCCCATAAGTCCAAGTACTCCATACATCCCGGATCCGAAAAGATGTATCAAGACGTGAAGAAATTATACTGGTGGCCGAACATGAAAGCAGACATTGCCACTTACGTTAAGAAATGTTTGACTTGTGCTAGAGTTAAAACAGAACATCAGCGACCATCAGGTTTGTTTGTTCAACCCGAAATACCAAAATGGAAATGAGACAATATCACCATGGATTTCATTACCAAACTTCCTACATCGTCCCACGGTTACGATACAATTTGGGTAATCGTTGACCGCCTCACAAAATCAGCTCACTTCTTACCTATCAAGGAAAATGATTCTCTGAGCAAATTAGCCAAAACGTACTTAAAGGAAGTTGTGACGAGACACGGGATACCAGTCTCAATCATCTGCGATAGAGATGGCAGATTTACATCAAACTTCTGGAAAGCTTTTCAAAGAGCTTTAGGGACAAACCTGGATATGAGTACCGCATACCATCCACAGACAGACGGTCAGAGTGAACGAACAATCCAAACACTAGAAGACATGCTGAGAGCATGTGTGATCGACTTTGGAAAAGGATGGGTCGAACACATTCCATTAGTGGAGTTCTCCTACAATAACAGCTACCATGTCAGTATTAAGGCGGCACCATTTGAGGCCCTCTATGGCCGCAAATGTCGTTCACCAGTATGCTGGGCAGAGGTGGGAGAATTTCAACTGACAGGACCCGAACTGATCCAAGAGACTACTGAGAAGATCACCCTCATCAAGCAACGAATTCAAGCTGCCCAGGATAGACAAAAGAGTTATGCCGACAAGAAACGTAAACCTATGGAGTTTGTTGTAGGTGATCGTGTCATGCTGAAGGTATCACCTTGGAAGGGTGTTGTACGGTTTGGGAAACGGGGGAAGTTAAATCCACGTTACGTAGGACCTTTCAAAGTGATTGCCAGAATTGGAGAGGTCGCCTATCGCTTAGAGTTGCCCCAGCAGTTGAGCCGAGTACACCCTACATTCCACGTCTCAAACTTGAAGAAGTGCTACGCAGATGAACCATTAGCAATGCCATTGGAGGGAGTCCATTTTGACGACAAACTTCAATTTGTAGAAGAACCAGTGGAAGTCATGGAGAGAGAAGTTAAGAAGTTGAAACGAAGCCAAATCCCGTTAGTTAAAATACGGTGGAACTCTAGGAAAGGTCCCGAATTTACTTGGGAACACGAAGACTCGTTTAGAGCTAAGTACCCGCACCTTTTTACCTGAGCAGTGACGTCATCTTAAGCTTTGAGGACAAAGCTAAAATAACGGGTTTATGCTGTAAAACCTGTAAATTTCAGGTTTTGACTATGTCAACATTGTGTACGTCACCTCATGATATCTATATATTTATTCTATCACCTTCGCATGAAATCCTTTGAACAATCATATGCATCACATGAGCATACATCATTCTAATCATCTGAACAGGGAAACAACTATATCACAATTTTTATTGTGACTATGAGTATTTTAATCATAAAAGCATGACCACATTTGTATGACTATATTTCAATAGCATACTGGACAACAAATGATCTATTGTAAAGGACTTTAAGTCATCTGAACATATGATCACTTGCATACATCCCATTGATTTTCTAAAAATCCAACGTCATGATCACAATTAATAACTGGCTATTTATATATATAAATATTTTTAAGTTGGATAGTTTATATATATTTTTCACACTATAATTGACTTTAAACCACGATGACAATTACTTTTACACATGAACACTACAATAAATCATTTTATATTTCTTCTATATATTTTTGTCATAATAAAATCACCTAAGGACCATACTTTCACCAAAGGCCCTAAACGTAACCAAAATTACTTAAACTCAAACGTACTCACATATTATTATAACCTTGACTCACTTAACACTCACCTGGACACGAAAATTAAACACAAGCATACCCTAGGCTTTTATTAAGCCGTATATACTCATATATATACTTACCCATAACCTTTTATACCAAAACTCTTACCCTCCTTACCAAGTATCTAGACTATACACTAATTATAACACCTATGTATACACATTACATGAATTTTACTTCCCTTTGACTAGAAAACTATGAAACCACCGGTTTCATTAGAAAACTATGAGGACTTGTACATTTTTGGGCAATTAAGGTTAGTACTAGATACACTATTGGAGAACTATGTCACACATCCATTCTTGTCACCCCTTAGACGTGTGAAGGGCATGAGCCACACACCAAAGCCTTGTACAACATGCCATTAAATGAAAACACTCAAAACTTACCTTTTGTCCCTTTTGAATCCTTGTATGCGACGGCTAAACAAGACACACCTAACAACATGTACATCTTGGGCATTTATGAGAAGTCCTTGCTAAGTACCATGTCAAAATACTCACAATCTCTTTTCCCTCTTTCTTGTCGTGTCCTACCCCAAACCACATTTCCCATTCTACTCTTGGATATTTATGAACTAGCTACACTCATTCACCCTCACACCACAAATTTCGGATCAAGAACACTCCCACATAACACCTTGAGCTAACCAAGAATCCTCCATCTCATTTACTACCGAATCTTTGTACTCCAAGCATTAAAGTCTAGCATTCAAGACTCCTAGGACTCGTCTAGAAGCAAACCGACGCCAACACCACTCCCTTTGTCACCATTTTGATCAAACAAGTAAGTAAGACTACACTAGACCTATTTCCATCATTCCTTTACTTTCCATCTCATAACATGCATGTATAAGCTTAGGAAATGAACCTAGGTTGCCATGCATACGTAAAACCTCCATGAAATGCCATCCATATGACATATAAGCCACGGCTTATATAATGGATAAACATTTCGTGCCCTAGAATCCTTAACCATGTCCTAACATGTTGGACACCTTGCTTAAAAACCCTAGAAATAAACTAGTTATAAATGAGTACCTTAAAAATGTGTATATTGTAAAATAAGCCGAGCCACTTAGCATATATAAGCCCATATTGTTATATAAGCCACGTCATTTGAGCCTTAAAATCTATATAAGCCGAAGTTAGTACTAAAAATAAGCTAGCTTTAACAATAAAATTAATATAAGCCGAGACCTAGTTGGCTTATTTAAGCTTTTAGGAACCTAAGCCTAAATATATAAGCCATGCAAATATAAGCCGAATCTTATAAGCCTTAGAATAAGCCCATGAGCCCTCAAAACATAAGCTTAGGATTAACTAGTAAGAAAATATAAGCTTTAGTCAAAAACAATAAACTTATATAAGCTATAAAAATAAGCCGAGAATATATAAGCTTACCACTAAACTAGTTTTGAAACAAAACCTAATATAAGCCCACATAATAAGATTAGTTAAGGCCCAATAGTAAGTAATGAACATTTACTAATTACCTTAAGTTTTTACTAAGCCCATTAACCCCTTTTTACCCCAACCGGACCCTAATGGGCCGTATAGCCCAACACTAGAATTATATAGGTACTTTTCGTGCCAAAAATGTCAAATGGTGAAAGTTAGGTCCGAAACTGAAAACTAGTAAAACTATGCAAACATTTTCGTGACTATTATATAGTCCAAGGGGCGTTTGTGTCATTTTCGAAACTATAGGGTAACCTAAAACCAAACCGTGAGCCATAAATAAACTACAAGGACCTTTTGTGCCACTTTCGAAACTCATAACAAGCCCTAATCCCACCTTATATAAATGCCGTGGGATTGGAGGGGGTATTTGGTCATTTCTTGAAAGTTTACCAAGCCCTAGGGGGCGTTTTCATAAAATGGAATAACCAACAAGGACTAACGGTGTAAGAAACTTAACGGATGAAAACCTAAAGTTAATTTTCTAAACAATTATACTTACGGAGATTTATTATAGTTTTATTTAATTAAAAGAAGTAATAAAACTTTTCATTTGTAAAATAAATCATTTTAGTTATTTACAAATTCTACGATATTGACAAACCCCGTTAACCATTTTCCTTTGAAATTTTAAAACTTAATAAATTATAATTTATTTCTTTATGATAAATTAAATAAGATATAGTTACTTATTTAATTTACGACCCCTCTTTCCTTAAACAAATTTATATACATTTATATATATATTTTACTTGAACAAAAATATATATACATACCTTTATTTCACTATAAGAACAAACACTTGAACCAACGTAACAATTCATAAATTGTGATCATGCATTTTCATATGTACCATTCATCATGCATATTTATTGTTGCATTCACTGAGACATTTAAATTACTTATGTAATTTCTCCAGTCCGTGACTATATGTGACATCATCCTCACTACCTCATTATCACTAAGGTGAGTTCATGGCCCCATCTTTACTGTTTTATAACTGGGGGAGAAGACATACAAAAACTATTTATATGCAAGCATGCACAGACAACAACAATTTATTTGCCTACTGTTTGCTCCATTCCCGTGGACTGTATTAGTTAATAGTGTAGCGCGAAATGTATGGATAGATCTATTCGGGTATTGACAACACCCGGCCTGTCGTGATCAGCTGTCACATATTGCTTAGGCCGAGCAGCAGGTTTATGTCATTGTCGGATTAAGGGAAACCTCAATCAGGATAGACCCAAATGGGCTTACTGAGAATCATGTCTAGCTTCTATTACAGGGCAATAGGAACTACTGTAGCGTTGGGCTGTGATGTCCTGCTACCTTCGTGGTGCTTTGCATATTGATACTTTATTTAATTAATTAAACCTGTGAATTCACCAACCTCGTGTTGACCCCCACATTTTACTTTTATGTTTTCTCAGGAAAGTAAGCAGGTTCATGCATTGGATTCCAGCATTTTAGGAAGCATCATGTTGACTATCGGGCTGGGATATTTATTTCTGTTTTATAATAAATGTGGTTTAAATTCGGACAAGATACTAAATGTGTACGATTAATTCATGTAATATGTTTCAAAATGATATTATGATCATTGCTCTATATGCTATGTGCTATCGATCCACCCAAGTAACACCCCAATTACTATTCCGCTGCATTTGACCAACTTGGGGGTGTTACAATTAGCATATCCGTGAACATTGGATTGCAAAAGTTCCATCAAAGAACGATTATCAACAGCCATGGCTTCTTGTTGTGGATGAATCAAAGCACGATTCTCGTGATCGGCTTGATGGACGGTGGTGGTCTTACTCTTTCTCTTTTTCTTCCTTTTCGGAGGAAGAGGTTGTACACCAATCGGTATTTGTGCACGCCCGTGAGTGAGCATGGAACTCAATACGAGGAATGAGAGAGAAGCTCTCGTGTGACTTTGAAGAGAAAAGGATTATCCTCTTCGAGTTTCAATATGAAATATCCACAAGAAAATAATATATATGTATGTACTACTTGGGTGCAAGACCCCCAATGAAGCCTTCCTTCTTAGAATACTCACAAGTGAACGAGGGTTAGGTGGCGCGAAGCACTTAAGTACCTATTGACCCTTAGATGGCATTTTATAGCACATCGCCTTCCTATTCACTTAAATGTTCGTATTCTTCAAATTGTTTCTTATTGAGAGTATTTATCTATTCTTGCTTTATTTTGTTTGATCGATACACATGTCAAGGACCGGAACGCCCCTCAACACGGTGTATTGCCTCGACAATACTTATGGAAGATATGTGTATTGGTTGTTCGTATATGTATACGTATTTACTTATAATAATATATGGAAAATATGTTTGTATGTATGAGTTTTTAAGAGAAAATACTATATGTACATAAAAACCGAGAGAATCGAATAATATATATTTTTGGGTGCAATCTCTTAGGAAAAAGATTGCTTTTGGATTTTTTAATTTGTTTGGTCAATTCTTTAGGAAAAGAATTGTTTTGTTAATTTTTTAGTTTTTATATATTTTTATATTTTTGATTTTTTATTTGTTTTTGATTTATGATACGTAAAAATAACGTTCACAAGGTGAACGGATCCCAAAAGCCAATGAAAACCGTCAATCGATAGTCTCTCGTAAAGTCAAAGAACCGGCAGCGGCGCCATTTGAAATGTGTATAGTTAAGTTCGTTTTTCTTAGTTCTTAACAAATTGAAAGTCCTAACAATATCGGGTTTTTAACTGTTTATGGTTGTTAATATTTTTGGATATTCTATTGCTAATTCAAACAATGCCTTGCAAAAATGAAATATAAAGTCTACTTATATGTAAAACATAGTGCAAATACCAAGTATTTATTCAATTAAAATGCCAAATATAAATTCTATAAACTATAAGGACTAGAAATGTAAATTCTATGAAATGTAAATGCTCAAAATGTAAAGCTGAAAAGTATGATAGCTAAATGTGCAAAATCAGTAAACTATGAGGACTGAAAATGAAAATTATCCAAACTAATAACTAATTCTCAACAAATTCCAAACTTCCTAACTGATTTTTAACAAACCTGAAAGTTTAGGGACTTAACTTTTGAAAACCCTAAAAAGATGTAAGTTTAGCCAAGTTTTCAAAAAGATTAATTCATTAGGGACCAAAGTGCAATTTTTGGAAGTTTTTAATCAAAAACGGGTTACAACTTCAAATAAGCTCGTTTGAGCTTATTTTTCAACCAAATTCAACCAAACCACTTGCAAACGTCTTAAAATTGAAAATGAACTAGACCTATCCAAGGATTTAAGCTGAAACTTCCTAAAAAGCTGATAAGCCTATTTCAATAAGAATAAAATAAGATACAAAGAAATCTAGACTTACACAACTAGATTTTAGTGATGAAACTGATTAATAAGCTCAAAGTAAGAATGGGAAATCAAGTCTCATAAGAAATCATCAAGTAATAAGCTCAGAATACTAAAATAAGCAAAATTAGTGCTTAAGTTGACTTTTGTTGACCAAGATTTTTCAATAAGCTCAAAATCTCAAAAATCAACCAGGAGTACTTACTGAATGAATTTGTGAAAGAAAATATACCAGTTAATGAAGTAGATAATAAGATATGAAAAAGCAGTTTACACTTTACAGAAACTTGAGTTTGCTTATTGGTTCATACTTTTGCTTATTTCTACTTGAAAACTGAATACTGTACACTTTCCTTTTAGAATCTGAAACTTCATATTATGAGTGAGATTTGAGACTTGGTTTGGTGAAATTTCATCAAGTAACAAAAGAATGCTAGGCAAATCAAAATGACAACTTTTTGAACCAATACTTGTAGAAAACTGGCCCACACTTTTAGACTGCCATTTGCCTCTTTGACCTGAATTTTGACTTGAAAATGACTCAAAGCTATTTGTAATGACTTGTAAACTTAAAATGAAGCAAAGTTAACCAATTTCTAACACTTGATTATCAAATATAAGCTAATGCCAAACACCACTTAACTGATATTTTGGAATTTTTGTGAAGACTTTCTAATCAATTGACAAGACTGAATTCAAAGCTTTATCAATCTAAGTTTAGCAGTCAAAAGGAAGTATATGAGAACAAGTAACAAGCAATGAACTCAACAAGAACACAAAATGGATAGCAAAGCTATTGTGACTGATAAAAGCTGAAAACAAGTAAAGAATTTAAGCTATAAGCTATATCAAGCTACAATTAAGCTAACAAATCACTAGGATCAGATCAGAAACAGATCAAAACACATTTTATCATTCAATCAGGCAAAATTATCTAGGAATTGAGCATGCATCAACAATTGAGAGGAATTGAAAAATCAGAACTCAAAACCTTAAGCAAGGGCCTCCTTTGGGGAGTAGAGGACCGCTGAGCTCTCTATTCTAGTGCTAACCACCACCTTAGCACTATATTACACTATTCAACTACCTATCAACAGTAATCAACCATCAAATCCTCCATGAAAGAACTGGAACTCATCATAATCTGCTTAAACTTGAACTAGATCAACAAACAGCTACAATCTTAAACTTAGTCAGTTATGATCAAGAGATGATCATAACAAACCAAAATCAGCACAAATGAGATCAATGAAGCAGGTAATGAACAGTAGAATAGTATGAGAGATTTTGGAGGGAAAACTGGAATTTGAATTTTATTGAATGTAAAGTAGTTACAAGGGTAGTTAAGCTGTTACAACTACTATAACAGACTCAAGAGTGTGTCAAACTCTTGAGTTGTTAAGCTAAGGACTAGAAATGGAATGAGAGGAAATCTAAGTGTGTGAAATTTTCACACTTTCTACCACTCTGAAAATGAAAGCTAAACATGGTATTTATAGACTTTAGGAGAAGAGCAGTTGGGGTTGGTGACGTGTTGGAACCAATCCCAGGCTTCCACGTGTCACAAATCTGCATAATTGATTTTGCTGATGAAGAACTGATTTGGGGTTTTTTTATTTGGCTTGATTTCAGCTTAATTGATTGTAACCATTAGATTAGTCCTTCAAAAATGAGCAAGTTTGATGTTTATAACTTCTCTTGAAATCCACTCTAGCTCGAAGTCGATCCTGGCAATATACCTTGATGAAGATGACACGTGTCATGATTTAACTGGCCAAAAGAATGAGTTGCGGATCATTATCCACATTGGATATTATGATTATTGCATGTCCTCCTTTCATTGGCTGAAATGTGGATAGTGGAGGTTACTGTTGAGATATGGGCCAATAAATGGCTGGCGGCTGAGTGGCAATAAATGTAGCTTAGCTGGTGATCCTTGTATCACTTTTCTTGCATTCTTATTGGTTGAGGGCTTATCACATGGATCAAACTCACTTCAACTTTCCAAAAATGGCAGATTTGATCCCTTAACTTTGGCAGATTATATATTTGAGCTAGTAACTTCATTTCTTTGGCATATTTGGTCCTTCAAACTTCATTCTTGAACGAATTTGATCCTTTGACTGAGTTGACTTGAGAATTGACCAGATTTGACTTTGATCTTGACTTTATCATATTTACACTTTTAGTCCTTCATCTTTGGCAGTTTGTCAAGATACGTCCTTTGTCTTTAAAGTCTTGTCACTTTTGATCCTCTTTTGTCTTTTTCATCAAATTAAGCTTGATTTTCCTTTGTTTGCTTGAAAATGTATCCTTCTTACCTATTTGAGCACAAACACAAAACATACCACATAATTCCGCTTTATAGCACAAAGTTTAGGTATTTTATTGTGTTTTAGGGTGATTTGTTGATAAATTGATATGAGTTTTTGCTCATATTAGCCTTTAAGACATGCAACACAAGAATGGTCATTGTGGAAGGCCTTCTTAGGAAAACCATCAACTAAACCATGTCTCACAAGTCTATTTATATTCTTATAATTAATATGCCCTAATCTTCTGTGCCAAAGATTACTCTCATCAACTGAAGCCTTAGCATATAGACATGACAAATTATTATTCATCCTAATTCCATTAAGATTCACATTATAAATGTCCTTATGCCTAGGTGTTCTATAATCAATGAATTTCTCATCTGGTATTTTAAAATCTTTGCTCAACACCAAGCATTCAGTATTAGTGAAAAGAACCTTATTTTTGTTATCACACACCTGTGATACACTAAACAGATTATAGTCAAGTTCTTTTACCAAAAACACGTTCTCAAAACGCAAATTGTTGGTGATACGAGTGCCTTTGCCAGTGATAGTTCCATATCCACCTCCAAAGTACACTTTTTCACCATCTTTAATGGGAGTGAAGTTTGTTAAGTAGTCTTCCTTCCCTGTCATGTGCCTAGAGCATCCACTATCCCAATAGCCATAATCATTAACCTGCTTTTGAATGCCCTGCACATAAAGAAAACAAATGAGTTTTCTTTGGGAACCCAAACCTGAGCAGACTTGGATTCATTTGGTTGTTCAACAAGAATAGACTTAGTCCTTATGACAACCCCTTGTTCCTTCCTTTTTGGATGAAGCGCCCAGTTAACCCCAATTGGTTTAGTTATGACCTTTGAAATATACTGAAATCTGTTACAGGTCATAGAAATCCCATCAAAATTAGGGTTTTAAACTTGTTTAGGTCTCCAAAATAAGCTAGAAGAAGCTTTAGACCCCTTTCCCTTTGGTTGCAAGTATTTGGCATTACTTGGTCTAGCAGTGTTGGAAACATTCCTGTCAGCGTTTAATTCGTTCTTGTCAACGCTGTAATTACCCTTATCAGCGTTGAACCTAGGGTTTGCTACAGGAACCCATTGTCTGTTAGACCACGTATTGGTCTTCTGAAAAGGCCTTTGTCCATAAGTATTAGACCCATTAGTAAAGAATGGGGTTGGTCTAATGACTTGTGGACTTTGCTGGACAAAAGGTTTGGGTTTGAACATGGTTGACTTTCTATCAGCGTTGACCTTTGAAGCGTTGACACACTTATAAGCTAAATGTGAAAAACTTCCACAAGTATAACAGGCTTTTCTAGACATAACCCTAGGTCTAGATGAAAAGAAACTTGTCCCATTATCACTAACTTGACTTTTTGGTGACCTAGGTTTTCTATACATTTCAGCATATTTAATACTAGGTTTTCTATCAACGTTTAAGCCAAGGTCAACAGTCTTGCCAGTAGTAGGATTGGTCACTTTTATGGGTGTAGACTCATTTGGGCTGTCACTGAGCATGCCACCCTTAACAAACAAAGTAGGGTTGGCTTTCTTCCATTGATCTAAATCTGTTAATTTCTGCTTGTATTCCTCTACTGGGGTAAGAACTCTAGGTGGAGGAATAAATTCCTCTTCTTGGAGTTCTAGAATGTCAGTCCAAGACAGATCCTTTCTAAGGACACCATAGAAGTTCCCAACAGGTGGTAGAACACCAGCATACTCTTTCATCCCAATCCCACTCCTATCCCTAGAATCCCTTTGTTCACTAACACATTTTTCTAGGGTTTGTGAAGCTTTATCAAATTTTTGAATTTTAAGATCTAGATTATCTTTGTTTTTGATAGCCTCATCTAACTTAGCCTGAAGAGCACCATTGGACCTCTCCAAGATGTCTCTTACCTTAATACTAGCATTTAGGTCATGAGTCAAAACATTGATTTGATCTTTTAGGTCAAGCTCCATTTTCTTATATTCAGCCACAGTCTTTTCAGTTTGAGTAAGAGCATGTTGATAATTAGATAACTTGCATCTTTCATCAACAACATCTGCTGTTAATTTTAAAACTTCTTTGTTAAGCTTTTCAGTGTTTAGACGACAACCCTTACTACAAAATGCATCATCATATACCTCATTGTCTGATGAAGATGAAGAATGTACCATGAGAGCATAGTGAACATGCTCTTCTTCTTCCTTTTCTGCAACCAAAGCCTTGTTCTCTTCCTCGTCCTTGGCCAAAAAGCTCCAATCCCAGCCAACACCATCTATGTCTTTCATGGCAACCATAGCTTTTGTATCTTCAACCTTGACGATTTGGCTTGAAGGCTTTCCAGCATCAGACCTTCTAGGAGATCTACACTCTCTCATAAAGTGACCCATTCTATGGCAATTATAACACTCAACCTTGGATTTATCAAACCCAGCAGTGTCTTTAGCATTAAAAGTCATCTTCTTCCTGAATCTTCTACTCCATCTATTGGCCCTTATGCTAGCAAGTGTCATATTTCACTTTATGTCCATCTCTTCCAAGTGCTCATCACTAATTTTCTCAAGGTCCTCATATGTAATCACTGAACCATTGGGCAACGAAGCAATGTATGCACACACTATATCTAGATCAATACCAGCAGGCTTAACTCTTGGTGAGTCAACATTGTATGTGCAAGTGTCTGAAAGTGAGGAGCTGACAAAGCTTGATCCAGCGTTGACACACGGTGATCCAGTAACGGGGTGCATGTATGACTTCCTTTTATTAAATTGACCTTCACTATGTGAGAAGAAGGCCATATTACCATTGTTAGACTTACTTCCTTGATCCAAAAGGATTTCACTTTCTACAAGCCTCAATTTATTATAAACATCATCAAAGGTGGAACTTATGTGAGTATTATCAGCAGTCATAGACCTTGCTTCAATCTTCCAGGGCATCACCAATACTTTTAAGAAAAGTGGTGATGATATCAGCATCATCATGTATTGTTCCCATAAATGACAACTTGCTTGTAATGTCAAGAAGTCTGCTTCTCACTCCACTTAGCTTTTCATTGGGAAGGGCTTTAAATACAGCATACTTATGCAAGAGTTACTTCTTTTTCTCTGAGGCAGTATCATCATTACCACCATAAGCAACTTGAAGAGTTGCTCAAAGATCTTTGGCATAATCATAGCCTCTATACTTGTGCTGACTGGCTTGTCCCAAAGAAAGCTTAAGGATGCTTAGAGTTTTCATGTCATTCCTTCTCTTTGCTATGTCCTCAGCTGAGACAGCTCTCCCATCTTCAGGTTGTTCTTTTCGATCAGCTTCACTTGAGCCTGGGGTTGATCTTGCCAAGATAGCAGATGCAATCTTGCCAGCCTTATTGAATGTGTTTCCATATTCAATAATTTCCCATAGGGTGTGGTCATGAATTTGAAGATACTGCTCAAAGTTAAACTTCCACAGCTCAAATTTGTCTGGATCTAGCATGGGAATCTTGATGTTAGGTCATTAGGAGGAGGAGGTTAACTCTGGAGTAGACATGTTGTTTGAATTTTAGGGTTTTTGAATTTTAGGGTTTTTAGCGATTTAGGGTTTTTGTGTTCTTTAGATCAAAGTTTCTCAACAAGCTCTGATACCACTTGTGGAAACCTTGGTTTCCTCGATCTTTTAGCTACTAGGAATGACCATTGTTCATACGATTAAACGATCATAGTGGAATAGAACAACAATCATTAAACAAGGTGTTTAGGGCACAAGAACACATAAATTACTCTAATGGATTGTTCATTATTCACTTGGTGTGTATACATTGAATCCCACACCTAGTCGACACACGCTTTAGGTTTACATTGTGATTGAAAGTTATGAAAAACCTAATAACCCTTGGTTCCTTTTATAGTGTCAGGATTAGGGTTTTACAAGAGATAACTATGAAGAACATGTATATCTTCTATTTAAATAACTATATACTAAATATATCAAACTTAATATATTCAATATATCCTCTAAATAGAAGATTCTATCAGCCCCGTAGACGTCCATCAGCGTTTGACTTCTGTTGACATCTGTCAACGCCTAATTTGCTCTTGACAACGCCTAAATTACACTTGTCAACGCTTAGACAAATGCCTTCATGTTTTCTTCGTTTTTTAGTTTCGGCCACATCAACGTTTTGACCCAACAAAGACATAAGAGTAGTGAAAGTATGTACCTTCTTCCCATATCTGCCAATCATCCAAAACCCACTTGCATCTTCCTCATAGCTAATTATAGGGTTTATGGAATCATGAGGTAACACTTCTACCATTTGTGAAACTTCCAAGGGTGAGAGCTTAAGACTCTTTCTAATAATAGCTTCACTAGGATTCACTCTATTCTAGAAACTCAAGAGGAAATCCACTCTTCAATGGTCTTGGTGTAACCAAAGCCTTTTGGATCTCCATTTCTTCTGAAAGTTCTTCTTTTCTTTCATCTAAAAGGAATCTAATAGTGTTATGTTCTTGACACTTGTGTCTAGGATCTTAATAAGTGTGAAAACACTTATCCTTTTACCACTTATTTCCAATAATAACAAGACCAAAACGTGTATTTTATGTCGTAAAAGTCGGAATTATGCGTGGTTTGTGTTTTTATTGTGTTTCAGGATAAAAATATGAAAAAGGAAGAAAATACGGGCTATCACGGGCTTTTATCGAAGAAAACGAGAAAAGACGAAGTCAAAAGGTCAAGAGTGCAAAAAGAACGGAAGTCCAAGGCCTATTCTGAAGATTTATCGAAGACAAAAGTCTAAAGACGGAAGTTTAATGAAGTCGACAAACTCAAGTCTAATAGAAGAAGAAAATTAAAAGACAAGTTCAATTTATATCGACAAATCCCGAGACGACGTCGAGAAAGACAAAGAATTTAAATCGAGTTGAGACGAAAAGAAAGAAGGAAGCAACACATGCACTCCCCACCTCCTATATATACAATCCTAATGACACATTAGGAGGTTGTTAGTTAATTAGTTCATTTTCAATTTTTGTTTTTTTTAGAGAGAGAAAGTGTTTAACTTTCTCTCACTAGAATTTCATCTTTTCTTTCCTTTTATGTTTAAGCTTTGATTTGATCTTGTATTTCGAATCATTAATCTATAATTTCAAGTTAAGTTTTTTTATCTTTAATCTTCTTCTACCTTTCTTTATTTTCTAAAAGTTGATTTTTGATTCGTTATAATCTTTGATTTTGTCTAATCTTGATGTTTGATTGATTAAAAAGATTATCTTTTTATTAATCTTTAAGTTTTTATACAAATTAAGCTTTGAGCTTATCATGCTTATTGGCTTATCTTGTATTTAGCTTATTTGTTTTAAAGTTTTCTAAAAAGTTTGTCTTTTTAAAAAAAGGTTTGATTTAAGTTTTGCTTATTTAGAGTTATAAAAGTTTCTTAATCGTGCTTATTTAGTTCTCTCATTATTGAGTTTGTTAAGTTTTGAATAGTGCTTATCAAAACATTTCTTATTTGGTTTTACTTATTGCGAATTCAAAACTGTCGGAATAGGGTTTTATATTCCGACCAGTATTCCGATCTGGGCATCAGAAAAGGGTTTGTGATTTCGACGTGCTTTCCGATCTAGATTCCGACGAAGTGGTTATTTGTTATTCCGGCAGAAGTAGTCTCCATTATTCCGATAGCTTTTGTTTTCCAGTATTCCGATAGTGTGTCTTGTATTCCGACGGATCATTCCGACGGTGTGATTTCGATAGCTTTGTGCTTATTCCGACAGGATTTCCTTTTATGCATTCCGATTGAGTGGATTCCGATTACATTCCGACAACGAAATTCCGACGAGGTTCATTTACCACATTCCGATCGGATTCCGATAGGGCATTCCGACGGGACTAAGTTTTTGGTTTTATAAAGTTTTCATTACGTTTTAATTTCCAAAAATTGCATGCTTCCCAAAATCTTTGTTTTTACCAAGTGTTTTTCTAATTTTAGAGAGAAAAAGTGACAGTTTTTCTAGATTTGCTTTTAGCTTATTTTAATTACGTTTCGCACTTACCCTTCTAGTAGAATAGAAAATCAACTCCCCCTTTTAGTGACCATTACCGACTATTCCACCATTAACCATGATCAATTCGATTAGATACCGAGAACGATATCGAGTACACAAATGCTATGCAAAAGTCATGTATTAAATGACGCCGATGCCGGCTCTTTTCGTAAAGATTAACGGTTTTTAGTGAGAAATTGGATTTTGGGATCCTTTCTTTTGGGAACGTTATTTTCAAGCACAAAAGTTTTCAAAAATCCAAAAAAATATAAATTTTTCAAAAATCCAAAAACAATAAAAAGATAAAATAATCAAAAATATTTTATTTTCTTTTAGTGTATGCGTACTCGATCTACGTCTTATCCTGAGCCCGAGACTCTTAGAGACATAGGTATGGCCGGTGTGCATAACAATAATAACAACCCACCCCACCCCAATTAGAATAACAATAACAAAAATAACAATGTTCCCCCACCCGACCTACGCACAATGGAGGAGCTTTGTCAACCCACCATGAACGGACGCGGAGGACCGATTGCGCCGATGCAAATCACGGCTCCTGAATTTTCGTTGAAGCATCACATGATCCAGCAAGTTCAAACGCTTGTCCTTTTCGCGGATTACCCAATGATGATGCCAACAAACATCTCGACAAGTTCATTACCGTCACTCAAAGCATGAAACTACCCGGTGCTTCCATGAATTTTCTTCGCCTTCACCTCTTTCCACACACTTTATCCACCATGCCAAAAAATGGTTTGATCGTCTTCCCAAAAATTCAATTCAAACATGGAATGACATGACTCAAAAATTTTTGTCGCGCTACTTTCCACCATCCATGGTCACTAGTCTTCGCAACCAAATCAGTGGATTCACTCAAGAACCTGATGAGTCGCTTTTTGATGCTTGGGAACGCTATAATGTCTTGATCGACCGTTGTCCAAACCATAACATGCTCCCCGTTACTTTGATTGATACTTTCTATAATGGTTTAACTTTTCGTGATCGTGATACGATTAATGCTGCCGCCGGTGGTACATTCATGAAGAGAAGACCTGAGGAGTGTAGAGAGCTTATAGAGAACGTGACCACTCACCACAAAAATTGGGATTCATCTGCATCTTCAAGGAATACCTAGAGGGCCAATGTTTCTTCTACATCATCCAACTCAGAGATAACCGAACTTACTCGCCAAATAGCTGAGATGAACAAAAACTTCTAAACCATGTCTACGAACCAATTTCAACAAGCTAAAGCTGTAGCAACTTCTTGTGAGATTTGCGGGGGTTCTCATTCATACACCAATTGTCCATCTACTCTTGACAATCCGGAAAATGTGTATGCCGCTAAAGGTAACTTTTCTACGGGAGGCTATCAAGCACGTCCTCAAGGAGACCGTAACTTGCTAAGTTATCTTTCCAACAACTATCTATCTCCACCCGGTTTTTCTCCTCAAAACCAAAACCAAAACAATTTCAACCGCAACAATCAAAGCCAACATCGAGCTACCAATCAATATCAATCCCAAAGAAACCCATATCCACCTCAAGGAAATAATCAAGCTTACCAAGCCCCACCTCTCAATCAACCCACGTCATTGAACCAAGACCTCGAAACCTACATGAGGACCAATAGAGAGATGGTGACGAATCTTCAAAGCCAATTCATTAACTTGAAGGGTGACATGGCAAAACAAGGGAACGATATTCGAGCTGAGCTAAGAAATGACATAGAGAAACAAGGGAATGATCTTCGAGCCGATATGAGAAACTCTATGAGCAATCAAACGAATAACTTAAGGGATATGATGGCTAGTTTTTTCCTAAGTAATCAAGCCTTTGGTTCGGGTTCTCTTCCGAGTAACACCGTTGCTAATCCAAGAGGGGAGATGAAAGCAATCACCACCCGAAGTGGCAAAGGTTTAAAGGAACCCGAGATTCCTACACCTACACTGGTGATTGTGACAAAGGAAAACGAGTCCCCTTCTCCAATTCCTCCACCTTCTACTTCCACCCTTCCACCACCCAAGGATGTGAGTGAGAATTCCATTCCAAAGCCTTCTTCTCAACCCAATATACCTTATCCCTCAAGGATGAGGATAGAGAAGTTGAAGAACAAGGATGATATTCAGGTTTCTAACTTTCTTAAAATGTTTAAACAACTGAATTTCAACATCTCCTTTGCCGAGGCTCTCGCTCACATGCTGAAGTATGTGAAAATGTTTAAAGATCTTCTCAGTGATAAGGAGAAACTCCTTGATATCGCTCAGACCCAACTTAATGAGAATTGCTCTGCAGTGCTCTTAAGGAAATTACCAACCAAACTTGGTGATCCGGGTCGTTTTCTCATTCCTTGCAACTTCCCCGGGGTAGAGAATTGTATGGCCCTAGCCGATCTAGGTGCTACTATAAACTTAATGCCATTAAGTGTTTGGAAATAATTATCTCTACCCGAGCTAGTCCCCACACGAATGACATTGGAATTAGCTAACTGTACGGTTGCTTATTCGGTAGGGATAGCCAAAGATGTCTTCGTCGGTGTCGATAAATTCACCTTTCTGGCGGATTTTGTTGTCGTTGACTACGAGATGGATCCCCGTGTTCCATTAATCGTTGGATGTCCATTTTTGAGGACCGGTCGCACTCCCATTGATGTAGCCGCGGGCAAATTAATCATGAGAGTTGGTGACGATAAAATTGTTTTCAACATGGGTAAACTTTCTAATCAGCCTTCTGAAAACGAGAGTGTTAATTTCATTGACGTTCTTGATGAGGCTTGTGAAGAACATTTCAAAGACGCTTGTAAAAGTGGTTCTTCTTCTCTACCCATTGTTGAGACCGTTTCCTCTATTGCTCCATCACTAAATCCATTTGGAGAAAGTGATTTCCTTTTGAAAGAATTTGAAGCAACCTTGTGGGATGTGGACTTAAAATATGACGATTCTCCCTCCGATTGGGATGAAGACATTTGTACCATTGAGAAACTTCTCAATGCGGACCATATTTCTCCACCATCTCCTAGGGAAATCTCTATCGATGATCCGACTTTGACTACGCCGTCCATCAAAAATCCTCCGGATTTAGAGCTTAAGGATATTCCGTCTCATCTCGAGTACGTTTTCCTTGAAGACAATAAGAAGTTACCCGTCATCATCGCAAAGGATTTGAAAGAAGACAAAAAATCTCGACTTATCGCCGTGTTGAAGAATCATAAGAAAACGATTGCTTGGAGAATCTCCGATATTCGTGGAATTGATCCTCACTTTTACACACATAAAATTCTCACGGAGGACGACTTTAAACCCACTATTCAAAACCAAAGAAGGGTGAATCCCAAGATCCATGACGTTATAAAAAAAGAGGTTATCAAACTTCTTGATGCGGGAATGATCTACCCTATCTCGGATTCACCATGGGTTAGTCCGGTCCATTGTGTGCCTAAGAAAGGAGGATTCACCGTTACAACGAGTTGATTCCTACTCGTCTCGTTACAGGGTGGAGAGTTTGTATAGACTATCGCAAACTCAATGATGCTACGAGAAAGGATCATTTTCCCCTTCCCTTTATGGACTAAATGCTCGAACGTCTAGCGGGTAATGACTATTATTGCTTCTTAGACGGTTTCTCTGGGTATTTTCAAATTCCCATCGATCCTAAAGACCAAGAGAAAACCAAATTCACTTGTCCTTATGGAACATTTGCTTACAAATGAATGCCTTTCAGCTTATGCAATGCTCCTGGGACTTTCCAAAGGTATGATGGCTATCTTCGATGACATGGTTGAAGAAACTATGGAAGTCTTCATGGATGATTTCTCGGTCTATGGTGACTCTTTCTCTTCTTGCCTTGCCAATTTAGAACGTATGCTCAAACGGTGTGAAGACACTCGTCTCGTTCTTAATTGGGAAAAATGTCATTTCATGGTAAAAGAAGGCATTGTGCTTGGACATAAAATCTCAAAAACCGGTCTTGAAGTGGACCGTGCTAAAGTTGATGTCATAGCCAAATTACCTCCACCTTCAACCGTGAAGGGTGTGAGAAGTTTCCTTGGTCATGCGGGCTTCTATCATCGATTTATTCAAGATTTTTCTAAGATCGCTCGCCCGATGACCCACCTCTTGGAAAAAGATACTCCCTTTATCGTTTCTAAAGAGTGTATTGAATCCTTCAATCTTCTTAAGGACAAGCTAACTAAGGCACCGGTCTTGGTTACCCCTAATTGGGAGATACCTTTTGAATTGATGTGTGATGCTAGCGACTTTGCTATTGGAGCGGTTTTGGGACAAAGAGTGAACAAACACTTCCAACCAATCCACTATGCTAGCAAGACAATGACGGGGGCTCAATTGCATTATACCACTACCAAAAAAGAGATTTTAGCTGTAGTGTATGCTTTTGAGAAATTCCGCCCCTATCTTGTCCTTTCCACCACAATCGTGTACACCGATCATTCCGCATTGAACTACTTGTTGACTAAGCAAGATTCCAAGCCAAGACTTCTTCGTTGGGTTTTGCTCCTTCAAGAATTCAAAATCGAAATTCGTGATAATAAAGGGAGCCGAAAACCTAGCCGCGGATCATCTAAGTAGACTTGAGGATCCTTATCAAGGGTGTAGAGTCATAGGATCTAGACTCATCTGGGATATGATAACAATGATTGTAAGCACAGCGGAACACAATAACAAACACAATCAAAGTTATGAACAAGGCTTTTTATTCATAAAATACTAATAAGCTACTACTACTCCTGGTGCCTAATAGGCTTGACACCAGGAGAACGCACACAAACCTTTAGTTTACATTGTATATGAATTCATCAATAACCATGTGTGCCTAATCCTCTTTATATAATAGAGGTACTAGGGTTACATCACAACCCTAGCTTACTATCAAAGCTACCTATTTATTATTAAGTCCTTCATCTTCTTTTGTCATATCAACTCAAGATATATAAGTCCCAACAAAGGGGATCATCCGAATCAAGAGAACAACGACTCTTTTCCCCTTGAGGCCTTAATGTCTATCAATTCCAATCTTGATGACACCCCGTGGTTTGCGGACATTGCAAACTACTTAGCGAGTGGTATTCTATCGAAGGGTTAACATCCTAACAAAAGAAGAAGTTCTTTAAATATGTTAAGACTTACTTTTGGGATGACCCTTATCTTTTCAAACAATGTGTTGATCTGATTATTTGTCGGTGTGTTGATGGACCCGCAGCTTTATACATTCTCGAAGCTTGCCATAAAGGACCCACCGGTGGTCATTTTGGTCCCAACTACACCGCGAAGAAAGTGTTTGACTCGGGATTCTATTGGCCCACCATTTATCGTGACGCTCACGAGATGGTTAAAAATTGTGATGCTTGTCAACGCCAAGGCAAGATCACACATAAAGATGAGATGCCTCAAATTTTCTTCCGAGAGTGTGAAATCTTTGGCGTATGGGGCATCGACTTTATGGGGCCATTTCCATCATCTAAAGGGAACAAGTACATCCTCGTAGCCGTTGACTATGTATCCAAATGGGTTGAAGCTAAGGCTCTCCCTACGAACGATGCGAGGGTGGTTGTGAACTTTCTGAAGCAACTTTTTGCTCGATTCGGTGTTCCTCATGCTATCATCAGTGACCGCTGGACACATTTTTGCAATGATCAATTTGCTCGAGTCATGGCTAAGTACGGTGTCAATCACCGTATTTCCACCACTTATCATCCTCAAACAAATGGTCAAACCGAGATTTCTAACCGTGGACTGAAGAGAATATTAGAGCGAACTGTGGGAGAGCATCGTGCCTCGTAGGCCGATAAGTTAGATGATGCTTTGTGGACTTTCCGTACCGCATATAAGACTCCGATTGGTTGCACTCCATATCGTCTTGTGTACGGGAAGGCATGCCACCTCCCTATTGAGCTGGAACATAAGGCGTACTGGGCCTTGAAGTGGGCAAATTTTGACATCAACAAAGCCGGTGATCTTCGGAAGATTCAACTCAACGAACTAAATGAACAGAGGAATGAAGCTTATGAGAATTCATTGATCTGCAAGGAGAAGACCAAGATCATTCATGATTCAAGGATTAAGAACCGAGAGTTTCACATTGGTGATCAAGTTTTACTCTTTAACACTCGGCTGAAGATTTTCTCGGGCAAGCTGAAGAGCCGTTGGTCTGGTCCATTCAACATCGCTAAAGTCTTCCCCTATGGTATCATTGAGCTTTCTCATCCAAATGGACCTAATTTTAAAGTGAATGGCCAGCGTGTGAAGCTATACTTTGGTGAGGAAATCTCTCATGAGATGATTCCATCCCTCACCACGTTTCCCTTGAATTAGTTTTGGGTCGAGTCAGGCTCCTGACTCGGTTATCAAAAACAAGCGCTTCTCGGGAGGCAACCTGTTGATCTATCGTTTACCTGTTTTCATAATAAGTGTAGGGGGAGCTACATAGGGTTTGTTGTCTTGTTTCTTATGATGTGCAGGGATTAAAGCTTCAAAGAGCACTTTTGATGACATTTGACGACTGATAGGTGTGAAAACACCCATCCTTTTACCACTTATTTCTTGCTAAAACAAGACCAAAACGCGTATTTAATGTCATTTGTTTGGAATTATGCGTGGTTTGTGTGTTTGTTGTGTTTTCAGAGCCAACCGGATTAATATTGAAGAAAACATGGGATTGCACGGGTCTTATCGAGGAAAAAGACGAAAAGATGAAGTCTATAGTCTAAGAGATGCAAAAGATCTGAAGTCAATGGGCCTATTTGAAGATTTACCGAAGAAAAGGACCAAAGACGGAAGATTTACCTATGTCGAAGAAACTCAAGTCTATTAAATGAAGAAATTAAAAGACGAGTTGAATTTATTCATCGACAAATCCCAAATCGAAATCGAAAACGTCAACTTTTCTGAAAAGACGAGAAGACAAAAAGAAAGGGAGAAAGCCCACTCACCAAACCAAGGGAGAAGCCTATAAATACTCCTCCCATTTAGAATTCCACTAGTTTTTCTTTCTGTTACATTTTTCCTATTTCGTAGGAAGAAAACCATCTCCCTTAAGGAGTGGTTTTCATCTTTGTTTGATTTTCTTCCAATCTTGTAAGTTTGATCTTTCCACTTTGTTTGTTGAATCCTAAATCATTTATACAAGTTTTCTTTTGATCTTTCCATTATCTTGCTCTTCATCTCTTATTGATTCTAAGTTCTTAAGTTTTATTTTATTGGTTTGATCATCTTAAGTAAGTGGGTTTTGTGTTTTTGTGGTTTTGGATTAAGGTTTACCTTAGGTAAATGATTCGTGGTGAAATTGGTATAAGTTTCGATTAAAAACTTGGTGAATTTTGAGTAAAAATTCGTGTTTCTTAAACCCCTGTTCTTCGGTATTTAGTTACTGAGTTTCCCCAGATTTCGAATAGGGAGTCTAGGATTGTGTTGGTTCGGAATACCCTATTATTCCGGATCAAGGTAGGATTTTGTTGTTTATTCGGAATATTCAAAATATTCCGAGTAGTGGTCATATTCCGAGTAGGGATTATTTTCCGAATAGAATTTCTTTTAAAAATATTCCGGATTGAGTTGTGAGTCTGTTGATCATTCGGAATATCCTGATTATTCCGCATAGGGGGTATTTTGTTAACATTCCGCATAGCTTCCTTTTTAATATATTCCGCATGGGGATCTTTTCCAAATGTTCCGAATAGAGTTTCTTCCAAAATATTCCGAATAGGTTATTCCGCATAACCTCATATTCCGCATAGCTTTCTACGGCCATTATTCCGCATAGGCTTCCTTGTCAAAACATTCCGCATGGCCAGAGTATTCCGCATAAGAACCAATGTTCCGGATAGAGCTGTTTTTCCGCATAGGAGTATTTATTCCGAGTAAGAGCCCGAATTCCGCATAGACATTCCGAATAGAACTTCCAGTTTTATTTTTCATCAAGGTACTTACTTTTTATCTAAATTCTAGCTTTATTATCAGTAATTGTCTTTAGTTTAATTTTATTATTTCTAGCACTTATCATTTTAGTAGATTTAGACCAAAGCTCCCCCTTTTTAGTCACCAATTACAACTATTCCACTTTTGATCGTGATCAATTCGAGAAGATACCGAGAACGAAACAACGACATATATCAATTGGGTACGAGCAACGCAAAGAAAGATCTTGCAAAACCTTTTTATTAACCAACCAAAAGTCAGTTATTAAAATGGCGCCGCTGCCGGCTCTTCTCGTTAAGATCAACAGTTTTTTGTGAGAAAAATTGGATTTTGGGATCCGTTCTTTCGGGAACGTTATTTTCAAGCACAAAAATTTTCAAAAACCCATAAAAATCTAAAATTTTCAAAAATACAAAAACATTAAAAAACCTATAAAAACCAAAAATATTTTCTCTTTCATTTTCTTTTTAGTGTATGCGTACTCGATCGACGTCTTATTCAGAGCCCGAGACTCTCGAAGATTTAGAGATGGCCGGTGTACACAACAACAACAATAATAATCCACCCCTCCCAAACAACAACAATAATAATCCACCCCACCAAAACATGAATAATCCACCCTTACCCGACCTACGAACCATGGAGGAGCTATGTCAACCCACCATGAACGGACGTGGAGGCCCGATTGCACCGATGCATGTCACGGCTCAGGAGTTTTCGTTGAAGCATCACATGATCCAACAAGTGCAAACTAACCCATTTCGCGGAATTCCGTATGATGATGCCAACAAACACCTCGACAAATTCATAACCATCACCCAAAGCATGAAGTCCCCCGGTGTTTCTATGGATGACCTTCGCCTCCAACTCTTTCCCCATTCTCTTTCTCACCATGCCGAAAAATGGTTTGACCGTCTCCCAAAGAACTCTATTCATACTTGGGACGACATGACTCAACGCTTTTTGTCGCGCTACTTCCCACCATCCATGGTCACGAGCCTTCGTAACCAAATTAGTGGATTCATGCAAGACAATGATGAATCGCTGTTCGATGCTTGGGAACGATACAATGATTTGATCGACCGCTGTCCAAATCACAACATGCTCCCCATCACTCTCATTGACACTTTCTACAATGGTCTCACTTTTCGTGATCGTGACACGATCAATGCCGCCGCCAGTGGTACTTTTATGAAAAGGAGACCGGAGGAGTGTAGAGAGTTGATTGAAAACATGACTACTCACCACAAGAATTGGGATTCATCCGCATCCTCAAGATCTAACTCGAGAGTCAATGTTTCTTCTACTACTTCCAATCCTGAGATGACTGAAATTTCTCGACAACTCGCTGAGATGAACAAGAATTTCATGACCATAGCCACAAACCACTTTCAACAAGCTAAAGCCGTTGCTATTTCTTGTGACACATGTGGTGGTCCTCATTCTTATACTGATTGTCCTTCTACCCAAGGCAATTTTTCTGAAAATGTTAACGCAGCTTACGGTACTTATCCCACGGGAGGCTATCAAGCTCGTCCTCAAGGAGACCGTAGCTTGCTGAGTTATCGTTCAAACAATTATCTTGCTCCACCCGGTTTCCCTCCTCAGAACCAAAACCAACAACAAAGCTATAACCAAAACAACCAATCCCAACCTCGTGCTCAAAATCAATATCAATCCCAAAGAAACCCATACCCACCTCAAGGAAATTCTCAAGCTTACCAAGCTCCACCTCTCAATCAACCGATGGCATTGAATCCAGACGTCGAGACGTTCATGAAGACTAATCGAGAGATGGTGACGAATATTCAGAGTCAATTTGTCAACTTGAAGAATGACGTGGCGAAACAAGGGAGCGATATTCGAGCCGAGCTTAGGAATGATATAGCAAAACAGAGCAATGAAATTCGTGCAGACATCAGAGACTCTTTCAGCAATCAAGCGCTTAACATTCGTGATATGATTGGTTCACTCGTCCAAGGTAATCAACCCTCTTCTTCGGGTACTCTTCCGAGTAACACCGTTGCGAATCCAAGAGGGGAGATGAAAGCAATCACCACACGTAGTGGAAAAGGTTATACGGAACCCGAGCTTCCTACACCTCCACCCGTGATTGTGAACAAGGAAAAAGAGCAACTTTCCTCACCTCCTTCACCTTCTATCCCCATTTCCCCACCACCCGTGGTTGTGAGTGATCCTATTCCCCTAAAGCCTTCTTCTTCATCCAATATACCTTATCCTTCAAGGTTGAGGAAAGAGAAGCAAAAGAGCAAGGATGATATTCAAGTTTCGAACTTTCTAAAAAGGTTTAAACAATTGAATTTTAACATCTCCCTTGCCGAGTCTCTCGCTCACATGCCCAAATACGCTAAGATGTTTAAAGATCTTCTCAGTGATAAGGAGAAACTCCTCGATATTGCTCAGACCCAACTTAATGAGAATTGCTCCGCCGTTCTCTTAAGGAAATTGCTCACCAAACTTGATGATCCGGGTCGCTTCTTGATTCCTTGCAACTTCCCGGGAGTAGAGAATTGCATGGCCCTAGCCGATCTAGGTGCCAGTATAAACTTAATGCCTTTAAGTGTTTGGAAGCAATTATCTCTCCCCGAGCTAGTCCCCACCAAAATGACTTTGGAATTAGCCAACCGTACGGTTGCTTATCCAGTGGGGATAGCCGAAGATGTCTTTGTTGGCGTTGACAAATTCACCTTCCCGGCAGATTTTGTTGTCGTTGACTACGAGATGGATCCTCGTGTTCCATTATTCGTTGGACGTCCATTCCTGAGGACCGGTCGCACTCTCATTGATGTAGCCGCGGGCGAAATAATCATGAGAGTTGGTGACGATAAAATTGTCTTCAACATGGGTAAGATTTCTAAGCAACCTTATTCATATGAGAGTGTTAATGCTATTGATGTTCTCGATGAGGCTTGTGAAGAACATTTTCATGATGCTTGTAAAAGTACTCTATCTTCTCTACCCAATGTTGAGACCGTTGCCTCAATTGCTCCGGCATTGACTCCTTTTGGAGAAAGTGACTTGGATGATTTCGAAGCTAGCTTGGGTCCTCTCGATATTAAGTATGATGATTCTTCCACTAATTGGGATGAAGACATTCGTACTATTGAGAGACTTCTCAATGAAGACCCATTTCCTCCTCCCTCTCCTAAAGAGGTGACTAATGATGATCCATCGTTAGTTACACTATCTATTGAGGATCCTCCTACTCTTGAGCTTAAGGACCTACCTCCTCATCTTGAGTACGTTTTCCTTGAAGACAACAAGAAGTTACCGGTCATCATCGCGAAGGACCTGAAAGAAGAAGAAAAAGCCCGACTTGTCGCCGTGTTGAAGAAGCATAAAAGAGCTATCGCTTGGAAAATCTCCGACATCCGTGGAATTGATCCTCAATTCTGCACACATAAAATTCTCATGGAGGACGACTTCAAGACCACAATTCAAATCCAACGAAGGGTGAATCCTAAAATCCATGAAGTCATCAAAAAATAGGTTATCAAACTTCTTGATGCGGGTATGATTTACCCTATTTCGGATTCACCATGGGTTAGTCGAGTCCATTGTGTGCCTAAGAAAGGCGGAATTACCGTTGTGCCCAATGCAAACAACGAGTTGATTCCTACCCGTCTCGTTACTGGGTGGAGAGTTTGTATAGACTACCGCAAACTCAATGATGCCACGAGAAAGGATCATTTCCCTCTACCTTTTATGGACCAAATGCTTGAACGTTTAGCGAGTAATGAATATTACTGCTTTCTTGATGGTTTCTCAGGTTATTTCCAAATACCCATCGATCCCCAAGATCAAGAGAAGACAACATTCACTTGTCCCTATGGCACATTTGCTTATAAAAGAATGCCTTTTGGCTTATGCAATGCCCCCGGGACTTTCCAAAGGTGCATGTTAGCTATCTTCCATGACATGGTTGAGCAAACCATGGAAGTTTTCATGGATGATTTCTCGGTCTTCGGGGATTCCTTCTCTTCTTGCCTTGCCAATTTGGAACGTATGCTTAAGCGGTGCGAAGACACTCGCCTTGTTCTGAATTGGGAAAAATGCCATTTTATGGTTAAAGAAGGCATTGTGCTAGGACACAAAATCTCTAATGACGATCTTGAAGTCGACCGTGCTAAAGTAGATGTCATAGCCAAATTACCTCCACCTTCAACCGTGAAGGGTGTGAGAAGTTTTCTGGGTCATGCGGGCTTCTATCGTCGATTCATTCAGGATTTCTCTAAATCGCTCGTCCGATGACCCACTTCTTGGAAAAAGATACTCCTTTTATCTTTTCTAAAGAGTGTCTCAAAGCCTTCAATCTTCTCAAGGATAAGCTAACTGAGGCACCGGTCTTGGTTACCCCTAATTGGGAGCTACTCTTTGAGTTGATGTGCGATGCTAGCGAGTTTGCTATTGGTGCGGTTTCGGGACAAAGGATCAACAAACACTTCCAACCAATCCAATATGCTAGCAAAACAATGACGGGGACTCAATTGCATTATACGACAACCGAAAAAGAGCTTTTAGCTGTTGTCTATGCTTTTGAAAAGTTTCGCCCCTATCTTGTTTTATCCACCACCATCGTATACACGGACCATTCCGCGTTGAAGTACTTGATGACTAAACATGACTCTAAGCCAAGACTTCTCCGCTGGGTTTTACTCCTTCAAGAATTCAACATTGAAATTCATGACAAGAAGGGTGCTGAAAACCTAGCCGCGGATCATCTGAGTTGACTTGAGGATCCATATCAAGGGGATCATCCGAACAAAGAGATCAATGACTCTTTCCCCCTTGAGACCTTAATGTCTATAAATCTCAATCTTGATGGCACCCTGTGGTTTGCCGATATTACAAACTACTTAGCGGGTGGTGTTCTCATCAAAGGGTTAACATCCCAACAAAAGAAGAAGTTCTTGAACGATGTTAAGACTTACTTTTGGGATGACCCTTTTCTATTCAAACAATGCGCTGACTTGATTATTCGCCAATGTGTTGACGGACCGGCAGCTTTTGACATTCTCCAAGCTTGCCACAAAGGACCCACCGGTGGTCACTTTGGTCCCAATTACACCGCCAAAAAAGTGTTTGATTCGGGATTCTATTGGCCCACCATTTATCGTGATGCTCACGAGATGGTTAAACATTGTGATGCTTGCCAAAAACAAGGCAAGATCACACATAAAGATGAGATGCCTCAAAATTTCATACAAGAATGTGAAATCTTTGATGTATGGGGCATCGACTTTATGGGGCCATTCCCCTCTTCTAAAGGCAACAAATACATCCTTGTCACTGTCGACTACGTTTCTAATGGGTTGAAGCCAAAGCTTTACCCACTAACGACACGAGGGTGGTTTGTAATTTCTTGAAACAACTGTTTGCTCGATTCGGTGTTCCTCATGCTATTATCAGTGACCGTGGGACTCATTTTTGCAACGATCAATTTGCAAGAGTCATGGCTAAGTATGGTGTCAATCACCGTCTTTCCACCGCTTATCATCCTCAAACCAACGGTCAAGCCGAGATATCCAACCGTGGATTGAAGAGAATTTTGGAACGTACTGTGGGAGAGCATCGTGCCTCGTGGGCCGATAAACTTGATGATGCTCTGTGGGCTTTCCGCGCCGCCTATAAGACACCGATTGGTTGTACACCTTATCGTCTTGTGTACGGGAAAGCTTGCCACCTCCCTATCGAGCTGGAACATAAGGCATACTGGGCCTTGAAGTGGGCTAACTTCGACATCAACAAAGCCGGTGATTTTCGCAAGATTCAACTCAATGAGCTATAAGAATTGAGGAATCAAGCTTACGAGAACTCATTGATCTACAAGGAGAAGACCAAGATTATCCACGATGCTAAAATCAAGAACCGAGAGTTCCACGTTGGTGATCAAGTCTTACTCTTTAACTCTCGGTTGAAGATCTTCTCAGGCAAGTTGAAGAGCCGCTGGTCTGGTCCATTCACCATCGCCAATGTTTTTCCCTATGGCACCATTGAGCTTTCTCAGCCAAATGGGCCCAACTTTAAGGTGAATGGCCAGCGTTTGAAATTGTACTTTGGTGAGGACATCTCTCGCGAGATGATTCCATCCCTCACCATGTTTCCTTTGAATTAGTTCGGGACCGAGTCAGGCTCGCGACTCGGTAAACAAAAACAAGCGCTCCTCGGGAGGCAACCCGAGTATCTATCCCCCTTTCCTGTTTTTCATCTTAAGTGTAGGGGGAGCTATATAGGTTGCTTGTATTTGGATGGTGATGTGATTACAGGGATAAGTGCACTCTTGGAATCTTTGAAGAACCGTGCTCCCATGTTATCCGCAATACCGGTTCTATCTCTCAACTATCGTGATTCAATTGTCTTTACACTCACATTTAAAATTGATCACGTTAGTCGTCTTCTCCTTAGCTTGATTTAACCAACGTGCACAATGTCATAAGTGTAGGGGAGACTTTTCCCACATGCTTAAACATTGAGGACAATGTTTATCTTAAGTGTAGGGGGACTTCTATCGAAGTTTTAAGTGGACTTTTCCATTAAAATGCCTTCATTTAACCGGAAAATCATCTTTTTCAACATTTTTTCAAATTTTTAATTAACTTTGGCCATTTAGTCGTAATTTTTAAATTTTTTATTGTTACTTTCATATGTATATATCCCGCAATAAAGTCAAAAATATTAATAAAGTGGTGTAGCTAGTTTTGAAATCTTTGACATATTAGGCCCGTTGCGATTATTTTGACTCAACCCGAATAGACTTGTCTAAGTTTATTCTAGCTAGTATCCTTAACCATGTAGACCTTAATTGGTTTATTAGGCTAAACATCCATGAGTCTCATTACTTGAGATTTTAGATTATGGAGGACGAGAAATGATAGAGTCAATTATAAGTCGGTATTCTTGCACAAGCTCACTTGGTGTAATTATTTGCCTATTCTCCCATCACTTGCTAATAATTTATCTGCAATAAGTAAGGTCGTACGATTTGAAAGGTTACTTAGCTTCTAGCCCAAGATCGTTTAAAAGTTGCTTGGTAATGATAAGAGTTCATAGCCAAGGCATAACTTATGAAGCGGGGCGCGAAGATTGGCGAGTCCAAAAAGGCCCTAACAAGGCATGAGGATTCCATTTTATTGCTAAAGATCAAAGGTGATGTGAAAAGCATTATTCCCAAAATCGATATGAAGGATCAAGACTCACGACGAAAAGCAATCAACTCCCGTAAAGATCATGGAGAAGTCTATCCGAAAAGACCCTAACAAGGTATGAGGATAAATAGATCCAAGTCCGAAAAGGTGGCGGATCGTTGTATCTCAAAATCCCAATTAGAGATTGAATAAATAATCATGAAGTCGTGGTCAACAAAGTTGGAGTACCCCTCAAAAGTCTCCAAGTGAAGAAACTCTATTAACGAAGAGAAGACCATTATCTCAAGAACGTCTCTCGAAGATATGAAGTATGAAGTACATGCCAAATATCGGCCCGAGAAAGGTCTCAAATCGTGAACCGAGTTATGCCAAGATATGAACTTTTTGATATCCCGAGAAGCAGTTTTAAGAGATTTTGTCCTTTAGCTAACTATTGATCAAATCGTCCTACTTTGCTTTCAGCCTAAATAAACTATCGAAATAAGTCCAAAAATGCATCTTCATGATCATTCTATGTAGATTTGTAAATCTATGCTTATGATTTTAGAGAGAGAAAGAGATAGAAAGATGGTGGATTTCACACTTCTAGAGAGAGAAAGTTAAGAACAACTATGTGTAAATTATGAAAAACCACACCCTCTCCATCAAAGGAGAGGGTTTATATACCCAAGCCCTTGTCATGGGCTTGGGCTTACATTTGGCCGCCGGCCCATACATTTCATGGGCTCGGTTTTGGGCTTTGGTTAAGTAAATGCAAATGACTAAACTACGAGCTATTACACGAACTAACGTTGGAGTGACCGATCCTTCCTAATACGTAAAACGTATTTCCAACAATCTCCCCCTAAGGGAGGTCACTCCAAACAAGGGCGTTACCCAAGTTACAATAATAAGAAAAACCTAGCATACTATGCTTGTCTTGAGCTCGTAGTCTTCGTCTTTCTTTTCCTTCTTTTTCTTTTCTGGTGAACATGCTGATGTGATCTTTGATATCAATCTTTGATCATCAATCTCTTGCCTTGATCTCGTGCATCCATCACTTGTGATCTTCGCCTCTTCGTGACACCATGTCCCACATACTTATACCTTCGTAATTCTTGAAAGCTTCAGAGTTTGAAACAGCGGAAGACTTAACTTTTAGGCTTTCTTGAATTAGATGAGATATTAAGTGCATAAAGTATAAGCATGCAGGGACGACTTCTTCTTGGATCCCGCAACGCCACCGTCTTCAAATGCCGCAACATAAGTAGACACGAACGAAATGGCTTTGAACATTTCATTCTAAATCGGTAGCATTTTACCTCCGGTCGGTGAAGACCGTTGGACGATATTAGATATCGTACCCGTGACGGATAGTTTCAATTAAGTAACTTCCTGACAGGATTTCGCGGGTAAACCCGTTCTCTTTATTCGACCGTCCAAAGCTGACTGCGAACATAAAGAGTGAATCATTTGGATTATAATATCCGCATGATTTGAAGCCGTCAATTCATGTTCCTGGAACAAGTGAAATTCAATTAAGAACCGCACCATCGTTGCTTTCCAGTTGTCACGAGCTTGATTCGTATAGAATCTTGCAAGTTACCTACCAAGTGCTGTTTGAGGTTAACACTAGAAGGATTTCCACTCATCACTGTGAACACTAAGGTATCACTCTGAGTGTTCTGGCAAGATCACTAAGATATTGCGTAGAGGCCTGGAACGTGTTTAAGTTCAGTTAAGAATTAAACAACTGTTGCTTTCCAGTTATCACAAGTTTGATTCATAAAGAATCGCACAAGTCACCTACCATGAGCTTTTTGATGTTCGCTCAAGAAGGATTTCCATCTTCATTGTAAATACTTTCGTATTACTCGGATGTTCAGGCAAGATCATGAAGATTTTGTGTAGGACTCTTAAAATCTTTCTTACTTTTCACAGTGTGTGAAGAAGCAAGGGAATATGAAAGTGTGTCCTAATGAGATATTTGATGATCTCAAATGGCTCTAGACTCGATCGTGCACTTTGGATTTTAGTGATCGGAGGCTGGAGAGGAGTGCCACCTTTTCAATACCAATTTATTCGGAGTGAATAAATCAATAGATAACGTGTTGTCTCCGTGTGATTAAAACAAATACCTTTTGAGAGATATCTGAGTTAGCTGGGATGGGTTGTGCATTGCATCACTGGGTCCATGATGTCTGTCTTCAATATCGAGAATCATTAAAAATGATCTCAATAGCATATGTATTGACCCGGTTTCTGCCTATGTTGTAAGGAGGGCTTCTTTCTTTACACCCTTTATCTTTACAATTCTTTTTCATTCTTCAACCCCTTCAATGCTTACCAATACGTCATAACTAGCACCTTGTTGTGATTGTTCCAGTGCTAACTTAAGTACTTGGTCGGCATTCAGCTACGTTCACAATCTTTCTCCATCTTTCCTAAGGACTACTATTTCTAGCTATGGAATGTCCTTGGGAAGATTCCTCCGGTTCTGGAAGAATCATAGGACTTAACCTATCCTACCATCCTTATGTCACCACAATCTTCATCGTCGTGAAATAAATGGGTTTTGGGTAAGTATGAATCACCATGAAATCCATTTTAGATATGCAAATCCATTTTGCTCCCCCTTAACATATGCCACGATATTCGAAAACATTTCGCATATGTCGGGATGAGCCAGCACTTTAAGTCAAACCATTAGTGATAATATCTCATATTAAATCACATTTTCTCCCCCATATTAAAAATATTAACCCAATCGATGTTTTTAATATCAATTGATTTAATGAAGTTTTAACAAAAGTTTCGGGAAGAAAAATGCAAGTCCATTTTATCTTCATGATATCAAACGCATGAGATATGATATCGATTTGTAGCCTGATCACATATTCACCATATTAAAAAAGAATTGACAAGGTTGGACCTGATAGATGAGAACATCATATGATAAGATCAAATGGTTCTTGTCAGCATATGTTGGTCGCTTCGTCACGTCTGAAGTCATCTCTTGACACCACATGTACGATTGGTATTGTTGTCTTGACACCAACTTGTGAGCTTGGCACGTTCGGCATCGAAGATTCTGAATGCTTGACAATTGCTCCCCCTCAATTGTTGACCCGTGTTCTATCGAAAGAGCTGTAGTCGTCGGTTGAGTAGTCGCATCGTCGAGTATGTAGATACCAATTGTAGATAGCATGGTTGTAGAGATGATAGCTTCATAAAAACAAGACTTCTCTTGTTTTAACAAATAAATGCACTGAAGCGTACATATATTTGTGTTAGACCAAGTTATAAAGTAAACTTGATCCCTTACAAGGTTTTAAAGTAAACCTTGCCCGAGAAAATTAATTCCCGTTGTGAGCCAAAGCTTTCATAAGAAATACCTGACTTTAATGTGAAAACCGGGTTGCAGTCTGAAATAACTACAAGCCATTTTGGCATGTTTTATGAAATATTTACAACTTTTGTACGAACTCTATTTATGGCGTCGTGTCGATATTAATCAACATTTCTAAGGCCGTAAATATTATCGTACCAAAAGACATGCCTTTGAAAAATAAAGTAAAAAAATATTTTTGGATTTTTCTGAATTTTTCAATTTTTATGGTTTTTATATGGTTTTATATTTTTGTATTTTGCTTTTGAGGATAAAAATATAAACAATATATACAAATGATCACCAAGGATACGGAGAATAGTTTTACCAAGACTATTCTTTCGCTTCATCTGCTAGTTCCTTAAGAGTCTCAGGCGAGAAGGTTCTCATTCCTAGCTTGTCGGCCAAAAATTCAATTCGAGCACGATCTAAAGCCTTCGTGAAAATATCCGCCAATTGATACTCAGATCGGACAAAGTAAAGCTCGATTACTCCATTTTCCACTTGCTCCTTGATGCAGTGGTAGCGAATGTCAATATGCTTCGACCGGGAGAATTGAACGTTGTTGCAGCATAAGGCAATTGCACTTTTGTTGTCGCAGTACATCGGAATCTTGTTGAAACCTAGACCATAGTCGGTTAATTGTGATCTCATCCAAAGAATTTGAGCACAGCAACCGGACATAGCTATGTATTCTGCTTCCGTACTTGAAATTGCAGCGCTTTTCTGCCTTTTCGATGCCCAACTGATTAGTCGATCTCCTAGTAGTTGCAAAGTTCCACTCGTGCTACGCCTTGTATCTTGACAACCTGCGTGATCCGCATCTGCATATGCCATTAGTGCAATAGAAGAGTCCTTCGAATACCAAAGTCCCCGATTAATGGTTCCTTTAAGATATCGAAAGATCCTTTTAACAGTAGCTAAGTGTAACTCAGTAGGCCTAGTTTGATACCTGGCACACATACATATAGCAAACTGAAGATCAGGTCGACTGGCTGTGATATACAGAAGAGTACCGATCATTCCACGATAAAGTGTCGGATCAACGGCAACTCCATGCGGATCTGCATCAAGCTTAGTTTTCTCCACCATTGGAGTGTCCACGGGGTCGCAAGATTCCATCTTATATTTCTTAAGCGATTCAAGGGCATATTTGGATTGATTGATAAAGATGCCTCTGGGACTCTGAGATATCTGAAGACCTAAGAAGAATGATACCTTGCCCATCATTGACATCTTAAACTTGGAAGACATGAGTGTCCCAAACTCATCCGATAAGGTTTGGGTCGAGGCTGCAAATATAATATCATCAACATATATTTGTACCATAATCATATCTTTACCTCGTTTCTGAATGAACAGCGTGGGATCCACCTTTCCTTTTGCGAAGCCTTGAGTAATGAGGAATTGTGACAATAGATCATACCATGCGCGTGGAGCTTGCTTCAACCCATAGAGAGCCTTCTTAAGCTTGTACACATGATTAGGATAATTAGGATTCACAAAACCATCCGGCTGTTGAACATAGATTTCTTCCTTGATTTCACCATTAAGAAATGCCGTCTTCACATCCATCTGAAAGACGATCATATTCATATGGGCTGCATAAGCGAGGAATAGTCTAATAGCTTCCAAACGGGCAACAGGTGCAAAGGATTCCATAAAGTCGACGCCCAATAATTGCTTGTATCCACGAGCTACTAGTCGAGCTTTGTTTTTCAATATTCCGCCTAACTCATCGAGTTTCACCTTGTAAACCCATTTCAAAGTGAGTAATTGCACTTGATCCGGGCATGGGACAAGTTCCCATACTTCAAGACGTATAAACTCATTAAGTTCTTCTTGCATAGCTTCTATCCAACAAGATTGAGTGAAAGCTTCTTTCCATGTCTTAGGTTCAACTTCAGTGAGAAAAGCATCAAAGTGACAAAACATTGCACTTTCTTGTAACTGACTTCGTGTGGATACCGGACGATTAGGGTCACCAATAATAGAATCTATAGGATGATCCTTTGTCCACTTGCTGTCATGTTCACGAATCCGTGGATTGGAGTAAACTGTAGAAGGAGCTTCCTCTGAGGTGGACGACCCGGCTTGATTAGGGTCGGGAATAGATACACCAAAGAATGGAAGTTCACGCATTTGAGCGAATTCCAAATCGTGATCATCATCATCCTCTTCATCATCAATAGGCATGACATGGGTAGTTGTTACTTATGTTGGTTGAGAATTACTCGTTGTTGGTATATCTTGACCAATTGTTGGTGCAGATGTGTCTGATTGTGCTTCGGTTGCTGGAGCGACAACTTCGGTTATCGGAGCTATTACCTCAGGTTCTGGAGCAACAATACTTGGAGGAGTAAAGAATTAATCAAAGAACGGTTGAAACAACTTATCCCATTCATTCCTGGTAGGTGGTATAAATGATGAAGTAGGGTTGTTTGGGACAAGACCAGAACTAATATTACTGGGTCCCATTTCATGAAGTGCGGGTTCAGAGCTGCTTTGCTCAGAAGCCATTGCTGTCAGCTCATCAAAATCAACATTCATAGTTTCAAGGATTTTGCGAGAGTTACGGTTGTAGATTCGGTATGCCTTCTTTGCGGGTGCGTAACCAATGAAAATACCAATATCAGCCTTTGGTTGAAGTTTTCCCAAATTGTCACCATCATTATTTGGATAGCAAAGAGAACCGAATACATGAAGATAGGATAAATCTGGTACTTTTCCATGGAGAAGCTCATAAGGTGTTTTACCATGGCGTTTACGAATTAGTGACCGGTTTTGGGTGTACACTGCTGTAGATACTGCTTCTGCCCATAAAAACAATGGAGCCTTTGCGTAAATTAACATCGTTCTAGCAGCTTCCATAAGTGTGCGATTTCGCCTTTCAACGACACCGTTTTGCTGTGGAGTGCGAGCAACGGATGTTTCATGAGAAATGCCAACTTCTTCATAATAATCACGCAAAATTTGATTCACAAATTCGGTTCCATTATCTGTACGAATGCGTCGGACAGTAGTGTTGAGACGCACTTGAATCATCTTGAGAAATCTGATGATGAATTTAGGTGCCTCATTTTTTGCTTTAAGAAATTTCACCCATGTAAACCGAGAGTAATCATCGACAATGACGAGGATGTACTTTTTGCCACTAAGACTTTCAACACGCATTGGCCCACAAAGATCCATATGCAACAGATAAAGTTTCTCTTGGTTGGTGTCTTCAGTCTTGGGTTTGTAAGACTTCTTAGTGCTTTTCCCCATTGTACACGCGGAACACAAATGATCCTTGTGAAATGATAGTTTAGGAAGACCACGAACAAGTTCGTTTTTCGCCAAGTGATTAATAGCATCAAAGTTAAGATGAGATAACCGTCGATGCCATAACCATGACTTAGTCTTCGATGCTTTGGAGAGAAGACATACGGGAGAAGCGGCCATCATGTCTTGTAAAGACAAAGTATACAAATTATTCCCTCGAGTACCTTTCAATAAATCAACCCCTTCCAAATTACGAATGAAGCAGGTATGCTCTCGAAAAGCAACTTCTAGGTTTGCATCACAAAATTGTCCCACAGAAAATAAGTTGTGACCGAGACCTTCCACGTAATACACTCTTGAAATTATAACATTCCCAATATGATATTCACCATAACCCATTATCTTTGCAATATGATCATTTCCAAATCGAACCGTACCAAGAAACTTGCTGACGAAATTTCTGAGCTGAGAGCGATCTCCGGTCATATGCTTGGAGCAACCAGAGTCCAAATACCAGAGAACAATTTGGACCACCTGTTTTCAATCACAACAGTAGACAATGCATTGGAAACTATTGGTTCCGGAGTGTTAGCAGATACAGATATGTTATTATCAGAATTGCTAACATTTTTGTTATCCTTAGATTTCCTGCATTTTCTAATGTGAGTTTTAGCATTTACAGGTTTTACTGTTCCAACTTTCTTAGGTTTTGGATTATTCGCGGGCACTACAGTGGGAGTAGACCTATTTAAAGGGCACTTGGTTCCTACAGTAGTGTCGGTGTTCCTAGTTAAAGGACACGCTTGTGTTTTGGTAGCCTTGGTACTCCTAGTTAAAGGGCACGCTTTCTTCACTTCAGTGGGAGTGATCCTAGTTAAAGGGCACGTATTTCCTACTATAGTGAAAGTTCTACCAGTGGGGCGCCACATCCAACCAACTTGGGTTAACACTTTCCCAGTCGGTTTCCATTCTAATCCATTTTTCCGGGCCTGCATCTCATTCACATGGTCAATAAGGCAAGAATCATGATGACTAGAAAACATACATTTATTGCAATTCCAACATTTATTCACAGTAGGCTTAGAACGCTGCACAACCGCAGAGCCTTTAGGTTTAGCTACATGATTCTTTTTATTCAAAACAGAAATAACATTCCTAGGATGGGCTTCTACTTTCTTCTTCACTTGACTACTAGATGGGGGCAAGATCCTATCATTCTTCTTGTTTCTCTTAAGCTTAGATCTTTGAGCCTTAGTAGTGGTGCTTACTCCTGTAGAAGGCAACACGGGAATATTAGAAGCTGGTTTTGATTCCGCCTTATCTTTAGTGACCAAAGTTTGAGATGGTTTAGTCTTAGGGCCCTTGTTAAGTGGTGTGACGGCTATAAGGTTCTTTTTTATTGCACTAGAGGACGATGCTGAGATAGTGGCTGCGTTATCCACAACATTCTTACCTTTTAGAGTACGAAGTGTTTCCTTTAACTCAGCCAAGACCAAATTCTTATCACAAATTTGTTCCCTCAAATCAGATATTTCCATCGACTTTCGATTCAATTGTTCAGTCAATGATTGATTCTGTGCAGTGGTATCAACACATGCGGGCTGTACTGAATCGAAGAGTCGTGTATTTTTCTGTTTTAAGTTATCAACTTTGGACAAAATCTTGGAAACTCGATTATCTAGGTCCAGTTTAAGATTCTCAGCGGCCTCAAGTACGTTCACACAGTTAAGCTCCTTAGATTTCTCTATGTCTATCGGCAAAGAGTTAGCAACTTTGTCACTTGGCTGACGCTGTTTTGATTGTAAATTCAATCGAAAATTGTTTTCAAGATTTGCATCATCGATATTAACACCTTCGAATGACGTTTCAAAGATTTCTTGAATAAATTGCTGCTTGCATTCAAGCGAAATACAATGTGTTTGAATCTCATCAAAACGTTTTGAAAGCGAAGAATATGAATCTTGAAGCTTTAAAAATTCAGCGTCAGATTCGTGACAAGTACTATCTACCACAGTATCCACAGATTCAACATTATGCACAATAGAATCATTATCAACACTTGTATTCACACAGACAGAAACTATATCATGAGATATCACTTGATTCAAAAGCAGATCATTATGGCGTGAAACCCGTTCTATTTCAAGTAAACTGTTTTCATAAGCATCTTCCATTTCATTGAAAACACGTCTAACTTCTTCTATTTCCAAAAACAAATCTTGATCAATATTACGAAGACAAGCTTTAACATTCTTTACAAACGGAACAATTTCATCTCGAAACGCAGCTCTAGTGTGCTCAAAGTTCCATTCACCTTCCGTTATGGCCGTGGCCGTCGTACGTTCCAAAATGACCTTGTCAAAATCGGCCAAGTGTTGGTGAACCGTATTTAAGTTAACGGACGCCTTACTTACCGGTGGAATTAACTTGGTTAAATCCTTTTTGACGAGTGTAGGAGACGTACTAGGAAGGTTTTCATTTGACAAACTTTGGGGCACAAGAACTGTTAATTCTGCTAATTCCTTTTGTAAGCGAATGCGTGTCTTTTTCGAAAATTGATCTTTGTTATGTTGATCATAATCAATTGTATGGAATTTTGAAAGCATTTTAGAATGAGTTTCATCCCCAAGTGATTGTGTCTCCTCAGTACTACGAACAAAAGGTGCTTCTTTCGATTTTCCAATTATGGTCATGTCATAAAGGCCGGGAATATATTCCTGAGCTTGTTTTGCATAACCGGGATTAGGTGGTAAATCTTGAAGACGCTTAAGTTCGAATTCTTTAAATGATTTAGTTAAAAGATGAACCTTTTCTGTGGAAGCGTATTGTTTTAAAAGCTGTTGTTCTTTGAATTTAAGAAGTTTGGTAGCATTAATTTCCGATTCAACCTTTTTAGACTCGAGAGTTTCGAAATCCATTTTAAGTTTCTGAAAATCATTGACAACCGACTCTTTTTCTTTTAATTCATTGGAAAGATTAGCTTTTAATGATTCTATTTCTTTCAAGTGTTCAATCTTTTCAAAACGAAATTGGTCAAATTCAGAACACGTTATTTTCTCTTCTTGAGGGACCATTTCAAAAGTTTTGATCTTTTCTTTATGCAACTCAAGCTCAGCAGTTAGGGTGGAATTCGTATCTACGGATTGTTTGAGGGCCATATGCATTTGATCAATAATATGTTTAGGCACCATGACCAAATCATGTTGAGCATAAGATTCCATACCCGTCGTAGCATTTGGTTGAGGTTCACTCAAATGTGTAGGATTGGGTACCACATCATTTGAGTTACTAGTTCCCGAATGCTGTTCGAGGTTGTCATTTTCATGCCCAACTTGATGTTGGTTATCATCAATATTATTAGATGTGGTTGGTACCTCACTGATGACATCAGAACCGTAGTGAGAGAGATTAGCAACGAGAGCAGCTTGGGCAGAGTGAATGTCATCACAATCCGAATCGTATGCATCAAGATCATCCGCTTGATAAGCTGCATTAGAAGTGGAAACAACTGCAATGCCTTCAGTATCTGCTGCCCCTGGGTCTGCAAGAAATGCCAACTCCTCTGAATCTAAAATCTTTCCCTTAGACTGAGCATCAACCAAATACATCTTCTCACGAAACCATGCATCATCCCTTCTCCTTTTCGGCTGAGTGCATTCCCTAGCCATGTGACCTTGTCCTCAGCAATTGTAGCAAGTCACAACCTTCTTAGGACCAATAGGACTCCCATTTCCACTAGCTTGAGAATTCACAGCTTGATTGTTCCCAGTCCTTGTAGGAGGTCTATATGAATTTTGCCTTCCCTGAATAGGTTGCACCGTCACTTGACCATCTTGAACAGTGGCTTGTTGTCGAGGATTTGATGAGGTGCGGAGCTGATTGTTTGTTGGTGGAAATCCTCTAGTTGCAACAAGTTTTGACAAGTAGGCGGTGAGATGGTTTAAAACATCAGCTGGCGTATCATTTGGAGTAAAGACCGGTGCTTGGATTGGGGGAAGTTCATTAGAGTAGAAAGCTTGTGCTGGTTGTGCTTCAATTGGAAAATATCCTTGCTGAGGAGTATAGCCCATTGGAGAAGTGTTGGCTTGTGATGGTGATGTCTGATATGGTGGTTGCTGTTGAAAAGATTGTTGATGAACACTTTGTTGATATTCTTGTTGTGGCATCATTGGTGGTTGATAAGATGGTTGCTGTGGTTGCTGATAGATGTGTGGTGGTGGCTGCTGCAAGTATGATGGTTGTTGATAAGTATAAGCCATGTTTTGTTGAGAAGCATACATTGCAAGTGGATCATGAACTTGAGGTGTAGACAACCGAGCCTCGATCACATGGCATTCATGTTGTTGAAGAAAAGCTTGAAGTTGATCCACATTGGTGTTATGCAAGTCCTTAGCCAATTTAACATCCGTCACGTATTTTTTCCATTCTGGAGGAAGAGTGTTCAAATACTTGGTGTTCAATTGAAAGGTAGGAATTGTCATGCCATAGATATTGAGCTCATTCAACAATAGGGTAAATCTCAGATAGTAATCATTGAGAGTCTCCCCTGGCACATAGGCAAACTTATCAAAAGTATCATAAAGCTTACACTCTCGTTCTTGTTTAGTTAACGAGGTGCCTTGCATTAGAACACGAATTCTATCCCATAACTCTTTGGCAACTTTATGTTTGCTGACGAGTTTGTAGACATCTGGAGGAAGGGCTTGGAGAATGATGTTTGTAGCATACTTATCACATTTGTCTTGAATCTTCATATCTCCAGTCAATTCACCCGTTGTGCGAGGACGAGTGGTCGTACCTTCCGTCACAGTACCATAATCTAATGGTCCATTGAGCACTGATGCCCAAATTAGATGTCCATTCTCCTTGTTCAACATATAAAGTTCCATTCGGGAAGCCCATTCCTCATACATAGTCTTCACCAACATTGGTGGACGATTGTCCGTACCCGAGAGGATGGACTTATCCGTAAGAGATGTATACTCCATTTCAATAAGTTAAGATTTACAAAGTTGATCGAACAATGAAATAAGGTTAAGTATTTTTGTGTTGTTGTGAGTTAAAACCGAGAAACAATGTTAAAATCCCCTAAAATATGTTCTCGATAAACCAAAAATTCCAAGTCAAAATGATTTTTGGATTGTCGGAATGTCAGATCAGAATGTCACACTATCTTAATGTCCAGATCGCAATGACTTATCGGAATGATTCAGATCGCAATGTCCTATCGGAACGATTCAGATCGCAATGCCTATCGGAATACTCAGATCGCAAAGCCCTATCGGAATGTTCAGATCGTAAAGACCTATCGGAATGTTCAGATCGCAAAGACCTATCGGAATGTTCAGATCGCAAAGTAGCTGACAAAATTTAGGCAGAGTAACGACTTAAATTACTTCCTTATACCCGTCGGAATCCCAGATCGCAAAGTACGATCGGAATGACCAGATCGGAATAAGTAATAAAACTCCCACGATCGCAATGTAGAAACCAATCCCTTTCCGATGGACGGTTATTGCGATGGAAGCCCAAGTACAATTTGTACTTTCCGATGGATGTTTCTGCTTAAATTTCGGAATGAAGAACAAAGCCTTTTTGCACTTTTGATCCAAGAAAGATTGTGTTTTAACCAAAATCAAGACACCAAAAACACTACAATCCTACTGAATACGTTATGCTTCTTAAAATCACGAACAAACACAAAAAAATTTTGATGATTCGGCAAAATGAACTCAAAAAGCCACGAAATGCTTATAAGAACATACGAATCACACAAACAAACCTATATTTCATCCCAAGCTCTTGATACCATTTGTGGATTTGTAAATCTATGCTTATGTGTTAGAGAGAGAAAGAGATAGAGAGATGGTGGATTTCACACAAAGCTAGAGAGAGAAAGTAATGTTTACTATGTGAAAAATAATGAAAACCACACCCTCTCCATCAAAGGAGAGGGTTTATATACCCAAGCCCTTGTCATGGGCTTGGGCTTACATTTGGCCGCCGGCCCATACATTTCATGGGCTCGGTTTTGGGCTTTGGTTAAGTAAATGCAAATGACTAAACTACGAGCTATTACACGAACTAACGTTGGAGTGACCGATCCTTCCTAATACGTAAAACGTATTTCCAACATTCTAAGACAAAAATAAATTATAAGAGATACACCTAGGAATAAGGGAGTTTAAGCATATAATTAAGCCATGTGTGTAAGTGTTTGAATTGCTAACTTATAATAACAATGATCTCGTTTTTAAGCTTAGTTTGGGGAACGTGAAACTTGAGGGTGATAAATCTTCGCAGCACCAAATCCCTAATGTAAGTCCTTGATCTCTTTGCAAGTTATTTCCATGAAGCTATTTTTAAGTGAAAATGGTTTTCTATCCTTTAGTTTATTTTAAAGTTTTAATTTCTCTTAGTACTTTAATTTTTGTTTAGTAGTATGTTAATAAGGCCAAGGTTAATTGATTATGAGAAAAATTTAAATTTGCTTTATCACTAAGCATTGCATGAGGGCATGGCAATGGTTAAGTGTAGGGGATTTGATAGGTGTGAAAACACCCATCCTTTTACCACTTATTTCTTGCTAAAACAAGACCAAAACGCGTATTTAATGTCATTTTTTGGGAATTATGCGTGGTTTGTGTGTTTGTTGTGTTTTTAGAGCCAACTGGATAAATATTGAAGAAAACATGGGATTGCACGGGTTTTATCGAGGAAAAAGACGAAAAGATGAAGTCTATAGTCCAAGAGATGCAAAAGATCTGAAGTCAATGGGCCTATTTGAAGATTTACCGAAGAAAAGGACCAAAGACGGAAGATTTACCTATGTCGAAGAAACTCAAGTCTATTAAATGAAGAAATTAAAAGACGAGTTGAATTTATTCTTCGACAAATCCCGAATCGAAATCGAAAACGTCAGCTTTTCTGAAAAGACGAGAAGACAAAAAGAAAGGGAGAAAGCCGACTCACCAAACCAAGGGAGAAGCCTATAAATACTCCTCCCATTTAGAATTCCACTAGTTTTTATTTCTGTTACATTTTTCCTATTTCGTAGGAAGAAAACCATCTCCCTTAAGGAGTGGTTTTCATCTTTGTTTGATTTTCTTCCAATCTTGTAAGTTTGATCTTTCCACTTTGTTTGTTGAATCCTAAATCATTTATACAAGTTTTCTTTTGATCTTTCCATTATCTTGTTCTTCATCTCTTATTGATTCTAAGTTCTTAAGTTTTATTTTTATGGTTTGATCATCTTAAGTAAGTGGGTTTTGTGTTTTTGTGGTTTTGGATTAAGGTTTACCTTAGGTAAATGATTCGTGGTGAAATTGGTATAAGTTTCGATTAAAAACTTGGTGAATTTTGAGTAAAAATTCGTGTTTCTTAAACCCCTGTTCTTCGCTATTTAGTTACTGAGTTTCCCCAGATTTCGAATAGGGAGTCTGGGATTGTGTTGGTTCGGAATACCCTATTATTCCGGATCAAGGTAGGATTTTGTTTTTTATTCGGAATATTCAAAATATTCCGAGTAGTGGTCATATTCTGAGTAGGGATTATTTTCCGAATAGAATTTCTTTTAAAAATATTCCGGATTGAGTTGTGAGTCTGTTGATCATTCGGAATATCCTGATTATTCCGCATAGGGGGTATTTTGTAAACATTCCGCATAGCTTCCTTTTTAATATATTCCGCCTGGGGATCTTTTCCAAATGTTCCGAATAGAGTTTCTTCCAAAATATTCCGAATAGGTTATTCCGCATAACCTCATATTCCGCATAGCTTTCTACGACCATTATTCCGCATAGGCTTCCTTGTCAAAACATTCCGCATGGCCAGAGTATTCCGCATAAGAACCAATGTTCCGGATAGAGCTGTTTTTCCGCATAGGAGTATTTATTCCGAGTAAGAGCCAGAATTCCGCATAGACATTCCGAATAGAACTTCCAGTTTTATTTTTCATCAAGGTACTTACTTTTTATCTAAATTCTAGCTTTATTATCAGTAATTGTCTTTAGTTTAATTTTATTATTTCTAGCACTTATCATTTTAGTAGATTTAGACCAAAGCTCCCCCTTTTTAGTCACCAATTACAACTATTCCACTTTTGACCGTGATCAATTCGAGAAGATACCGAGAACGAAACAACGACATATATCAATTGGGTACGAGCAACGCAAAGAAAGATCTTGCAAAACCTTTTTATTAACCAACCAAAAGTCAGTTATTAACGACCCGTGATCCCATGTACCCGTCTTCCTGATTCTATCCTAAACTCTTTTGATTCACTATTTTATATCCTTCAATATTAAAATAGGAATCGCTATAGTTGTCCTTCCCTTAGCAAGATTTAAACAACGTGCACAATGTCCTAAGTGTAGGGGAGTTTACTCCCACATGCTTAAACATTGAGGACAATGTTTATATCAAGTGTAGGAGGACTTCTATCGAAGTAAGTGGGATTTTCCATGATTTTGTCCTCATTTTAACCGGAAAATTTGATTTTTCGACATTTTTCAAAATTTTTAATCTATTTTGGCCTAGTAGTATAGTAGTATTTTCCTTTTTTATTGTTATTTTCTTTCTTTGCTAGAATAAATTTTTTAACAAAGTGGTTTAATTTTTCAAAGTCATGAATCTTTTGACTCAACCCGAGTTTACTTATCCAAGTTTACTCTAGCTAGTATCCTTAACGTGTTTAAGTCAAGTTTTGCTAGGCTTTAATTTAGGAAACTTTAAAACGCGAAAGTCTTAACTCTCACGGGTTAAGAACAAGAACTTTTCGCAAGTTCCTACAATTGATCCTAGAGAGTCGTTTATCAAGGGAACTTTAAAATGCGATTTCTAAACTTGAAAAAGTCTAAGAGTTTCCAAGATCCTATAGATGACTCAAAAACCCAAAACTTTGTTTTAATTGGCTAAGCATCCACGAGTCTCATTCCTTGAGATTTTAAATTGTGGAGAACGAGAGATGATAGAGTCAATTATAAGTTTGGTATTCTTTCGTGAATTTATGTGAGTTGATTATAAGCTTTTTCTCTCATCGCTTGTTAATAAATATATTTGCAATAAATAAGGTTGTACGATTTGAAAAGTTACTTAGCTTCTAGCCCAAGATCGTTTAAAAGTTGCTCGGTATTGATTAAAGTTCATAGCTAAGGCATAACTTATTGAAGCGGGATGCGAAGATTGGCGAGTCCGAAAAGGTCCTAACAAGGCATGAGGGCTACATTTTGTTGCTAAAGATCCCAAGTGATGTGAAGAATCATTTATCAAAAATCAATATGAAGGATCGAGACACACGACGAAAAGCAAATACTCCCTTAAAGATCATGAAGAAGTCTATCCAAAAAGGCCCTAACAAGGTATGAGGATAAATAGATCCAAGTCCTAAAAGGAGGCGGATCGTTGTATATCAAAGTCCAAAATAAAGATTGGAGAAAAATGAAGAAGTCGTGGTCCAAGTATGAAGAATCTCTCAAAAACTTCAAGTGAAGAAATTCCTATTATGAAGAGAAGACCATAATTTCAAGAACGTCTCTCAAGATTCGAAGTATGAAGTCGCTGCCAAATATCGGTCCGAGAAAGGTCTCAAATCGTGAAGCGAGTTATGCCAAGATATGAACTTTAAGAGGTCCTGAGAAGCAGTTTTAAAAGATTTTTTCCTTTAGCTAACTATTGATTAAATCGTCCCACTTTATTTTCGGCCTAAATAAACTATCAAAATAAGTCAAACAATGTATCCTCGTGATCATTCAAGACAAAATTAAAATATAAGAGATAGACCTAGGAATAAGGGAGGCTAAGTAAACAATTGGGCCACATGAGTTCGTGTTAGTTTTCTAACTTATAATAACAATGATCTCGTTTTTAAGCTTGGTATAGGGAACGTGAAACTTGAGGATGATGAACATTCATGACAGCCAAAACCCCAATGTAAGTCTTTGGTTTCTATTTTTTTAAGTTTCCTTAATGTTTAGTATTTAATAAAGGCCAAGGTGGGTTATTTATGATGAGAAATGTAATCTGTGCTTTGAAATTAATGCATTGCATTAGGGCATTGCAATGGTCAAGTGTAGGGGATTTAATAAGTTTGAAAATACTTATCCTTTTACCACTTATTTTCAATAATAACAAGACCAAAACGTGTATTTTATGTCGTAAAAGTCGGAATTATGCGTGGTTTGTGTTTTTATTGTGTTTCAGGATAAAAATATGAAAAAGGAAGAAAACACGGGCTATCACGGGCTTTTATCGAAGAAAACAAGAAAAGACGAAGGTTAAAAGGTCAAGAGTGCAAAAAGAACGGAAGTCCAAGGCCTATTCTGAAGATTTATCGAAGAAAAAGTCTAAAGACGGAAGTTTAATGAAGTCGACGAACTCAAGTCTAATAGAAGAAGAAAATTATAAGACAAGTTCAATTTATATCGACAAATCCCGAGACGACGTCGAGAAAGACAAAGATTTTAAATCGTCTCGAGACGAAAAGAAAGAAGGAAGCAACACATGCACTCCCCACCTCCTATATATACCCTCCTAATGACACATTAGGAGGGTGTTAGATAATTAGTTCATTTTAAATTTTAATTTTTTTAGAGAGAGAAAGTGTCTAACTTTCTGTCACTAGAATTTCATCTTTTCTTTCCTTTCATGTTTAAGCTTTGATTTGATCTTGTATTTTGGAATCATTAATCCATAAGTTCAAGTTAAGCTTTTTATCTTTAATCTTCTTCTACCTTTCTTTATTTTCTAAAAGTTGATTTTTGATTCGTTATAATCTTTGATTTTGTCTAATCTTGATGTTTGATTGATTAAAAAGTTTATCTTTTTATTAATCTTTAAGTTCTTATACAACTTAAGCTTTGAGCTTATCATGCTTATTGGCTTATCTTGTATTTAGCTTATTTGTTTTAAAGTTTTCTAAAAAGTTTGTCTTTTTAAAAAAAGATTTGATTTAAGTTTTGCTTATTTAGAGTTATAAAAGTTTCTTAATCGTGCTTATTTAGTTCTCTCATTATTGAGTTTGTTAAGTTTCGAATAGTGCTTATCAAAACATCGCTTATTTGGTTTTACTTATTGCGAATTCAAAACTGTCGGAATAGGGTTTTACATTCCGACCAGTATTCCGATCTGGGCATCGGAAAAGGGTTTGTGATTCCGACGTGCTTTCCGATCTAGATTCCGACGAAGTGGTTATTTGTTATTCCGACAGAAGTAGTCTCCATTATTCCGATAGATTTTGTTTTCCAGTATTCCGATAGTATGTCTTGTATTCCGACGGATCATTCCGACGGTGTGATTCCGATAGCTTTGTGCTTATTCCGACAGGATTTCCTTTTATGCATTCCGATTGAGTGGATTCCGATTACATTCCGACAACGACATTCGGACGAGGTTCATTTTACCACATTCCGATCGGATTCCGATAGGGCATTCCGACGGGACTAAGTTTTTGGTTTTATAAAGTTTTCATTACGTTTTAATTTCCAAAAATTGTACGCTTCCCGAAATTTCTGTTTTTACCAAGTGTTTTTCTAATTTTAGAGAGAAAAAGTGACAGTTTTTCTAGATTTGATTTTAGCTTATTTTAATTACGTTTCGCACTCACCCTTCTAGTAGAATAGAAAATCAACTCCCCCTTTTAGTGACCATTACCGACTATTCCACCATTAACCGTGATCAATTCGATTAGATACCGAGAACGATATCAAGTACACAAATGCTAAGCAAAAGTCATGTATTAGATCTCACCGAAGGGATCTTCGATCTGAGCTCTCACAAAGAAGATATTCGATGTCGAAGTTCACTGCAGTTTATGGTTTTCACATAAAATCATGATTTAGGGTTTATAAAACCCTAGATCAATTAGACGCTAATAGATGTTGGTGTGACGCTGATAGATATTGGTGTAACGCTGACAAGGCATGGATGAGACGCTGATGGCCAGGCGCTGACAGGTTTAAAGTTGGCGCTGACAGGAATAAAGTTGACGCTGACAGGAGGCGTTGACACTTGTTGTCCGATATATACATTTTCAAACGCTGACAAGTGTTTTCCGATATTGTACAAAACACATTGATATCTTGGACAAAGGAAGATATTGGACAACAAAAAGAATAGCTGCTGTTTGGAAAATTGATACGATTTTGGCACACAAGAGGAGATATTTACACGCAAAGGTACATAGAATCTCCGTTTTTATACAAGATATCAAGTTGATATTTATGGCTCGGATATTTTTAAAAGGGATTAATGATTTTAATGAGAGTTAGCAACAATTCGTGAAGTAATTTATTGGAGTAATATTTCTTATGTAATCGGGTTAGCCTTGTGAAAGAGTTATCCATATCTACTTTTACATACGAAGATATTGGTTCATTAAGACTCGTCATGAAGAGGTGTTGGCTTAAGGGGAAGAATTCTTATGATAAGTTTGATGTTCGAAGAAGATTTTCGTGAGTTTGTGTTCTATCATATCTTTAAAGATGGTGCCTAGTCAACATTGTTCTTTAGATGTAACTTGTTCATGTTTACACGGTTGGTGACGAAGACTTGTCATAACACTTGAAGGAGTTACATTATCGTGCTCAGTGTCTCACAAAGGATGAGAATGTTGACAAGAGATCGAGGTCTACTTATACTTCGCCATTGGTATAAGTTCTTCATCACATGGATAGTGCAAGACATGGAACACAAGGTTGGGTTATTCTACTTCTACATCAAGAATATTATATTTGTTTTTCTTCAAAATCATTACATAGAGACTACATTTGGAGAATCTGCAAGATTGCGTACATTGTTTACTTCCCTGTTGATGTGACAAAAAGGTGAAGACATACATGCTACAATTGAGGGGAAGCAATTTGAAGATGATGTACAACTTACAAGAGATACACATAGAGTTTTGCCGACATCAACTAGGGGAAGATTGTTGGGTCAAAAAGTTGATGTGGCAGAAACTCAAAAACGAAGAAAACATGAAGGCATTTGTCTAAGCGTTGACAAGTGTAATTTAGGCGTTGTCAAGAGCAAATTAGGCGTTGACAGAAGTCAACAGAAGTCAAACGCTGATGGACGTCTACGGGGCTGATAGAATCTTCTATTTAGAGGATATATTAAATATATTAAGTTTGATATATTTAGTATATAGTTATTTAAATAGAAGATATACATGTTATCCATAGTTATCTCTTCTAAAACCCTAATCCTTACACTATAAAAGGAACCAAGGGTTATTAGGTTTTTCATAACTTTCAATAATAATGTAAACCTAAAGCGTGTGTCGAGTAGGTGTGGGATTCAGTGTATACACACCTAGTGATTGTTGATTATTAATATAATGAACAATCCATTAGAGTAATTTATGTGTTCTTGTGCCCTAAACACCTTGATTAATGATTGTTGTTCTATTCCGCTATGATCGTTTAATCATATGAACAATGGTCATTCCTAGTAGCTAAAAGATCGAGGAAACCAAGGTTTCCACAAAAAAATGAGATTTTTAATAAGAAATCCGTGATTTTAACCAACCGAAACAACCAAATCCCTACCACAACTATGTAGGAGATGTATATCAAGATTTAGAGCACGGAAAACACAAAAAATTGAATTCTAGAGATATTATAGAGATGAAATCATACGAATCAAACAAAAAACACAACAATCAATCACAAATCAACCCCATGGAGATTGATACTGTTGATCCCAAACTTAGATCGATTTAGCTTTATGTATACGAGATTAGATCAAGTTATACACTTAGAGAAAACTTTGTATATGTATATGATAATCTAAGTGTTATGCGGAATTAACACTTAAACAAGAACACACAAGTTTTTAAACAAACTTTCACTTTGATTAATGATAACAAACTTGCTCACAATGAAAGTGTTTTACGTATATAAAACTATATTGAACAATAACCTAATGGTCTTCTTTTATAGACATAAGAAGCCTTGTACAAGAGTCTACGTATCAACTATTCTAGGTAAAGATAATTATAGAAAATACATTGTTGAACTTATCTTTACTAGAAACAAACTAGAAACAATATACGCGTAGACTAAATCTTCCCATCAGTGCTTGTCATCAATGTATCAACGCTTGACTTCTTCCTGTCAACGCTTGATCTGTCAGCGCTTGTTTTCTTCCTATCAACGCTTGTTTTACTCTTGTCAGCGCTCAAGTAGACTGGCTATATTTTATTCCCAACAATCCTCCCCTAAACTTGATATTTACTCTAATAACAAGTTTCTGAATAAACATTAAGAACTAGGAGGAATCTTACAAACTTTCTCATATTGGTAATAAATATGTCTGATCAAATCTTTGGCCACGTCACTTGAATAATCAATTTCCAGCTGTGTAGTCTTCATCTTCTCCAAGACTTTCGTGGACATGGAATACTGAGCATCTACAAGAAGATACTCAGCAAACTTTGTATAACTCAAGTAGTATACACCAGCAGGTGAATACAATCTCCATTGAAGACCACTGAGGTCATCTTCAAGATCCTTCCAAACAGCAGGATCTTCATCTCTTGGTCCACACATTCTCTTGAATGTTGACCACAGTTTTATTCCATTGACTAAAGTTGGTGCTTCAGTCTCATACTTGGCCTCTAACAACCTCCATAGGTCTACCAAGTCTTCTCTATAAAAACTTGCAAACAAAGATATAAGAGTGGTAAAAGTGTGAACCTCTTTTCCACACCTGCCAATCTTCCAAAACCCACATTCATCTTCTTCATAGCTTATAATAGGGTTTCTGGAATCAAGAGGTAACACTTGCACCATATCTGAAGCTTCCAATGGTGAGAGCTTGAGGCTCTTTCTTATAACAGCTTCACTTGGATTCAACCTATCCATATCTTTGGGAAACTCAAGAGGGACTCCCTTCTTCATAGTTTGGGAACAATCATTGCCTTCTTAAGCTCCATTTCTTCTGCAAGTTCTTCTTTCCTTTCATCAGAAAGAAGTCTTAGAGTGTTTTCTTCCTGCACTCTTACCCAAATGGGATAAGCTTTGAACTCCAACTATTCAAATGTCAATCCAATCAATTTTTTACAAGTCCACCCTGTTCCATGACATCTGAGTAGCATGTAGTACAACTCCCTTCTATCCCTTTTCAAATTTGAGAGAACATTGCTTAGTTTATGTTTCAGAATGATCTTGCAATCCTTTTGTACTCTGAGAAGAATCTCCAAACCCCATATCTAATCTGAAATAGTCAAATGTGGATTCTCTATACACCTATCTTCCCAAGCATGATACATCTGAACAACTTCTGGCATATCAAAATCAACCTGCAATTTCAACTCATTCAACTTCTCTTTTGCCAACTCATCACCATACTCAAGTCTTTCTGGTTGTTCTATGATCATTACACTTGAGTCTGAACTGGCTTCATCACTTCCTTCTTGTTCTTCTGAAGTGACAACAAAAGGTGATTCACCCACCTTCTTTCTTTCTTGTTCCACAATTTGTGCAGCCAACCTTCTATCAAACTCAATCTGTGTTACATCCTTTGGAACATCTACTTGTACCATAATACCCTTACCCTTATCTAATGGATCAATGGAGGGTAAGGAAGATGGTAATACCTGTGAAGAAACATCTTTGATGATGGATGATGACTGGAATACATCAACATCATCTGCAGGTCTGTCAACGCTCAATTTTGCTTTGTCAGCGCCCAAGTTACTCATGTCAGCGTTCAAATCTGTCTTGTCAACGCCCAAAGTACCTGTCTCATCGCCTCTTGTGATTTCCTCCAACATGGCTGTAAATGACAAATTTAAGTTTGTAGGAGAGACTAGAGACGTATCAAAACCTGTCTGTTTCTTCAAACTTGTTAGGGCCTCAGCAACACCCAAAGATTCACCATCATGGGAGCCCTTATCACTCACATTTATCTGTTCATCCTCCCCTTTGGAAGATTCCTCCATCCCCCTCCTTGTGCTAGCATTTTCCAAAACAACAATCCTCTCCCTCAATTGCTTGAGTTCAAGGCCTTGTGTACTGACAATATGTACCAAGTCTGCATTTTGCTTTTGTAAGCTTATGCAGACAGCCGTCAATTCCATTAAGGTCATTGGTTCCAATATGCCCTCTTCTAAAATGGGTATTTGACCTCCCAAGGTAGATTCATTGGGCATGGATGAGGTCTTAATAATGGTAGGACTGTCTTGGCCAACTTCTAAGCCAGAACCAATAGTCCCAGCCTCATCCATAGCACCAACCACACTTGTGGTGGTGGTTCTCTCTGCTACATGCCTAGGACCACTAGAGGAGAACACTCCAGTAGTCCTTTGGTGTTTTTGCAACCTATATTATGTTGGGGGAGAAGATGATGTGGATTGGGTGGATGTGGGTTGGTTAAGGGGTGTTTGGGACTGTGAAGGATTGGTGTCAACGTTTGGAATAGCCATGTCAACGCCAACATTTAGAGTGTCAGCGTCGAAGGGTTCTTGGTCAAGTTGCATGTGTTGTGGTGATGGTAAAGGTTCAGGTATTGGATCAAGTTGAGGTTGTGGGTCTGGTTGGGGTTGTGCTGATTCAATGACAGCAATCATAGCTGGGGTTAGGGGTAAGTCACGATGTGTGGATGAGTTCATCTTTGTAAAAATTGCTTTCTTTTGCACAGGGATCTCATAAAAATCATCATGATCCCTTGTGCGGTAACTTTGGACATCAAAAACCATTTGTAAAAATCTGGGATAAGCTAAAGTCATTTTGTTCCCTTTATTATTACACATGCCCTCAAAAATCATTTTGGAGTAATTAAACTTTTGCCCAGTAGCAATGCACACAATAGCACTTGCAATATATCTATTGATCTCATTGTGTGCAGTACACTTGGGACTCAAATATTGCAAGAGGACATGTATTAGGTACTTCCAGGCTGGGGGAAACTCCTGTTTATGATATTTGTTTAAAGTTCCCTCATCAGGGAAAGGATAACCCAAAGCCCTTAGTCCTTGTTCTATTTCATTAATGGGGAGGGTGGTTATACCATCAGCATCATCAAGATGCAAAGCTTGGCGAACTAAAGCTTCAGTTGCAACCCATGTGCGCCCATGAACAATAGATGATAATGTAGTCACTCTATTAACTGTTGAGGAACTAAGATTGTTCCAAAACTGCTTAATATGTGTGACAGGAATGAGTGGTGCATGAGAAAGAGCATACCTAATAGGGGATGCGTTCAAATACGCCACCATTTGTGTGTATTAGGGAAACAGAGTGTCATCAGCGTCCAAATATGCTACCATGTTGTGTTGACTCCTGAATCCCAATTCCAAATCTGATGGTTTAAATTTTGGTGCCATTGTTGAAAGCTGTTTGAAAGATTGATAAAGATGAAATATAGGAGAAAATATTGTTAGACAAGAATGATAGGTACCCTGTTTAAAATAGGAGCCAAATATATAGGAGAGAAAAATGCATGTGATTGGTCAAAAATTAGGCAACTATTTTCAAAATACAATCATAAAAATATTGAAAAGAAATAAGTTTATCTCATGCATTAAATGAGAGTTATCTGCTCCCAAAATTACGGCCCAAAAATATGTCAAAAAGTAACAACTGGGTAGGTCCCATTGAGTGTCAACGGTCAAAAATAACCCATCAACGCCCAACGGCTATATTCTTGTCAACGTTTGCCAAAGCCATGTCAGCGTCTAATTTGGTCACAACAACGCTTGGAAAAATACTTGTCAGCGTCAAAAAATAAAAATTTATAAAAATGAAAAATGACCTTAACAAAGTAATTTATCCTAGAGAAGATAACCTATAAGTCGATAATTATTATAGGGCGGCAAGCACTGTCCAGTTATGCACACTTGCTTATGCAAGATAGACATAACAGTCCTCTAGTGTCCCTTGCTAACCAAAAATCTTAACAACTAAGTTACCTTACAAAATTCCTTGTTACTCCCAGGTAACACCCATGAGAAAATCATTCCCAAGTCTCCCAACAGACCACAACCAATTCTAGGCCAAAAATGTCTTGGCAGCATGCATAGTATATCAACTTTGCATGCTACAGTGCCTCATGATTTAGTAAAACTAACTCATACTCACCTGTGGACACAATCTAGAATTGTGATAAGAGTATCATAAGGATACCCAAAAGTCCTAAAGGTTCCTAAAACCTCCCCTTAAACTGTGATACAAATATTGCCAAAAATATGCATGGACATAAAAAATTTATGTCAAGATAGGAATAGAAAATTCCAACCATCATCCATAAATAAAAACATGCGCAAATGATCCCCCAATGATCCATAAGCAACTCTGTATCCAATGGTATAATGCTAACACCACCTGCACATTTAGATTGAAAAACCACAAAACTAACATTGTTGCTGACAACGCCCCGATAACACTTTACAGCGTTAAGAAAAGCTTTGTCAGCGTTAGACAAATATATTGCTGACAACGTCACAATAACACTTATCAGCGTTTAAAGCAACCTTTGTCAGTGTTAGAAAAATATAGTGGAAAATCTAAATCCTCAAAAAGACCAATAACAATGCATTATCCTATACATACTTTTACAAAAAGACCCCAAAACACATATTATGTGAGATTGATCATTCCAATACTTGTTACCAAGTATTGAAACCTTCCAGCATCAAAAGGTTTAGTTAGTAAATATGACACATTCTCTTCTGTGTCAACCCTATCTGGTCGTATTAAACCCTTTTCAAAACAATCCCTTATAAAATGGTGTCTAATTTCTATGTGTTTGGTTTTAGAATGATGTACAGGATTCTTAATAATGCATAAAGTGTTGTTATTGTCAACAAATATCTTGGTATGCATGAAATTATACCCATAGTCCAACAGTTGGTTCTGAATCCATAAAACTTGTCCACAACAAGCAGCTGCTGCTACATATTCTACTTCAGTTGTAGAATTGGCCACCACTGTTTGTTTCTTGCATTGCCAAGATATCAACCTGCTCCCAAGAAACTGACATCCACCAGTTGTGGATTTTCTATCAAACTTATCACCTCCATAGTCGCTGTCTGAATATGCTATAAGCTCCAAAGGTGAATCTTTTGGGTACCACAAGCCAATACTAGGATAACATCTTAGGTACCTAACGATTCTCTTGACAGCATAAAGGTGAAATTCTTTAGGATTCACTTGATGGCGTGCACAAGCACAAGCACACAAGCACTCAACAATTGTTCCATAGAGGAAGGCACTCTTCACATCCATCTGATAGATAGTGAAACCCATGCATGAAGCATAGGCTAGAAATATCCTTATAGCTTCAATCCTTGCAACTGGTGCAAATACCTCCTCATAGTCTATCCCTTCCTTTTCTGTATATCCCTGAGCCACTAATCTTGCCTTGTTTCTGACCACAATACCTCTTTCATCTCTCTTGTTTCTTAGAACCCATCTTGTCCCTATTGGTCTGACATATCTGGGACAATCAACCAGCTCCCAAACATCCTGAATTGTAAATTGGTGAAGCTCATCCTGCATTGCTTCCACCCAACTTGGTTCTTTGAGAGCATCAAATATCTTCTTGGGTTCCTGTTGTGACAGAAAACAGGAAAATAAACATGCTTGCACAAGAGGGGTATCAACCTTCTTGTGAATATTGGCAATAAATCCACCAAGACTTTGATGAGATCTTCTAGTCTGAACAGGAGTCGATGGAGGATGATTCTTCATAGTAGAAGTGAGAACTCCTCCTTCAAAAAGTCTGCTGTCCTCAATCTCATTCTCCAAGTTGCCAATATCTTCTTCTTCAGATTCTCTTTCATCAACACGAGGATGAACCTCTTCATATAAATTGGAAGGTTCACCCTGTTCAAAATTAGAAGAGAAAAGATGCTTAAAAGTGTTGTCAACGCTTGAACCTTGGTTGTCAGCGTTTGGGCTAACAACGCTTGAATGTTGTTGTCAATGTTTGAGCCATCAACGTCTGAATTTGTCCTGTCAGCGCTAGATTTGCCTTTGTCAGCGCCTGAAGGACCATGCATGTTGTTAACTGGTGGTACTTGGGGACCACCATTATCCTTTCCAGCAGCAGCAAAAGCATCTGTCCATATGGGAATTGTGACATATTCTAGTATAGGAGAAGACTTTTCTGCTTGTGATCCAACCTCTTCATTAACCTGTGTACCTGAAACATCAACAACTTGTTCTTCCACAACATTTGAAGTTACCTTCACAATGTCTGGATTAGTAACAGGCATATAATTTAAAGTTCTAGATAGAGGTTCCAAGTCAAACAACCAATTTGGACCACTTTCAGGATCACTAGGTTTACTCTCTAAAAACCTAACATGTACTCTCTCAAGAATACGTTTTTCCTTCTTAAGGTAAACCCTATATCCCTTGCTCTGCACAGAATACCCCATGAAATAGCCTTCATCACCTTTTGCACTAAATTTACCTAAGGCATCACTAGTATCAAGTACAACTACATGACAACCAAAAAGTTTGAGAAAACCAATATTAGGTTTTCTTCCCCAAAGTAACTCATAAGGTGTTTTGTTCTGTATCTTGTTGACCAATGCTCTATTCTGAACATAGCATGCTGTATTCACAGCCTCAACCCAAAAAGCTATAGGGAAATGAGCATCAGCCAACATGGTTCTGCCTGCTTCAATTAGGGTTTTATTCTTCCTCTCAGCAACCCCATTTTGTTGTGGGGTTCTGGCAATACTAAACTGCTTGGTAATCCCTTTCTTGGCACAAAAATCATCCAAAAGTTTATTTCTAAACTCACCACCATTATCATTCCTAAGCATTTTAACTTCATTACCAGTCTTCTTCTCAATCTGAGTGATAAAATCAATTAAAGTGTCTGCAGTATCACTCTTCATAGCTAAAAAGAAGGTCCAAGTAAACCTAGAAAAGTCATCTGTGATGACAAAGCAGTATGATTTACCATTCAAACTCTCTATATTAGTTGGACCAAATAGGTCCATATGAAGCAAGTGAAGTGGTCTAGTACTAGAGTGCACCTGTTTAGACTTGAATGAGACCTTGTGCTGCTTGCCTTTAAAACATGCAACACAAGAGTGGTCACTGTGGAAAGCCTTTTCAGGCAAGCCATCAACCAAACCAAGTCTCACCAGCCTGTTTATATTCTTAAAGTTTATGTGCCCTAGTCTCATGTGCCATAGATTACTCTCATCTACTGAAGCTTTAGCATAAAAACATGACATATTGTTATTCATCCTAATCCCATTCAGATTCACATTATATATGTCTTTATGTCTAGGTGTTCTATAGTCAATATATTTCTCATCTGGGATCTTATAATCCTTGCTTAACACCAAACATTCAGTATCAGTAAACATAACTTTATTTTTGTTATCACAAACTTGTGATACACTAAAAAGATTGTAATCAAGTTCCTTTACCAGAAATACGTTCTCAAAACGCAAGTTCTTGGTGAGAAGTGTTCCTTTGCCTGTGATAGTTCCATATCCGCCTCCAAAATAAACCTTATCACCATCCTTAATGGGAGTGAAGTTAGTAAGATAATCTTCCTTCTCTGTCATGTGCCTTGAGCATCCACTGTCCCAATATCCATAATCATTGACCTGTTTTTGAATGCCCTGCACATAAAGAAAACAAGTTAGTTTTCTTTGGGAACCCAAGCCTTGGCAGACTTGGATTCAACTGGTTGTTCAACAAGAACAGACTTAGTTCTCATAACAACCCCTTGTTCATCCCTCTTTGGATGAAATACCCAATTAACCCCAATAGGTTTTGTAATGACCTTTGAAATGTAATTAAATCTGTTGCAGGTCATAGAAATCCCATTATCATTAGGGTTTTGATCTTTCTTAGGTCTCCATGTCAAGATTGAAGAAGCTTTAGACCCCTTACCCTGTGGTTGCAAATATTTAGGTCTGGTCACGTTTCTGTCAGCGTTGGATTTGATCTTGTCAACGCTAAAATTACCCTTGTCAGCGTTGAACCTAGGTTTTGCTACAGAGACCCATTGCCTGTTAGACCAAGTATTTGTCTTTTGAAATGGTCTTTGTCCATGAGTGTTAGACCCTCTAGTAAAGAATGGGGCAGGTCTAAAAACTTGTGGACTTTGCTGCACACAAGGTTTGGGTCTGACAACGTTTGACTTTTTAACAGCGTTAACCTTGGAAGCGTTGACACACTTATATGCTAAATGTGAGAAGCTACCATAAGTGTAACAGGCTTTCCTAGACACAACCCTAGGTCTAGAAGAGAAGAAGCCTGTTCCATCATTACTAACTTGGCTTTTAGGTGACCTAGTATTCCTATACATTTCTGCATAGTGTTTGAGCCAAGATCAACAGCTTTACCAGTGATTGGGTTTGTTACCTTAATAGGGGTTGACTCAATTGGACTTTCACATAACAAGCCACCCTTAACAAATAAGGTGGGGTTGGCTTTCTTCCATTCATTCAGGTCAGTCAACTTCTGTTGATACTCTTTAACTGGGGTAATGACTCTTGGTGGAGGAATAAATTCCTCCTCTTGGAGTTCTGGTAAACCAGTCCAAGATAGGTCCTTTCTTTGGACACCATAGAAGTCCCCAGCTGGTGGTGGAACCACAGTATAGTCTTTCATCCCAATCCCAGTTATGTCCTTAGGATCCCTTTGTTTATTAACACATTCACCTAGGGTTTGTTTGGCCTTATCAAATCTCTGAATTTTAAGGTCAACATTATCCTTATTCTTAATGGCATCGTCTAAATTAGCATATAACTCACCATTAACCCTTTCCATGATGCTCCTAATATCATTGCTAGCATTTAACTCATGTTTTAAGATATTTATTTTATCTTTTAAGTCAAATTCCATTTTCTTATATTCAGAAACTGTCTTCTCAGTTTGAGTGAGAGCTAGTTGATAATTAGACAGTTTGCATCTCGCAGTACTCACATCATCTAATAATCTTAACACCTCTTTGTTAAGTTTCTCAGTATTTAACCTACAACCTTTACTACAAAAAGCATCATTGTATACCTCATTATCTGATGAGGAGGAGGAGTGTGCCATGAGAGCATATTGAACATGCTCTTCTTCTTCTATTTCAGCAACCAAAGCTTTATCCTCATCCTCATCCTTAGCCAAATAGCTCCAGTCCCATCCCATACCATCAATTTCTTGCATTGCAACCATGGCCTTAGGATCCTGAGCCTTAACAATTTGGCATGAGGGTTTGCCAGCATCAGATCTTCTTGGAGATCTGCATTCCCTCATGAAGTGCCCCATATGATGACAATTGTAGCACTCAACTTTGGATTTATCAAATCCAGCAGTGTCCTTTGCATTAAAGGTCATTTCTTCTTAAACCTTCTATTCCACCTGTTTGCTCTTATACTAGCAAGAGCCATGTTCCACTTAATATCCATCTCTTCCAAGTGCTCATCACTTATTTGCTCAAGGTCCTCATATGTAATCACTGAACCATTGGGCAAAGAAGCAATATAAGCACATACAGTATCCAGATCCAAACCAGCAGGTTTAACTCTTGGTGAGTCACTTTTGTATGTGTCAGCGTCTGAATATGAGGCGTTGACAGGACATGTTCCAGTGTTGACACATGATGATCCAGTAACTGGATGCATGTAAGAGTCCTTCTGATTAAATTGACCTTCACTATGTGAGAAGAAGGCCATGTTACTATTGGTAGACTTGCTTCCATGCTCCAAAAGAGTTTCATTCTCCAAAAGCCTTAGTTTGTTGTAGATATCATCAAAAGTAGAACTTTTGTGAGTGTTATTGGCAAGTATAGATCTTGCCTCAATCTTCCATGCTTCACCAAGGCTTTTAAGAAAAGTGGCAATAATATCAACATCACCAAGTTGTGTCCCCATGAAGGACAGCTTGCTTGTAATGTCAAGTAGTCTGCTTCTCACATTGCTGAGCTTCTCATTGGGTTGAGCTTTGAAAACAGCATACTCATGCATGAGTTTCTTCTTCTTCTCTTCCTTAGTATCATCATTACCACCATATGCAACTTCAAGAGCTGCCCAAAGGTCCTTAGCAGATTCATAACCTATGTATTTATGCTGGTTCTCTTGTCTCAAAGAGAGTTTCAGAATATTTAGGGTTTTCATATCAACCCTTTTCTTTGCTATGTCTTCAGCAGACACAGCTCTACCATCATCAGGCTTTTCTTTCTTATCTGCTTCTGAACATCCATCAACAGCTGCTCTTCCAGCAATGGCATCAGCAATCTTTTGAGCTTTATTGAATGTGTTTCCATATTTAATAATTTCCTAGAGAGTGTAGTCATAGATCCCTAGATATTGCTCAAAGTTGAATTTCCACAATTCAAAGTTGGTTGCATCAAGCATGGGAATCTTGATGTTTGGTAAAGGTGAGGAGGAGGAGGTTACTTCTGGATTTGACATGATGTTTTTAGGGTTTTGAGAAAATTAGGGTTTTGGTAATTTTAGGGTTCTTGTGTTCTTTAAGATCAAAAGTTCCTCAACAAGCTCTGATACCACTTGTTGATCCCAAACTTAGATCGATTTAGCTTTATGTATACGAGATTAGATCAAGTTATACACTTAGAGAAACCTTTGTATATGTATATGATAATCTAAGTGTTATGCGGAATTAACACTTAAACAAGAACACACAAGATGTAAACAAACTTTCACTTTGATTAATGATAACAAACTTGCTCACAATGAAAGTGTTTTACGTATATAAAACTATATTGAACAATAACCTAAAGGTCTTCTTTTATAGACATAAGAAGCCTTGTAAAAGAGTCTACGTATCAACTATTCTAGGTAAAGATAATTATAGAAAATTAATAAGTGTGTAAACACTTATCCTTTTGCCACTAAAATCAAGTAAAAACGAGACCTAATCATGTGTTTAATGTCGTAAATGTCGGAATTACGCGTGGTTTTGTGTTTTGTGTGATAAATAGGTACAAATGATCAAAAGAAGAGAAAACACGGGATTTCACGGTCAAATGTCGAAGAAAAGTCAAGAAAGAGACGAAGACAAAGTCAAAAGATCAAAAGTGTGCCGATGATCACGAAAACCGACACAAGTTTGAAGATATGAACAAGAAAGCCGAAATCGAGTTTATCTTAGTGGATTTAATCATTTACGAAGATTTCGAGCTTGTGGGTCCCACATTGGATAAATGGGCTCAAAAACCCATTTAAGGATTTGAGCTATCTATAATTCTCTAATTAGCCCATATGGCCCATTCCTAATACACGGTTGGAAGAATTGGGCTAAAGCCCATGTTACTCAATTTACACATCTTGGGACGGTTTTTGGGCATTCATACCCACATCACAAACAAAAGGAATAAAACGAATATTGAAATTCGTTTAGTTTTTGGGCAGATACAGTCAAACACACACGGTCAAACTTACACACGACTATTTACTTTTCCCATTTCTCACCCCACGTGCCCACTCTTTCCACTCACCCAAATAAATAAAAAAATTTTTACCCAACCCCTCACTTTTCGTTACAAACGAAGCACACACTCCTTCTTCCCCAAAAATAGCACCCTTCCCTCACAAACCCTAATTTCTTACTGGCACTATTTACCTCACCCAAATTTAGGGGTTTTACCCTAAAAGGGTAATTAACACCAAGGAGATTAAATCCCCCCAGTTTTCGGATCATCCACTCATCCTCTCTATCCTACATGGCCAAATCAATGGATTTGATTGGCTAGGCCACCTCACCATTACCAATCCCCCCAATAATATCACTCCACCTCACCAATCAACAAAAACAAGAAGCACACATCTTGCCACGAGGGCAATCCGTGGCTACAAGGTTTATTTCTAGCCGTTTGATCAAGAATAAAGAAGAGAGAGAAGAGAAAAGACGAATTGGATGGCTAGGATCCATTTGCTTGGGCACCAAGGAGACCTAGAAGGTTCGGGGTTACCCTATAAAAACCCCCTTTATCATGTATTTGTTCATGCTTTTTCTTTATTATTTAATTTTCAGTAAAATTAGTTTAATAGGTTTTTAATATTGTAATATCTTTTTCCAGTATTGTATTGTTGAATTTAATTAATGAAATATTAAATTTAGTTTAAATTCTCGTCTCGATTTTAATTTCTAGTACTGTTTGTTTCTTTTTAAATCTGTTAAAAAATTTGGTGTTACTGTTCTCGTTATGATTATGATATAAAATATATATATATATATATATATATATATATATATATATATATATAAAGAAAATTGTATCCATATTTCCCCTACTGGGAAATATAAACTGAAGTACTGTTCATCCGATTGGGGTTCGAATCAAGGTGGTGTTTGTTGCCGTTTGTTTTCGGTTCATAAAGCTCGCTCAGCGCGACGCTTCTTCTCAAAGGATTCGACAATAGGTTCTCTAATATTTTACTTTTGTTAATTTTTAGATTAGTTTCAGTTATTTAATTGAAGTTTGATTTTGCCTGCGTTTTGTATTCAGTATTTGTTCTTCTGCTATTATTTTGTCTTAGTTATTTTAGGTGTATGATATAGGTTATTTGGTTTACTGCTCAAATTGTTTGGTTTTAGGTTGTTATAGTGAGTCTGCTTGCGTTTAAGTTACTGTTTAATCGTTTTTTTTTAACTGCTTAATTGAGTTTAGTTGTGCGTAGTTTCTGCTTATTAGTTTAAGGCTATCTGGATCTGCTATTGTGTTCACTGCTTATTTAGTTTTCAGCTTATGATATGTAGCTTATTTGTTCAGATTTTAAATCGTGCCTATTGGTTTTGAATGTTTAGTCTGGATTTGCTTATTGAAGTTTTGTTTAGTTTATTAGGTTTCGGCTTATTTGTGGTTTAGGTATTGCTTATTGTCACCATATTGCTTATTTGGGTTTTCGGCTATTTGCTTATTAGGATTATCTATTTAGCTTGCTTATTTTTATATTCAGCTATTTGATTGTTTGGTTTTAGTTTTCAGCTTATGTTGGTTTATTTGGTTCCTGCTTAGTTTGGTTCGGCTTATTGTGTCTTGTATAGCTTATTCGTTTTTCAGCTTATCTTTTTATTGTCTGTTGGGGTGTTTGCTTATTATCCATCTACTTATCTCAGACCCAATTGGTCTGAGATATTTTGCTGTCCAAAATAGAAGTTCCCAAAAGTATTAAAAATAAATAGCATAAATTTGGTCCTGGTGAGAATCGAACCCAGGACCTCACGTTCCCCAGTCAAACGTCTTAACCACTCGAGCTAGATAGCTTTTTGTTTATTATCTCAATCTATTTCATTTATATAGCATGTTTTTAAGGATAGGCAGTTTTAAATTTAAATTAGTTTAAATCAATTTAAAGTTTTGTTATTATTTAATATTTACCTAAATCAGTTTTAAATAAATATAAAAAGAAAAAAAATAGTTTTAATTTTTAATTACTTTTATAAATTCTAAATTAGATTTCTTTTAAAAAGTTTTAGTTAAAAAATTAATTAGTAGATTTAAATATAAAAAAAAAAAAAGAAAAGTACTAGTTTAAAATATTAGTTTAAGTTTTATTCAATACTAATTATTTTTCAAATTAAATAGATTCGTTTTTAATAGATTAGATTAAAAGTTTTTATTTCATTTAAATAGTTTAAAATTTAGTTTATTTAAGTTAATTAGATTTGTTTAATCATTTTAATTAGTTTTTAAAATAGATTTCTTATAATAGTATTTAATTATATAGTTTTTAGTTAGATTAAAAATACCAAAAAGAGATTTTACCAAAAACAAGTTAAGTTGAAACGTAAAACCGGAAATCAAATTCGGGTGAGTTGTGGAACGATAATAGAAAGAAATAAAAAGGGTTAACAAAATCTCTTTTTCAAATTGGCGCCGTAAAACAATGAAAGTGTTTTACGTATATAAAACTATATTGAACAATAACCTAAAGGTCTTCTTTTATAGACATAAGAAGCCTTGTAAAAGAGTCTACGTATCAACTATTCTAGGTAAAGATAATTATAGAAAATACATTGTTGAACTTATCTTTACTAGAAACAAACTAGAAACAAACTAGAAACAATATACGCGTAGACTAAATCTTCCCATCAGTGCTTGTCTTCAATGTATCAACGCTTGACTTCTTCCTGTCAACGTTTGATCTGTCAACGCTTGTTTTCTTCCTATCAACGCTTGTTTTACTCTTGTCAGCGCTCAAGTAGACTGGCTATATTTTATTCCCAACAGATACTAATTGTTGTCCCATAGATTATGTGATGATTCTACACGAATAAAAGAAGAAAGGTAGATAGAAGATAGATGATTTTTAGAGAGAGAAAGTAGAGAGAGAAAAGAGAGAGAGAAGTGTATGAAACTTTTGGAAGATTAGATTTAAGAAAATGAATAACCAACACACCTCTCCTTACATGCAAGGAGAGGTATTTATAGCCTTGCCTACATGTGGCATAATGGGCTATATGTTTGATTGGGTCGGGCTTGAATAAATGCTTAGTACCTTGAAAGAGGCCTTTTAAGCTAGCCATCAAGCCCGTAATGTCACGACTATTTTAACTAACTATTACAACGTTCCAATAAATGTTACAATATAACCTATGACCGAACATTCTTGTTTGACTCAATATTTTGAGCCTAACATTTGGTACCCGTGGTCCGAAGATAACGCTCTAAAACAACATCAACATAATCAACAAAACATGGCCCGTAAAGTACATAGCCTCCCAAAAGCAACAACATACGGCCCGTAAAGTACACGACCAACCAATTCAAACTAAAGCTAAGCGTACCCCGGCCCGTAAAGTACACGGCCAACCAAATCAAACTCGAACCAAATTAATCAACATTTACCAAACTTGATAAATCGATTCGCCAAGATCACAAAAAACACAAAACGTTAGGATAATAAGCAACTATTAATATTAATTAAAGAGATTCAAACAAAACTAATAGATCTAGAATATTTTTTATGTTTTATAACAAAATTATAATTTTTAAACTTAAAACTTATAGATCTAAACTAATTAATATAAAAAACTAATGGATCTAACTATTTTTTTGGTTTTTATAAAAGTATTTAAATTTTTAAGCTAAAACTAATAGATCTAAAATTATAAAAAGTTAATCTAAGATGAAAAATAAATTTAAGCTAGATTAATTAACTACTTGCAAAAATTTAAAGATGTAAACTAAATAATATGAAAGCAACTAATTAAAATCGTAGCTTATTAATAAGTTGTAAGCCAAAGCTTAGAACTTATAAGATTTAAAAAGCTAAAAAGCTAATTAAATAAATACTCCAACAATAAGTTAGATCTAGGAAAGTAAGGCAACAATAAGCTTCAAATAAAATTAATTATTTCAAACTTTATATAAATATAACTTATTTAGAAAAAGTTATAAAAACTTATCCCAAAATAATAAGATAGATTATAAAAAGTAAAAAGAAAGGAAAAATGAGAATTAAAGTAAAGAGACAATCAATAAACTAAAACTTGAATTTTATTAAAATTGGAAGATTACAAAACTTGAAAGAAAATTACATCTATTTTGAGAGAAAAACTACACTATATGAAAAAAAGTAGACAAATACAATGAGATGGGGGCTTTATATAAGTAGCTACAAGTAGGGGTATTTAAGTCTTTTTCTTCATATTTTTGCTTGGAAGCTACACATTTTGCTTGGAGACTACACCTTTTGCTTGAACTAGTTTATAAAAATATTAATAATAATAATAATAATAATAATAATAAAGTGATGTTGATAATTAAAAAATAATAATAATAATAATAATAATAATAATTATACGAAAATAAATTTAATATATTTATAAAGACTTTATTTTATTTTTGTATTTATTAATTTTCAGAAAATAACTCTTCTTCATTTGTTAATGTCCTTATTATTATTTTCATTCAAAGATTTTTTTTTATTGTGTACTAGTGGCAATGCGTATTACTCGTATTTGCTTTTATTTTATTTAGATACATTTTTTTTGATAAATTATACTATATATACATTTATGATGATGTTGAAATAAATAGTATTATATTCTTAGGAACAGTAACATTTTTAATTTTAATATATACTTCATACCAACCAGTATTTCTATTTGAATTCCACTACTTGCTATAATATACTCCATCCGTCCTAAAATTATTGTTACCAGACAAGAATAACACAATTTAAGAAAATTACATTTATTACAATTTTCTCTCTCTTACTTTTTAGCATAATGATAATTTTACTCTTAACAAATTAATTAATTCTTCTTTAAAGTTTGTAATAACAATTTCAAGCAAGGATAATATAGTAAATTTATCAAAGTTTTCTATCTATTTTTAGTATTGGACAATAATTCTGGGACAATCTAAAATGGAAAAATGGACAATAATTTGGGGACAGAAAGAGTATGTTTTTAACAAAACAACCACCGACATCCCTTCTTTTATTAAAATGATTGTCTTTTCCTTAGGTGGTTTAGAATACTGGCTGTTATAGTTGTTTACCCATGGGCTTGAATCGGTGAATTACACGCATGCTTTACATGTGTAATCCATTATAAGTTTTTTTAAAAATATTTACCTATATCCAGTTCTCCATTTTTATTGTTTCAATCTATAGAAACTAGAAGGGGGGTTGAATAGTTTCTCTTCGATTGGTGACCAAATTAAAATTACTTTTAATTTGGTTTGTATCAAAACTATCTTTTACTTGAAGCTAAGTTGCATAATGATTAGGTTCAATTCAAATGCACTAGCAAAGATAATAGGTAAGTGTAATGATAATGAAATAAGTAAAGAGTAAGGAAGGAGACAACCTAGTGGGAAGACACCAAGATTTATAGTGGTTCGACAACGAGGCTCTATCCTCGTTTCTACTCCACTCCTCGAGTACACCTACTCGAGATTTACACTATATCCACAAGCTCCCTTCTCGGCGGAGAAAACCTTACATCGTTGCTTACATTATTTTCCGACACTAAGCTAAATGTCGAGACCTAATCTTTAGCTAGGACCAATCTACACAACGTTGCCTACTTCACAATTTAACGACACAAGGCTAGATGTCGAGTTCTAATCTTAAGGTAGAACCAATCTTCACGACGTTGCCTACTTCACCATTTTACGACACAAGGCTAGATGTCGAGTTCTAATCGAAAGCTAGAACCAATCTTCACGACTCTTCACTTTGAAGCTAAGTGAGAACTTCACACAACACAACTACTAGTCACTTTATAGTTTAGTGAGAACTCACAAGACACAACCACATCACTTTATAGTTTAGTGAGAACTCCTAATCAAATCTATTACAACTCAACTAGACTTATTGATACAGTATATTTTCTATGATGAAAAGTTCGTTTCTCGGAATCCTCTCGAATTGATCTCAGTTAAAAGTGGAATGATTTGTTCTTGGTGACAAAAGGGAGTTTGGTTTTCTATTCTATTAAAAAGTAAAGCTAGACTTAAAAATTAAAATCAAACAGTAAATGAAAAATACCCTAACAGAAATTACCCTATTCGGAAAACAAGCACTATGCGGAAAAGAAACTCTATTCGAAAAACAATCCTATGCAGAGAAAAAAAACAACTCTATTCGGAAAAAGGGGTCCTATTCGGAAAAACATGCCTATGCGGAAAAATGGCCTACTCGGAATGTAATGCTATTCGGAAAAGTATGCCCTATTCGGAAAATAAGTCCTATACGGAAAACATTGCCTGTTCGGAATAAAATGCTCAATTCGGAAAAAATGGCTTATGCGGAAAAAGGGGGCAATTCGGAAAATTATGGCCTATGCGGAAAATAGACCCTATGCGGAAAACTGGCCCTATTCGGAAAATGACCCCATTCGGAATATATACACTATTCCGAATAAGACAAAAGGGAAATGACCTATTCGGAATATCAACTATTCCGAATAAACAGAAAGAACAATCCGCTATTCGGAAAAAGGGGCCTATTCGGAAAAAGGGGCCTATTCGGAAAACAGGTCTGTGCGAAGAACAGTAACAGTAGCAGGAAAACGTTTTTCAATCAAATCGATCCAAATACTCAAAAAGGTTTTACCAAATCAACCAATAATCCTTTAAATAGCATAAGTAACAAATCCCACCTATAAAAACACTAAATCAACAACTTTTAAAAGATCAAAATCAATCACACAAGAACTTAAGAACTTAGAATAAAAATGGAGATGAACAAGATGAATGAAAAGATGGAATTGAAAGATTAATGTAAAGGTAACAAGAGTAATGATTAAAACTTACAAGATTCAAGGAAAAATTAAAAAAAATCACCAAACACCCTAATGGTGTTGGTGATGGAACGAACCAAAGAGAAAACTGGGGAAAGAAAAATAAAAGCTAACTCCCTAATTGTGTGAAGGAAGAAACTATATATAGTCCTAGTGGTTGGTTGGTGAGTGGGCTTTCTCCCTTTCTTCTTGTCTTCTCGTCTTTTCAGAAAAGTTGATGTTTTCGATTCTGATTCGGGATTTGTCGTCGATTAAATTCAACTCGTCTTTTAATTTCTTCGTTAAATAGACTTGAGTTTCTTCGACATATGTAAATCTTCCATCTTTGGTCCTTTTCTTCGATAAATCTTCAAATAGGCCCATTGACTTCAAATCTTTTGCATCTCTTGGACAATAGACTTCGTCTTTAGTCTTTTTCCTTGATAAAACCCGTGCAATCCCATGTTTTCTTTAATATTCATCCGGTTAGCTCTGAAAACATGATAAACACAAAACCACGCATAATTCCAAACAAATGATATTAAATACGTGTTTTGGTCTAATTTTAGCCAGAATTAAGTGGTAAAAGGATGGGTGTTTACACACCTATCAAATCCCCTACACTTAACCATTGCCATGCCCTCATGCAATGCTTAGTGATAAAGCAAATTTACACTTTTCTTATAATCAATCAACCTTGGCCTTATTCAATTACTACTAAACAAAAATTAAAGTACTAAGAGAAATTAAAACTTAAAAGGATAGAAAACCATTTTTCACTTGAAAATAGCTACATGGAAATAACTTGCAAAGAGATCAATGACTTACATTAGGGCTTTTGTGCTGCGAAGATTTATCACCCTCAAGTTTCACGTTCCCCAAACCAAGCTTGAAAACGAGATCATTGTTATTATAAGTTAGCAATTCAAACACTTACACACATGGCTTAATTAAATGCTTAAACTCCCTTATTTCTAGGTGTATCTCTTATATTTTATTTTTGGTCTTAGAATGATCATGAAGATGCATTTTTGGACTTATTTCGATAGTTTATTTAGGCTGAAAGCAAAGTAGGACGATTTGATCAATAGTTAGCTAAAGGACAAAATCTCTTAAAACTGCTTCTCGGGATATCAAAAAGTTCATATCTTGGCATAACTCGGTTCACGATTTGAGACCTTTCTCGGGCCGATATTTGGCATGTACTTCATACTTCATATCTTCGAGAGACGTTCTTGAGATAATGGTCTTCTCATCATAATAGAGTTTCTTCACTTGGAGACTTTTGAGGGGTACTCCAACTTTGTTGACCACGACTTCATGATTATTTCTTCAATCTCTAATTGGGATTTTGAGATACAACGATCCGCCTCCTTTTCGGACTTGGATCTATTTATCCTCATACCTTGTTAGGGTCTTTTCGGATAGACTTCTCCATGATCTTTATGGGAGTTGATTGCTTTTCGTCGTGAGTCTTGATCCTTCATATAGACTTTGGGAATAATGCTTTTCACATCACCTTGGATCTTTAGCAATAAAATGGAATCCTCATGCCTTGTTAGGGCCTTTTCGGACTCGCCAATCTTCGCGCCCCGCTTCATAAGTTATGCCTTGGCTATGAACTCTTATCATTACCGAGCAACTTTTAAACGATCTTGGGCTAGAAGCTAAGTAACCTTTCAAATCGTACGACCTTACTTATTGCAGATAAATTATTAGCAAGTGATGGGAGAATAGGCAAGTAATTACACCAAGTGAGCTTGTGCAAGAATACCGACTTATAATTGACTCTATCATTTCTCGTTCTCCATAATTTAAAATCTCAAGTAATGAGACTCGTGGACACTTAGCCTAATAAACCAATTAAGGTCTACATGGTTAAGGATACTAGCTAGAATAAACTTGGATAAGTCTATTCGGGTTGAGTCAAAATAAACGCAACGGGCCTAATATGTCAAAGATTTCTAAACTAGCTACACCACTTTATTAATATTTTTGACTTTATTGTGGGATATATACATATGGAAGCAACGATAAAAATTTAAAAATTACAACTAAATGGCCAAAGTTAATAAAAAAATTTGAAAAATGTTGAAAAATATGATTTTCCGGTTAAATGAAGGCATTTTCATGGAAAAGTCCACTTAAAACTTCGATAGAAGTCCCCCCTACACTTAAGATAAACATTGTCCTCAATGTTTAAGCATGTGGGAAAAGTGTCCCCTACACTTATGACATTGTGCACGTTGGTTAACTCGAGTTAAGGAAGAGACGACTAAAGCGATCAATTTCAAATGTGAGTATGAAGAAAATTGAATCACGATAGTTGAGAGATAGAACCGGATTTCTGATAACATGGGAGCACGGTTCTTCAAAGATTCCAAGAGTGCATTTATCCCTGTAATCACATCACCATACAAACACAAACGACCAAAATAGGTCCTCCTCTACACTTAGGGGGTTAAAGGGATAGATACTCGGGCTGCCTCCCGAGGAGCGCTTGTTTTTTATAACCGAGTCACGAGCCTGACTCGACCCAAAATTAGTTCATGGGGAACGTGGTGAGGGATGGAATCACCTCCTGAGAGGTGTCCTCACCAAAGTACAATTTCACTCGTTGGCCATTCACCTTGAAATTAGGTCCATTAGGTTGAGCGAGCTCGAGAGTACCATATGGAAAAATTTGGGCAATGGTGAATGGGCCGGACCAACGAGATTTGAGCTTTCCCGATAAGATTTTTAACCGAGAGTTAAAAAGTAAGACTTTGTCTCCAACATGGAACTCTCGGTTTTTGATCTTGGATTCATGAATGAGCTTAGTTCTTTCCTTATAGATCAAAGAATTTTCATAAGCCTCATTACGGAGTTCATTGAGCTCATTGAGTTGGATCTTGCGTAGGTCACCGGCTTTGTTTATATCAAAATTAGCCCACTTCAAGGCCCAATAAGCCTTGTGCTCCAACTCAATGGGGAGGTGGCACGCTTTCCCGTACACAAGACGATAAGGCGTACAGTCGATCGGGGTCTTGTAAGCAGTACGGAAAGCCCACAAAGCATCATCAAGTTTATCAGCCCATGAGGCACGATGCTCTCCCACGGTTCTTTCAAGAATTCGCTTAAGTCCTCGGTTGGATATTTCAGCCTGGCCATTAGTTTGTGGGTGGTAGGCTGTGGAAAGACGATGATTTACACCGTACTTAGCCATGACTCTTGCGAATTGGTCATTGCAAAAATGAGTCCCACGGTCACTAATAATGGCGCGAGGCACACCGAATCTAGCGAATAGAGCTTTCAAAAAGTTACAAACCACCCTTGCGTCATTAGTAGGTAAAGCTTTGGCTTCAACCCACTTTGAAACGTAGTCAACGGCGACAAGGATGTATTTGTTTCCTATAGAAGAAGGGAATGGCCCCATAAAGTCGATACCCCAAACATCAAAGATTTCACACTCCTGAATGAAATTCTGAGGCATCTCATCTTTATGTATGATCTTGCCTTGTTTCTCGCAAGCATCACATCGTTTAACCATATCGTGAGCGTCACGGTAGATGGTGGGCCAATAAAATCCCGAATCAAAAACCTTTTTGGCGGTGTAGTTGGGACCAAAGTGACCACCGGTGGGTCCTTTGTGGCAAGCATCAAGGATTTCCGAAGCTGCCGGTCCATCAACACATCGGCGAATAATCAGGTCGGCACATTGTTTGAATAGGTAAGGGTCGTCCCAAAAGTAAGTCTTCATGTCGGTGAAGAACTTCTTCTTTTGTTGAGACGTCAACCCTTCCTTGAGAATTCCACCCGCCAAGTAGTTTGCAAAGTCCGCAAACCACGGGGTTTCATTAGATTTGGAATTTATAGACATTAAGGTCTCCAAGGGAAAAGAATCCTTGATTTCTTTGTTTGGATGATCCCCTTGGTAAGGATCCTCAAGTCTGTTGAGATGGTCCGCGACTAAGTTTTCAGCTCCTTTTTTATCGCGAATTTCGATTTTAAATTCCTGGAGCAGCAAAACCCAGCGAAGAAGTCTTGGTTTGGAATCTTGCTTTGTCAACAAGTACTTCAGCGCGGAATGATCGGTATACACAATTGTTGTAGAAAGGACAAGATAGGGGCGGAATTTTTCAAAAGCATAGACAACAGCTAAAAGCTCTTTTTCGGTTGTCGTATAATGCAATTGTGCCCCAGTCATTGTCTTGCTAGCGTAATGGATCGGTTGGAAGTGTTTGTTCACTCTTTGTCCAAGAACCGCTCCAATAGCAAAATCACTAGTATCGCACATCAACTCAAAGGGAAGCTCCCAATTAGGGGTAACTAAGACGGGTGCCTTAGTAAGCTTATCCTTAAGCGAGTTAAAGGCGTCAAGACACTCTTTGGAGAAGATAAAAGGAGTATCTTTTTCCAAGAGGTGGGTCATCGGGCGAGCGATTTGAGAAAAATCTTTGATGAATCGACGGTAAAAGCCCGCATGACCCAGGAAACTTCTCACACCCTTCACGGTTGAAGGTGGAGGCAACTTCGCGATAACATCGACTGTAGCACGGTCTACTTCAAGACCGGCTTTGGAAACCTTGTGTCCCAGCACGATGCCTTCTTTTACCATAAAATGGCATTTTTCCCAATTTAGAACAAGGCGAGTGTCTTCGCACCGCTTGAGCATACGTTCAAAATTGGCAAGGCAAGAAGAGAATGAATCCCCGAAGACCGAGAAATCATCCATGAAGACTTCCATGGTTTGTTCAACCATGTCATGGAAGATAGCTAACATGCACCTTTGGAAAGTCCCGGGGGCATTGCATAAGCCAAAAGGCATTCTTTTATAAGCAAATGTGCCATAGGGACAAGTGAATGTAGTCTTCTCTTGATCTTTGGGATCGATGGGTATTTGGAAATAACCCGAGAAACCATCAAGAAAGCAGTAATATTCATTTCCAGCTAATCGTTCAAGCATTTGGTCCATAAAAGGTAGAGGGAAATGATCCTTTCTCGTGGCATCATTGAGTTTGCGGTAGTCTATACAAACTCTTCACCCAGTGACGAGACGAGTGGAAATCAACTCGTTGTATTCATTGGGAACAACGGTTATTCCGCCCTTCTTGGGCACACAATGGATTGGACTAACCCATGGTGAATCCGAAATAGGGTAAATCATACCCGCATCAAGAAGTTTGATAACCTCTGTTTTGATGACTTCATGTATTTTTGGATTCACCCTTCGTTGGTTTTGAATTGTGGGCTTGAAGTGGTCCTCCATGAGAATTTTGTGTGTGCAGAAGTGAGGATCAATTCCACGAATATCCGAGATTTTCCAAGCAATAGCCTTCTTATGATCTTTCAACACGGTGATAAGTCGGGCTTTTTCGTCTTCCTTTAGGTCCTTAGGAATGATGACTGGTGACTTCTTCTCTTCGTCAAGGAATACATATTCAAGATGGGGCGGCAACTCCTTAAGCTCTAAATCCGGAGGATTTTCGACGGGAGGCGTATTCGAAGTCGGAGTATCGATAGCAATGACCGTGAGATATGGAGGAGAAGGATTGTCTTCGTTGAGAAGATTGTCAAAGAAATTCATGTCTTCATCCCCATCGATAGGAGAATCATTAGGAGCTAAATTCACATCTCCCATGGTGTCTTCAAGATTGTTTCAAAATAAATCACTATCTCCAAATATAGATAATGAGGAATCAATAGAGGACACGGTCTCAACATTGGGAAGAGAGGTAGGAATACTTTTGCAAGCATCATTAAAGTGTTCTTCACAAGCCTCATCGAGAACGTCAATACAATTAACACTCTCATATGAATAAGGCTGTTTAGACAACTTTCCCATGTTGAAGACTACTTTATCGTCACCCACTCTCATGATAAGCTCACCGGCTTCAACATCAATGAGAGTGCGACCGGTCCTAAGGAATGGACGACCAACAATCAGTGGTACACGGGGGTCCATCTCGTAGTCGACGACAACAAAATCAGCAGGAAAGGTGAATTTGTCGACTCCTACAATGACGTCTTCGGCTATCCCCACTGGATAAGCAACCGTATGGTTTGCTAATTCCAAAGTCATTTTGGTGGGGACTAGCTCTGGGAGAGATAATTGCTTCCAAACACTTAGAGGCATGAGATTAATACTGGCACCTAGATCGGCTAGGGCCATGCAATTCTCTACTCCCGGGAAATTGCAAGGGATAAGAAAACGACCCGGATCACCAAGCTTGGTTGGCAATTTCCTTAAGAGCACTGCAGAGCAATTCTCATTAAGTTGGGTGTTGGCAATATCGAGGAGCTTTTCCTTGTCACTCAGAAGATCTTTAAACATTTTTGCATATTTAGGCATGTGAGCGAGAGCCTCAGCGAAGGAGATATTGAAATTCAGTTGTTTGAACATCTTAAGAAAATTCGAAACCTGAATATCATCCTTGCTTTTGAGCTTCTCTTTCCTCAACCTAGATGGATAAGGTATATTGGAAGAAGAGGAAGGCTTTGGGAGAATAGGATCACTCACATCCTTGGGTGGAGGAGGGGTAGAAGGAAGAGGTGGAGAAAGTGGGGAAGGAGAAGGATGAGGAATAGGAGCAGGTGACTCATTCTCCTTAGTCACAACCACCGATGGAGGTATAGGAAGCTCGGGTTCCTTGGTACCTTTGCCACTTCGAGTGGTGATTGCTTTCATCTCCCCTCTTGGGTTCGCAACGGTGTTACTCGGAAGAGTACCCGAAGAAGAGGGTTGATTACATTGGAAGAAACTAGCCATCATGTTCCTCAGATCATTAGTTTGGCTATCCAACGTATTTCTCATGTCGGCTCTCAAATCGTTTCCTTGCTTGACCAAGTCGGCTTTCAGGTTGAGCACCTCTCTCTGAAGATTTCCCACTATCGCATCGTTAGTCCTCATATAAGTTTCCACTTCCTGGTGAAGAGCGGTGGGTTGGTTGGGAGGAGCATTGTATGCGGGTGGTTGGTAAGCAAGTTGCTGGTAGACTTGGTTGTTTCGTTGAGATGGTTGTTGTTGCTTATGAGGAGGTATGTATGGTTGTCGAGGTTGTTGTTGTTGTTGAGGAGAGCGATTGAGATTTTGTTGTTGGTTTGGGTTGGTAGGAGGGAAACCAGGTGGTGAAAGATAGTTGTTGCTGCGGTAGCTAAGTAAATTACGGTCACCTTGAGGTCTAGCTTGATAAGCAGGTTGAGGATAGGTGCCATATGCCGCATTCACATTCTCAGCAGGGTAGTCTTGGGTGGCGGTACAAGTTGTGTAAGAGTGAGGACCACCGCATATCTCACAAGGTTGGCTGACAGCGTTAACTTGGGCGTTTTTAGCGTTGTTGCTGTTGTTGTTGCTGACGGTGTGGGTGACAAGCGATTCAAGAAGCACAGTGATTTTGTCTAATCGCTTGTCGCTGTCACTAGTGCTAGCACTAGCGACATTGGTCCGAACACTCTTGGTTTGCACACGAGATTTATTCTCAATGATGTCCCAAGCAGCATTGGAAGTCTTAGCCAAAAGATTACCCCCTGAGGCACTGTTTAGTGAATCTTGGTCACTCATGCTTAAACCATTGTAAAAAGTATTAATTTGATGTACTTTGGTAAAACCATGTTGTGGCCATTTTCTTAAAAGATCTTTAAAACGATCCCAAGATTCACTGAACGACTCATCGTACTTTTGTTCAAAATTTATGATCTCATTCCGCAAAGCGGTAGTACGAGAGGGTGGGAAAAAGTAATTGATGAACTTTGTTTCCAAATCCGTCCACGAGAGAATACTCTGTGGCGGTTCTTTAGCAAGCCAATGCCGGGCTTGTCCATCTAAAGAAAAGGGAAAAAGTTGTAACCTTATAACCTCTTGTGGAACACCATTGAATTTGACCGTGTTGGTGAGTTGTAGAAATCTCTTGATGTGGTCGTGTGGATCATCAATGGTACGTCCCAAGAATGGTTGAGCGGAGACCATCTGGATAAAGCCTGATTTTAGCTCAAAGTTGTTAGCGGCAATTGGAGGTATGACAATTGGATCCGTGTTACCATCGACATGAGCTTGCAGCAGTTCAATCATCGGGCGATTATCCGGAAGGGGCTCATTGTTGTTGTTATTGTTCATGTTGTTGAAAGGCGGGTTGTTATTGTTGTTTTGTACACCAGCCATGTCTAAGTTATCGAGAGGCTCGGGCTCTTGATAAGACGTGGATCGAGTGCGCATACACCTGCAAAAGAACGAACAAAGAAAAACAAAGCAAAAATATTTTTGGTTTTTATGTTTTTTTATTTTTTTTGTATTTTTGAAAATTTTATATTTTTTAGGATTTTTTTGAAAATTTTTGTGAAAAAGTAACGTCCAAAATCCAAGTTCTCACAAAAAACTTTTGATCTTAACGAGAAGAGCCGGCAGCGGCGCCATTTGATACAGTATATTTTCTATGATGAAAAGTTCGTTTCTCGGAATCCTCTCGAATTGATCTCAGTTAAAAGTGGAATGATTTGTTCTTGGTGACAAAAGGGAGTTTGGTTTTCTATTCTATTAAAAAGTAAAGCTAGACTTAAAAATTAAAATCAAACAGTAAATGAAAAATACCCTAACAGAAATTACCCTATTCGAAAAACAAGCACTATGCGGAAAAGAAACTCTATTCGGAAAACAATCCTATGCAGAGAAAAAAAATAACTCTATTCGGAAAAAGGGGTCCTATTCGGAAAAACATGCCTATGCGGAAAAATGGCCTACTCGGAATGTAATGCTATTCGGAAAAGTATGCCCTATTCGGAAAATAAGTCCTATACGGAAAACATTGCCTGTTCGGAATAAAATGCTCAATTCGGAAAAAATGGCTTATGCGGAAAAAGGGGGCAATTCGGAAAATTATGGCCTATGCGGAAAATAGACCCTATGCGGAAAACTGGCCCTATTCGGAAAATGACCCCATTCGGAATATATACACTATTCCGAATAAGACAAAAGGGAAATGACCTATTCGGAATATCAACTATTCTGAATAAACAGAAAGAACAATCCGCTATTCGGAAAAAGGGGCCTATTCGGAAAACAGGTCTGTGCGAAGAACAGTAACAGTAGCAGGAAAACGTTTTTCAATCAAATCGATCCAAATACTCAAAAAGGTTTTACCAAATCAACCAATAATCCTTTAAATAGCATAAGTAACAAATCCCACCTATAAAAACACTAAATCAACAACTTTTAAAAGATCAAAATCAATCACACAAGAACTTAAGAACTTAGAATAAAAATGGAGATGAACAAGATGAATGAAAAGATGGAATTGAAAGATTAATGTAAAGGTAACAAGAGTAATGATTAAAACATACAAGATTCAAGGAAAAATTAAAAAAAATCACCAAACACCCTAATGGTGTTGGTGATGGAACGAACCAAAGAGAAAACTGGGGAAAGAAAAATAAAAGCTAACTCCCTAATTGTGTGAAGGAAGAAACTATATATAGTCCTAGTGGTTGGTTGGTGAGTGGGCTTTCTCCCTTTCTTCTTGTCTTCTCGTCTTTTCAGAAAAATTGACGTTTTCGATTCTGATTCAGGATTTGTCGTCGATTAAATTCAACTCGTCTTTTAATTTCTTCGTTAAATAGACTTGAGTTTCTTCGACATATGTAAATCTTCCATCTTTGGTCCTTTTCTTCGATAAATCTTCAAATAGGCCCATTGACTTCAAATCTTTTGCATCTCTTGGACAATAGACTTCGTCTTTAGTCTTTTTCCTTGATAAAACCCGTGCAATCCCATGTTTTCTTTAATATTCATCTGGTTAGCTCTGAAAACATGATAAACACAAAAACCACGCATAATTCCAAACAAATGATATTAAATACGTGTTTTGGTCTAATTTTAGCCAGAATTAAGTGGTAAAAGGATGGGTGTTTACACACCTATCACTTATCCAAGTACACACATGCATCTTGGATTTACACAACACAAATCCAAGCAAACACATATGCAATGGATGTACACAACAAATCCAAGTATCCACAAATAAATTGGATGAACACAACTAGTCCAAGTATTCATAAATACATTGGATTGACCTAAAACAAAAAGGGTATCATGATGAATATGACTAGCTCATAGATTCATCTTTATCACAACACTAGTGGGTGAGTGATCTTCTCATTGGACAAGGTAAAGGAGGGGATCAAGAGGATAATCATATGTAAACATCCTTAACAATTTAAGTGATCATTTACTAATGATTATGCTATAGAAAATAGAAAGAGGGCTGAGAAAAACGTCCAAGAGGCTTCCTGGAAAATGAGATTTGACCCACTATTTAAAGGAGACAAAGTATAACGGATCTATAACGGCTAGCTGTGCGCGGTACCTTATCTCACCCCGCGGTACCTTATCGATAAGGAACCACGTAGGTACTTAAGGTACCGCCACTAGACTACGCTCCGCTTTTTGTCTTTTAGTGGGGTGGGAATATCTGAGGTATTTGAAACCTTCAAAGGATATAACAGCATTTGGAATATGCTATTTTCAAATTTTCATTTTCCATTTTAATAAAACATTTTCTAAAAAAGAAAGTTTATTAAAAAGTATTTTGTCATATTAACAAAAGTGAGTTTTAAGGATAATCATTTTGATGATCACTAAGTATGATTAAGAAAGGTTAGTGATATGATTATTACCTTGATGATAGTGTTAGTTAAATAATTCATTTTGTGTTTTACACTAAATGTGTTGTATGGTTTGTTGTGATCAAAACTAAGAAAGATTAGTTAACACTAATAATGTTTTTAGGCATCACTTGCATTAACAATCTCCCCCTTTTTTATTACGACAAACGATAAACTCATTTACGTAGAAACACAAAATATGGGATTATTAACTAGTTTATCACTATCATTTTTCCCCCTTTGTCGTAGCAAAAAGGTTAGCACAAGTCTTTGAAGAACATCAAACTTTGCTAGTAGCTCCCCATTGGTGGTTGCTCCCCCTTGCTTGGGGCACCAAGTTTGTGAGCTAATGTGACATGCTACACAAAGGTTAGTAGAAAGGAAAGAAACACCAATGTATATATGATCACTACCTACTAAGTAACTTGAGAGGGAGAAAGAGAAGAAATCTCAAATTAGAAGCAAGTATTTTGCTAAGTATGTCCAAAGAGGTAATTGACAAAATCAAGCTTCAATCCGATGAAGATGATAAGCTTATCAATGGGTTAAAGTTTAGAATTGATGGAATCACCCATAAGCAATTGTAAAAATTAACCATGATTAACTCAAAATAGAACTAATGAAATAACACACAAACAACACAAAGGTTACATAAAAGAAAAAAAAGACACAACAAAGAAGCTAGTCATACACACAATATGAGTATCTAAAAGCAATAAATATGGAAAATAAACCACTAAGCATAAGCTAGTCTAATAGTGATATTTTCCAAGATTGCTTAAAAAAATAAAAGACTAAAAAGACGACGATGCATCATTCGAAGTTTTGTCCACCGGAACGAAAACTTGAATAGGAGGTCGAGTGAGGAGGAATTCAAGAAAATTTAACTTCTCATACACATGAGCAAGTTCAATTTATTGAAATCGACAACAAGCACACGAGGATCCATGATGCAACACAAAATCGTTTGATGGGGGTATGGCATCAAACTTAGGGTTTGGTGGTGGTGGGGTAATGGGTTTGGGAATGTTTTCACAATGCCTTGTGAGGTTTGGGAAGGTTGAAAGGTCATTGAGTTGAGGGGTGTTGAAGGATTGTGGTGGTGAGGGAACATTTTCTTTTGCTCCGGTGATGGGGTTTATGGTATAAGTCTCATTCCAATACTTGATTGGAGAGAAGGTAGGGTTTTTGGGTGGTTTGGACGAAGATGGTTCATTCTTCTTAACCCAAATAGGTCGAACCGAGATTTTCGGTTTCTTTGATAGCTTGGATGAGGAAGCTTTGGGTGAGTGGGGTTGTGACAAAGAAATGTCAAGGTTAGGAATGTAGGAGTTAGGCATTGTGAGAGTGTGAGAATGAAATCTCAAGGTTATGTGAGAATGAATTCTCAAGGTTAGGAAGGTGTGAGAATGAAATCTCAAGGTTGTGTGAGAGTGAATTCTCAAGGTTGGGAAGGTGTGAGAATGAAATCTCAAGGTTGGGGTATAAGTAAAATGTAATCAAGGTAAGAATTTGAATACAAAGTGTGTAGTGTCAAGGAATGTTTAGTCAATATGAGTAAACAAGGAATCTTGACAGGGTATAGGGTTTTAAAAGTTTTGACCAAAAATTCGTCAAAAGCCACTTACTGTCCGCGGTACCTTATAGGGACCGGCAGTTCCATATCGCTAGGGAACCGCGGGACTTTAAGGAGCCGCGTCCAGTGGACTTGAAACCATGTTTTTCCTGGGTTTTGGGAAAAACTAAGACTTTTTCAAAAAGCTACAAATCTTGGAATTTTACCTCTATTAGCACCAAATTATGCTAGGGTTGCATAAAGCAACACATTCACAAAGAATGTCTTGACAAAGGGTGACAAAATAATTTAGATATCATTTTGAACCAATTTTAGTCAAGTTTTTAGTGGTTGTGATAGATTTAGGTTCAATTTTTTAATTTCAAATTAAAGTTGATTAGTGTGCACATAAGAATAGAAACACACAAAGCTAAATCCAAAGATCAACAACATGAAACATTCATTAAGGAAGCAAGTACAATGACAAATAAAACTAACTAATACATAGCTAGCTTAGCATTGAATCTAGATAAGTAGTCTTCTTTGGCTTGGTTTTGTTGAAAACTCTTATTAAGAAGACTCCATCATTCATCTCCTAGGAGGAGGCATGGAGAACAAGGCAAGCAAGAACTCTTGCAACCTCCTATGTAGTCCATACATATCCATCCTAAGGTTATGGATGATGTAGTGGTTGTAAAGACAACATGGACAACTAGGACCATGTGTTTGTTGAAACCCATAGTATGGATCACACAAAAGGAGGAAAAGTTGAACACCCAAAATTGGAATGTTTGAGTTGGGTGGAGGTGGAGGAGGCATGTTCTCCAAGTTGATGTGGGTGAGAGTGGAGGCATGTTCCCTAAAGGGGAAATGGGTGAGTGTGGAGGTATATTCTCAAAGGTTGGTGAAATGGGTGAGTTATGAGGGGTAAATGGAGAAGTCACCAAAGTGTCATCAAAGTCATTCACAAAAGGAATGCTTTGGATTGGTTGGGGTTGTGTGGTCACATCCAAGGGTGCACTTGGAGTGAAGGGTGAAGAGAGCTCATTCATTCTTGAGTTGAATGTAGAGGAGGTAGAACCAATGGATTGGTTAGTACCATGGGTGGATGATGTCTTGCATGGTGCAAGAGGTGGGGAAGGTGATGAAGAAATGAGGATATGAGCCATGTCATTCTTAGGTGTGTGGAAAGGTAAGGAGTTAGGCTTGGCTACCTTAATCCTTATTTTGAGAGTTTTCCTTGGGGTGGAGGTCTTGGAAGTGTTTGAGGTTTTGGTACACACCATGGTTGACAAGGGTGGTTTAAGGTTTAGGGAAGTATGTTTGATGTGTGAAGAAGATGGCAAACAAGGTGGGTTTAAATGGGTGAGGGGATGATCCAAACTAGTAATGGGTTAAAATCATTTTAGGTGAATAATGAATTTAGGTAATCTAGTTTAGGAAATGTGCAGTTTATTACTGAAAATCATGCAAGGTTTACACAGATTTAAGAAAACAATGTAAAGCAAAGATGATGTCGTGCACAGTGGCCGGCGGTTCCTTATCTAGGACCAGCGGTTCCTTATCGATAAGGATCCGTGGGTCGATATGGAACCGCGACCAGTGGTCTTTCAAAAATTTCACCTCCCAAATTTTGGTTAACCCAGATTTTTCCAAAAGGATTCACAAGCCAAAGTTAACTACAGATCATAATCTAATAAGCTAACTATCATAAGGCATGCACAAAGCTATATAAAACATAAACATCATGGCATAAACAATATTAAGGATCAAAATAGATAATAATCCAAACATGTAGCATAAGTTAATACACATTCAAGATAATAAAAAAAATTGTTCAACATTACATGTTTACCAACATGTATTCTTTGAAAAACTTCAAAGCTTTCACCTTCTCTTTTTGCCCAATCCCTTGATCATATTCCTCAAGAACTTGAAACCCTTCCTTGACTCAACTCGGTGTTCATGCAATTCACCTCTAGTCCTAAGGTTTTCACGGTAAAGATGCTCTATGTTAAGATCTTCCGGTACTTCACTAGAGGAGTAATGAGGTGGGGGAGCTAAGACTTCGAATTTATCCTCGAATGGGTTTGAGGATGGATGGGAATTACTCGAAGAGTGGAAATGAGAACTAGTACCTATGCCATCACCATCACTTGTTGGCATGTCCATGTCCTCATCATCCATCTCTTGATGATCAGATTTTCTCGATCCTCGATCACTTCTTGTCTTTCTTGCATATGCCTCTTGAATAGGCAACATAACCGGATGAACCGGGTAGAAGCGAGAGAGATCAAGGTGGGGAAATCATGAGCAACCCTTTTGAAAAGGCGAGTCAGAAGCATAGCATAGGGAAGGTTTGTTTTGGGCTTCGAAAGGGCATAATTGATTCGTCGAGCGATATAGAATGCCAAGTTGTACTTGGTGGATGTAAAGATGCAACTCAACATATGCACCATACACGCCGGGATATGATCTCGGTTTCCACCAAGACAAAAGACATTCTCCCTAAGGATATTGGCCCATTGGACCATAAAATCCTTAAGGTCGCTAGAGAGCACTTCATATCGATTCACATTTCGTACATTTAAATGAAGGCTTCTCACAACGTTTCCATCACGCTCTTTCGAGATGATGTCAAGGATGAACTCTAGATCAATTTCGGTGAGGTCATTTGGAGGTTTATCGTAGGATTTCGAGAGAGCATCAAGTCTCCATTTATCCGTAAAACGACAAGTGCCTTCATATGGCACACCAAGAATTTGACCAAAGTTTTTGAGGGAGTATTGAATCAATTGATCATTCAACACGAAACGAATGAAAATTTCTCCATTGTATTCAAGCATGGAGTAGGTGCTAAAGAATTCAAGAAGGAATAAGGGGTAAATATCTTCTTCTATGTTGAGTAAGCAATCAAACCCCGAAAGCTCAAACATAGATTGGATATAGTCATAACCCGTTATTTCCTTGTCAATGACTCTACCCTCATGGAAACAACGAGTGGAAAGGGATGGAAAAGCGTTTTGAAGTTGAGGGGAAGCATAGGTTTGGGAGAGGTTTGGCATGTATTGTCTAGTGTATTGATGATCTTTTTGATATTGAGAAGGCATGATTAGTACCTAAATAAACATAAGACAATATTTTTCCAATCACTCATATGAAAAATAAAATCAAAAATCAAAAATATGAGAATGTGTTATATCAATTTCTTGACAAACATAGGATTGAATCCATATCATTCTCATGTTCACAATGTGTCTATTCCATCATTAACCAAGAACACATGATCTATGTTAGATCAACAATGGATTAGAACATTGGTTTTTCAAAACAAGGTTTTTAGGTAAGCATTAACAATGTCATTACCTACTTGTTCATGGGTTCATCTCAAATCCATCTTTTAATCAAAAATAATTAATCAAAATTCGGATTTGTTCTACAAGTGGGTTTTAGTGAAATCTTAATGAATATCAACCTAAGGAATCATAGTAAAATAACCATGTCAACCCTCATTCCTATTAAGGTTTTAATTCAATTTCAATTTAAAAAATCCCCAATTATGAAAGGATGAACCCTAGAACAAAATAGATGAAATTGAAAGAAAATACTTACAATTAATTGATGTTAGATGATGGATGAGTGAAACCCACAACTTGGAATCAATTAATTTGAGTGATTGAAGGTTTTGGAAGCTTCAACAATGGTGGAAAACAAGAAAATCGTCGCTGTGTATTTTTAGGAGAGAGAGGGTTTTGTTTGAAAAAGAATAAAATACTCAAACTGGCGCTCTGACAAAAGTTACTGCCCGCGGTACCTTATCGATAAGGAACCGCGGGTTTGAGCCGCTGAGGTAAAGAACCGCCTACAGAGGCTGGTTTTTATCAAAGAAAAACGCCAAATTTTAAAAACCAAGTTTTTCTAAAATACTTAAAATTATATCATGAGCCTTTTAGAATATCATTGGATCATCATAAACACTAGGCAATATGTTTTAATGAAGGATTACGAGTTGAATCAAGATCGAAAAGAACCGAAACGGACAAACGACTACTCGTAGCAAAACGACTAAGTGGAGAGAAGTCAAGGGAAGTGAATCAAGACTAGGACCAATGCTCAAGGGATTAATGACAATCTTCAAATAGTGGTAACGAAGAGCTTGTGTCATATATAGTGGTTTAAGACGTGCCTTTCCGGCGAAACGTTAAACGGCTTTGGTAATGAATAAGCACAAAGCAATTATTCAAGTATAGACTAAGATCACTTTCAATAATAGTCTTAGTCTAAACCAAAATATGAGCAATGTATTAATTCACTTTCTCTCCCACAAAGGGCCTACTAACCGTATGGGTGCAAACCATGGAAATCATGCTTGATACTTTAAGCTTCTACTAACTCACTCTACATCACCATAGTGAGTCAAGTATCCAAGCAATGAAGGTTTGAGAGGATAAAAGAAAAGAAACACAAACCACAAATAAATGTCAAGGCAAGGATGCCGAGAACAAGCACATAGTCAAGTAATGATCAAAAGAATGATCAAAGGGCGTGTGGAAGAACGAAAGCGTACCTTGGCCACAAAGAGAAATCCATGAAGGAATAAGTGCTATGCCCAATCAATGACTATGATGAGTACTAAGTCTTCAAGGACTAGTATCATTCCCAATCATCTTGGTATCATCATTCAAAGATGTTAAAGATCAATAAAGATGAGTCTTCTACAAGTGCAAGTAACTCAATCCACAACCAATTAAGTGATTGATCTTCATGAGTACCTACACAAAGCAAGATGCAAACTAGTAGATACATTTCAAGAGTATATCTAAAATGCATAAAGGCTACTAATCTTAAGTGGGATGCAATATTATCAATTAAAAGACCTATTTTCAAAGAAAACATAGTTTTGACCAAAGAGAAACTTGAGTATAACTTGACCTTCTAATTTGAGGAGACAATGGATCGATCCAAGTTTCAAAGTACAATATACTTTAAAGATCTCGAGTGACCATCGCTCTGATACCAATTGTAGAAACTAGAAGGGGGGGGGGGGGTTGAATAGTTTCTCTTCGATTGGTGACCAAATTAAAATTACTTTCAATTTGGTTTGTATCAAAAATATCTTTTACTTGAAGCTAAGTTGCATAATGATTAGGTTCAATTCAAATGCACTAGCTAAGATAATAGGTAAGTGTATGGATAATGAAATAAGTAAAGAGTAAGGAAGGAGACAACCTAGTGGGAAGACACCAAGATTTATAGTGGTTCGACAACGAGGCTCTATCCTCGTTTCTACTCCACTCCTCGAGTACACCTACTCGAGATTTCCACTATATCCACAAGCTCCCTTCTCGGCGGAGAAAACCTTACATCGTTGCTTACATTATTTTCCGACACTAAGCTAAATGTCGAGACCTGATCTTTAGCTAGGACCAATCTACACAACGTTGCCTACTTCACAATTTAACGACACAAGGTTAGATGTCGAGTTCTAATCTTAAGGTAGAACCAATCTTCATGACGTTGCCTACTTCACCATTTTACGACACAAGGCTAGATGTCGAGTTCTAATCGAAAGCTAGAACCAATCTTCACGACTCTTCACTTTGAAGCTAAGTGAGAACTTCACACAACACAACTACTAGTCACTTTATAGTTTAGTGAGAACTCACAAGACACAACCACATCACTTTATAGTTTAGTGAGAACTCCTAATCAAATCTATTACAACTCAACTAGACTTATCCAAGTACACACATGCATCTTGGATTTACACAACACAAATCCAAGCAAACACATATGCAATGGATGTACACAACAAATCCAAGTATCCACAAATAACTTGGATGAACACAACTAGTCCAAGTATTCATAAATACATTGGATTGACCTAAAACAAAAAGGGTATCATGATGAATATGACTAGCTCATAGATTCATCTTTATCACAACACTAGTGAGTGAGTGATCTTCTCATTGGACAAGGTAAAGGAGGGGATCAAGAGGATAATCATATGTAAACATCCTTAACAATTTAAGTGATCATTTACTAATGATTATGCTATAGAAAATAGAAAGAGGGCTGAGAAAAACGTTCAAGAGGCTTCCTGGAAAACGAGATTTGACCCACTATTTAAAGGAGACAAAGTATAACGGATCTATAACGGCTAGCTGTGCGCGGTACCTTATCTCACCCCGCGGTACCTTATCGATAAGGAACCGCGTAGGTACTTAAGGTACCGCCACTAGACTACGCTCCGTTTTTTGTCTTTTAGTGGGGTGTGAATATCTGAGGTATTTGAAACCTTCAAAGGATATAACAGCATTTGGAATATGCTATTTTCAAATTTTCATTTTCCATTTTAATAAAACATTTCATATAATTAAATATCCTGTTCTTATGTAGGAAAATATACGTGTCTTAACTAGAAAATAACGATCAAGCCATGTTGGCCATGTTAGGTCGACCCACAACCACTTATAGCCATTTTCAGTCAACATACGTAATAATTTGCAAAAATGGGTTTGGAAAAAGTGATGTATGTGCAACAATAATTTCAGGATCTCACAATTTATATTTAAGTGGTTTAAAAGGTAGTATGCAATTTTATATAACTTGGATTCTGTAAAGTGAAGCTGCTGAAAGAAAAATAGCAGTAACCCAACTCGACTCATTTGCATGTGAATAGGCTAAAATTGCACCTTTAATGTGTTAAATTTTCATTTTTCGGTAAATATTCTATTTATATCTTGTGAAGGGTGTTCTTATGGGATGTATGTGAGCATGTTATTGAGATATGCGTTTGGTTGAATTTTCTTTTGCTAATATCTGAATATAAAGATGGATGCTTCATGCTTGCAGGAAGGCTTGATTCTCTCTGCTTTCTTTTTGTTTCTCTTTTCTTTAGTCAGAACAAGCATCTAGATTTGGGATCCCGTATGATAGAAAACTTAAGCAAAACTTGGTGCGGAATTGCTACGAGCTGTTATCATGTGTTATATTGTATTATGATGTGTCACAATTTTTTTTATGATGGTCTTTGGTACACGTACATGTAAAAACTTTGTTACAATCAACACAATTTTCGTTATAATTCTTAGCTTATGATTGCAAGCTTGCAACATCTCTGTCAATTCACCATAGCAGATAAGTATATACAAACTGAGCCGCAGCGAAGCGCGGGTAAGAAAACTTGTTTGGATACATTTTTGCAGTTGTGTAGGATTTGCTTTTATTTTATTTGGCTACATTTTTGCAAATTGATTTTACGATAATTCAAATTATTATTGATTTTGAAATGTTTATTTTTTTGTTAGAGCTAGATATAAATAATGTTTTGAAAATAAAAACTCTTTATAATATTTTTATATACGTGCATGCCCTTTTATATATTAATAGCCGAGAAAATATATATACACGATATTGAAAATATATGTACACGATATTAGTATATAGCCGAGAAAATACATGAGATGTAAATATATGATACTCTTACTCTAGAGAAAACTCGCAAGTAAAGTCTCTATATTTTAAATGCACCTGATAATAAACAAATTTGTTTAACATATCTATCTATATCTATATCTATCTTTTTTTTTGTAAAACAAAACTCAAAGTATGGACTTTTTCAAGAGATTCTTTCTTTAGTAAGAAATAATTATTTTATTTATTCTTTTAAAAAGTGTTTGTGTTCCTTAATTTAGTAATAATTGTCTAATTTTCGAACTATGTTTAATTAAAAAACGCGAGTCAAAATATTTAAAACTTTAAGGTTAAAAATATCAGTTATAAAACTTTAAAGGCTATAAATTGCCTTTTTAATTCTTTTATCCCAAAAAAAATCAACACCACTAAGAATCCTAAAACTCACGGCTTCGCACTAAGGATGAATTTTTGTCTCTTGCAACACATAAACCCATGACCAAACCCCTCCCAAGCTCCAGGAGGAACCAGACCAGGTGGCTTCCAATGGTTGGTTTCCGTGTGAATCTTTTATCAATTGGATAATAGTATCATCTCTTCTCAGAACCTAACAAGCTTATCCGATCATACACCTGTGTCTTCCAATGGTTGATCTTAGATCTCATTCGTATTGGATGATAGCCATGTGTCCTCCATTCCCAATTTATATTACATATACAGGTATTCTATCTGTCATATTCTCTAGGTTGTTCTACAAGAAATAATTCCAGTTTATTAGGTTTGTTATATTTTTGTTCATGCTACCTTATGCAAAGATGTTAATGTCTTTCAGTATGGTCATTTTTATGCACTAAATAGTTTCTGTAGGATCCTTTTCTAATGTGTCTTACTATGCTAATTTTGATGCAGTAAATAGGTTTTTGTAGGACCAGTTACAAAAAATATAAACATAAAATCCCAATTCTGGTGTATCTTAGTGCTTTATTAGTTAGCCGGTAATGAATTTTTCTATATTGTAAACATCCAACTCACACGTGTTTTATATGAATGTCATATGTTTATTAAGAGGAATGGATTTGTCGTTTCTCTTGAACTATGACTGAAAAAATTAAACTTTGTGTCTACCACTTTTTTTACCCTCTTTACTGCGTAACTCATGTCTTTATTTCGCTCATGTGCTCCATCTTTATTGGTATATCTAAATTACCATCTGGTTGTTCACTCGACCTTTAGGCCACACTTTCCCATCTATGGCTGAACATAACCACATCTCTAAGTAATGTTACAGGTATCCCTCCGAGAAATATCTTCATATGCAACTCGCTTTTTTAATAGATAACACTATCTACATATTAGTACTAACCCGTTTAGAGAGCGTATATAGGGTAGGGATTATGAAAGCCGAAAAACATCATTTTCTGTTATTTCACTTTCCCTGATACGACAATCATAAGCTTATAAATGGTGGTATTGAAGACCAAACTAAATGGGATCTTTTAAGTGAACAAGATGCTAACATTAATGATAGTCATCGATTAGGGGTTTAGAGGATAAGTCGATATGAATTTGGATAATAAGACGAAAACACAATATGAATATCCAAGCACTAAATACTTTTAATTGTAAATAGAGCCGTTACTGATTTGGGGGCTTTTTTGGTGGTGCGTTATAAGCTTATTATTGGTATTTGATCATTAAAGCAAAATCCAAACACCCTGTTAATATAGGTGGTAATCTTCTTAAATACCGTGTACGTTTCTTGGCAATTTTTTATGTTTATCTCGGTTTGTCTAATCCTTTTCCGGATTTTCATTGTGACTTTAATGATTGTGTTACAATTTATAATTTTGATATCTAATCTAATCATATTATCTAAAGTTAATCATTTTTAATTTTTGGGTGACGTAGGAAGCATTTGCAAAGTATACACAGAAACAACATTGGAGAGACCATTATTAAGCAGTGTGTCATATTCACAACGAGTAATGTATGCTGGGAGGGAAGATTTCGATAGCCAACATCTAAAAGAATAATAATCTTGAATTTGATCACAGGACTGAATATATTGCGAACGCGATGAACCAAGAAATCAGTGCTTACGAACCCTTTAAAACTATTCAGTTCTCATCATCTTGCACAGAATCGGAAGTGGACGAGTAAGAAAGCAGAAGTGTTGTGTGACCGGTGTTGAAAAGCATCGCTTTGACAAGTGCCCACCTTTTGTGTCTGATCATCGGCTACACGAATCAAAACCAAGCTTAAGGTAATATTATATTAGGTTTTGTTTAATTTATGATTACATCACTGATTTTTACTCTCTTCCGTATTCATGTACTGACACTAGGTTGTTAATCACATGATGTTGACAAACTATCTTATGGTGTTAGTATTTAGAGTATTATGTGGAGTGGTCTCTTTCATGTAATTAATTTTAGAATCATTCTTATAAACATAATTTTTATAAGCTAATACTTAGAATCCCTTGGATTGGGTTTTTTTTATTTATTTTACCTCTTCTAAAAACAACTTAATTTCTTTAGTCCTTTATTTGTAATAAAGAAACAACAAAAGTTGCAAGAGGTGAATATAATAAGAATGTTCATGAAAAATACATCACCGAGATGTCCAATAATGATTTCTACAATTCAATCCATGTTGGCTATAAGTACTGCCTTAATTTTGTTAAGAAACTAGAATGGCACGCAACACTAATGTTGTAAATCAAAACAAAATACTCTTTCAAGTAATACATCTTAGCTAATTAGGTGCAAGGCTTCGTCATATAGGTCAAAATGGTTGTTGCAATGGCACAATCATCTATTGAAAACAATCTTTAGAAGCTTATATTACATTTCTATAAGGGGGTGTTTGGTTTTGCATTACGATGATAAAGATCTTAATAGTAATTGCATTAAAGGGTTTAACAGCTTTAGGTATATATTAGCATATTGGAATACCAAATCCCTAAGGTAAAAATAAACTTAAACTCATATTAGTTTACTAATCAATAAGAATAAATTATATAAGCTAAATAGACATCCAGTAGACTAGATGTCGATTAATCTATATCACAAAAAACAAACGTAATGAATCTTCAATAATGTGTAGTTTCGCCGTGGCAATCACTGGTGGTAAGGTTCTTTAATAAGTTGAATGATTTGAGACTAGCAGGATATTGTAATATTGGATTCATGGTTCAATCAAGCTACATACCTTTTTTTAGTAGTGGTGCTCCACGTGCCATGTTAAGTTCTGTAAGTTAACCAACTTTCCTCTAGTTTATGTAGCCCAACTTTGTTAAAAATCCAAGGTTATTGTCTACAGTATGTGTAGTTAAGTTTAGCCATGATTACTAAATTTGAGTGGCGTCTAGAAAGTCATCTACCTACTAAAAAGGGTTTGATGTTTTACCTTATCAAAATAATGAGAGTCACTACTTAATTCTTAAGTTTTTATTGGTTACCAAAAAAAAGTTTAACCACTACATACTGGATATATTAGTACTTGTAATATGATATATGTAGGAGAGTAATGATTAGTAGTACTTGGGAGGGTTCATATGGGGATTGGGTAGAGAAAGAATAGGTTTTTAACTGTGTGAACAAAGGGGTGAACTCAATCATCGTGAAAAAGAGTCGATTATGTATAGAAGCGGTCGGCTACCTATAACGGGTTTGTTAAATCTTTAAATCATGATTAACTAACCAAATTTTCTAGATTATACATGAATAATTTGTTACGTTTGCTTGCCATGGTAATTGATCTATCTAGGGCGTGGTCTCTAGAAGTGGGTGGCCTAAATTTCTATTTCGAATCACTAATCTGTCAATGCTATGTATTACAATCTCGTTCATGTTTAAAATGGTTCAGGTTAGTTTGGAGGTGGGACTAGAGGTCCAAGGGAGGATGGCAATGCCATTATTACATCTAATGACCAAAAATAAAGACCCATGAACCGGGAGACGCAATCCTTGTGCAAGCCTTAAAGGTAACAATTGTAATGTAGCTATGTTTCTATAAAATTAATTATATAACTCAATTTAAAAAGCTAAGAAAAGTTTATATTGTAGCCGCGTATCATACATTCACTCTATAAATTAATAGGGAATTATGAATACAAGTATGATTTGTGTTTCTATAGAGTTAAGCAATTCTTTCTGTATCGTGTTTGTTATCTGCGCACCTAAGTTGCACGGGTACGGGTACCGAGAAACGGCAACATCTTAAAATTCAAGATACGGGTACGGCGGAGAAACGAATATTTGTCTTATAATACTTGAGTGTATGGGAAATTGTAATAAAAAAATATTACAAAACATTCAAAAAACCCAACAAATGTTTCTCATGATCATAAATAAAAAAATTCTTAAACATGAAACTCTAACTGAATTAGAATTGTAGATTATACAATTGCGAGTTTATGTATTATAATGATATAGAATTAATCAGTTACAGATTTTTACTAACCTAAGATACATCACTTATTGTCTTTCTCAATTGGCGAAGAAAATGAAGATGAAGAATCAAGTTCTCGAGGGTTTAGAAAGATGAGCCGTCAGTTATGAAATGATTTATCTACTAATTATATAGGTTAACTAAAAATAAAAGGGTTTTTAGTTAATTGGCCAAAGGAAACGCCATTTTTTGGTCGGAAATGTTTCTCAAAACGTTTCCCCTATACTGTTACGAGTACCACAATTTTAGAAACGTTTTCACATCTCCCGAAGACGTTTCCCCGAGTTTCTCCGCGTTTTCCCGTTTCCCCGCGTTTCCGATACGTCATACGGCATCCTGGCGGAGTTTCCGTGCTTCCTAGTTGCACACTTTTTCCTGAATCTATATATGTAATGTTTGGTTCGTTAGGTTCAGGAATGTCTTGGTGTTTGATTTGTTACTCTATGTGTTAAAATTACCATTTTAAAAAGGGAAAATCACTTAAAAATATAGTAAACTTACCACTTTTTATGGTTGTGTGTACTAAACTACTTTTTTCTCATTGTGTGTATTAAACTTTTAAATTCATATCATTGTATGTATTTTGTGACTATTTTACCCCTACTTTTTTCAATTTTTGAAGGGTAAATTGGTCAATTTACAAGGCAAAATCGTCTCAAAATACACACAATAATCGAAATTAAAAACTTTAATACACACAATGAGAAAAAAAATAGTTTAGTATACAGAACCATAAAAAGTGGTAAGTTTACTAGTGATTTTCCCTTTTAAAAATGTTTTTAGCAACACGTTACCCAATAAAGATATGAAAGGGAAACAAAGTGTAAATGTATAAATAATGCACCCGCTGATCCTCTAAAGATATTTGAAAACGATGGATGGGACGGGAAATTGGGTGGCATGTCTAAAAGGGAACAGCGTGTCAGGAGTCGATGGTCGTCAATATGTTTCCCAAACTCGACCAGTGGAATACGAATTCGGTTGTGTACAGGGAGGCGTTGTATTGGATTTTGAGTCAGCGGTTGTACGGTTGCCAATTTATAAAGGAAATTTAAAGAATGCTATGTTTAGTGATGGGTTGCCTTTTTATACCACTCTTTTCATGTACCTTCGTTTGACGACTCGTACTAATGTCTCTTTCTTCAATCTGGAAGTGTGGAAACACGAGGTGCGTGATAATTTGATTGTTTTCCCTTTTTTTTGGCTGCCAAATTTGATGGTTTTTTCCTTTCATTTTTAACAACTTTTATTTATTATTTTATATGCAGGATAGTCTTCCGTATGCTGATCCAGAAATGGAAACAATTTCGGTTAACATGAAACGTTGTTCGATGGTCGATTGGTTCAGGGTGAACATGATAGCAAGGATCAACTATGGACAGACTGTTCTTATGAGTAGACTTGCTGGTGCAGTTTCTCTAGCTGATCCGGAGGAGACGTATGGGCAGTTAAAAGAGGAAACTGGCAAATGGCTGCAGGATTACTAAACCGTTCAAACGTTAAGAAATATCATCAGTAACAAATCTTAGTGGTTTTTATGAGCTAAACTCTACAAATGGAAACAGTTATACATGTCAAGATGCAGTGGTTGCTACCCCCTTAGACGAGCTGAACTTTTAGTTTACCCCTCAAATTTCGATACCCGAGAGAAAATTACAGCATACATATACAAATTTTATTAGAGGGCTCTTGAATTCTGTAAGCTTCTTATCTTTTGAATCCCCATAATAGGAAGTTTAGCCAGGTTTGGGTGAAAACGAGTACTGTAATTGTCTATGATGGGTCAGAATGGGTGGGGTTGGACGAAGCCACAAACGTTTCTTTCCTCAAGTTTAATAACTAATTCTGGTTTGGCATATGGTTTAAAATCATATACAAGTACCCATGTTTATGAATATTTGTACAATCATGGTGGACTCAGTAGTTGAAGTGAAGTCATATATATACATTGTACGTTCCTTTTTTTTATCCTTTTGGAATGTTTTACTAAAATGAGCTTAGAAGATAAATGATTGTTTTTATCTACTTAATTTTAGAGTGTGTCATTGAACAGTTTTGAGTTAACTTCATAAGTCGTGCGGCTGTTTAGTATGTTTAAGTATTCAAGTATTCTTTAATATAGCTATAACGATAACTTGCGTATTCTTATGACAAATTAACTTTTTACTTGCAGGGGCAAGCTTTACTAATTATAGAGAAAGTGAAATACTCTAATGGCAAAACTGAACCATACTGGACCAACCTTTATGCCAATGGTAAGAACCAACCAAGTGCAGGTATGAATATTCAAATCAAGACTTTATTTGTATTCACTTTTTCTAAAAGCTACTCCTTTTGAATTTCTTATTTTTTACTATGTTAGATGCCTCTTGCGAGTATAAGCTCTACATGTAAATTCTTACTTGCAGGGAATACTAGATGGGTCATTATGAAGTTGACGAAATTGTTCCAGTTTTGCTTTGATTGTAACCGTATTATTCATTATTTAAATTTTCTTAGACCATATGCAATGGTTACTTTTCAAAAGACTTTTAACTATTACATCAAGTCATGTGGAAGACTTTTACCATTATTATAATAGCTTGATGAAAGGCTTTTCAAAAGATTGCTTGGTGTTTACCAAGTGTTTAACAAAAATTTAAACAAGTGATTGACAATTAATGAGGAGCTAAAAAACTTTTAGAAAGCTTTTGTGCATTGAAGCTTTTTGATACTTTGAAAAGCTATTTAAAAGGGTTTTTATCATTGTGATAAAGGCTTTTTGATGAACTTTTTGTCAATGACTTGAGAAACTTTAAGTCATTCTCTCAAGTTCTTGTTATTTATTAATCATACATTAATTGCATTTAATGCATCAAGTTTTAAGACTTGATGTCATTGTGGGTGCTGACTTTGTGAAAGATGGAATTATGACAAATTTAATAGCTAGTTAAAAGAAAAAGTTATTATGGGTTGAAGCATTACATATGTTCTTAATAGGTAAGTCTGTTTGTCTTGATTTGAGGAAACAGTAAGTAGTATTTTGTTAGTAGTACTTTGAATAGATTGATATATGTTGATCAATTCATTTTCTAATTTGACTATTTGTATGTGAATGATAAAACTAAAATTCTTCAAGTGTTCTTAATATTTTTCTTAAATAGATACTATTTGCTAAGACGGAATTAATTTACATGAATCATTTACTTAATCGAAGTTTTTTCAAAATTTCGTACGTGCGCGGGTATTATAACTAGTACTATCTATACTATTATATAAAGAGGTTAACTCCGATCTTAATCCCGAACTTAAAATTTTCAAACCTAACTTCAAACCAAAAATTAAGAAGGTTAAATTTAAACCCTTAGATCATATATTTTTAAATTGATCTTATTTATTTATATGTTTTTATAACAAACTTTTGTAACAACCCTAATAACAAACAATTCAGAAAACTTTTATATTTATATTGAAATATTTTTTAATATATTTATTTTTTTTATAATTTAATTTCACCATATTTTTTAAAATTTCGTGCTTTTTAATTCAACATCTATTTTAATATAATTTTATTAAATTTTAGTTTTTTCGTTTTTAATTAGTTTATTTAAGTTAATTTAATTTTTTTACTATTATAACTTTAATTTGAACTTTAATGAAATTTTAATATTTGTTCGCTAAAAAAATAGTTATCAGGTACTCGCCGCTGTATTGTGTCATTTGTGCTGTACGATGCTAGTTAACTTAAATATAACTTGTGAATCAGGCCTAACTCTTAACACGTCTACCCAAGAAAAGAACTAGTATAAAATCTCCATTTATGGACTATGGTTTATGCTAAAGCTTTACTGACTCAGAAAAGTTCAACGTGTGATTTCCGGCACGAATCAAAACTTATATCCGGCCCATCTATTTGAGGATCCATTGAATCCTTAAATAATCAGTTTCATAGATAATGGTTTCAATCAATACTAAAACAGAAACCAGGCCAAATATATGTAAATAAATATTGAATTAAGTTCATTTGTATACCAAACTTATCTAAGATATGAGGGGACTCATCTTCACCTTCCATCTCTCTTTCATCTAATGACTGGGATTAAATCCCTATTTTACACTGCAAGGGTATTTTGGTCATTTCATCGCTTACTATATAAGCCTTTTTTTTACTCCTCCCCTCATAATAAACACACACATCGTCTCATCTTTTCTCTCTCTACCCCCGATCTATTTTCTCTCTCTACAAATCCATCATTACAGATCCATAAACATATCACGAATCCACCATCACGAATCCATTACGAAGCGATCATCACGAATCCATCACGAATTGATCACCAGGCTAGATCTTACATGTCTCCTTATTTTAGCTTATTTCATTTGAATAAGCTTATTAATTTATCATCATTCGAATTTATAAGTTTTTAGCTAGCTTATTTTGAATAAACTTTCTGAATCTATTGTTTTTAATTATGAACTAGCTTATTAGTTGATTCATGGGAGTAATTAAATTATTGTGAATAAGCTCATTCATGTGAATATGAGAGGTATGAATAAGCTTATTTTGGTTAATTATCTAATTTTGGTTAATTATCAGGTTTTATAAGTATGAGATGTATGAATAAGCTTATGTTAGTGTGAATTATTAGGCTTTTTAATTAAGTTGCTGATGTAAGCTGTAAGTTTGATGTATCATATATGATACCTCATATATCATATATGATAGTTATATGATATGTGATATATGATAGATTTATCATATATGATACATGAAGTATCATATATGATGTATTTAACAAACCACAGAAAAATCAGACTTTGTAACTAATTTTGCAAAAAATCTCTTTAAGCTCTTCAAACCTGCCTTATATCATATATGATACAGTTGCTGATAACAAGGTGCCTAATATGTTCTCTTCTTCCTTTATAATTACAGACTGTGCTAACAAAAACAACGAAGGGATGTTTCAATTGTCCGGGTTGAAGCAAAATCAAGAGGACGCGCACGCGTATGTGTGGAGCTGCGGTTAACAACATGTAGGGATGAAGAAACATTTGATGGTTTTTATTGAAGAAGTTTTGTGATTTATGTTTTTTTTTAGAAACCATGTATGTTTTAGTGATTTAGCATATATGATATTTGTAGTTGAAATTTTTACTTAATGTATCATATATGATATGTTGTACACATCAAATATGATGTATTATGTACTTGCTACATGTATATATGACACATGTTTTAGTTATATCAAATATGATGTATTATGTACTTGCTACATGTATATATGATAATCTATGAACCTTTCTTTTGAGTAACATATATGATAACACATTATCATATATGATAGTTCAATGTCATATATGACAGAATTTTAGAGTTACATGGATTATCATATATGATATTTCATTATCATACATGATACTAAATAAAAGGTAAAAAAAACAACTATACTTCAAATGATAAAAATATCAACAAAATAGGCATTTATCCAAAAGGTACATCCGTAGATGTTTCGCCATTTTCATATTCAACAAAAAAACTCAATGATTTTGTAGCATTACAAAGTTAAAGCATGACAACGTTATACACAAATTACTAAAAGATAAACAAGTCAAATGGCTAAAACAATGGATCTTGATTTCATGCATCAACACTTTGGTTGCAAACTCCACACTCGTCTTTTGTCATCTCATGCACATGCCGTCGTTTGTTCTTTTGTTAGTTGTCTTATGTTCACTTCTTTTGCCCTTGAGATCCTTAAAATGCATCGAAAACAACCTTTACTACACAAATAAAAAGATCTGCTTTTAGTTTCAAACAGATTATCAAATATGATATTTTACATAAGCTGAATTTCAATCAGGTTATCAAATATGATATAATAAACAAGTTGAATTTCAACTAGATTATCAAATATGATATATTACAAAAGCCGACTTTCAACCAGATTATCATATATGATAAAATATACACAACTAACTTTAAATTACCCACCAGTAGATCGCAGACTTGGTTGTATTTGTTTTCAAGCATATTAGCATATTATCATATATGATGCCTCCATATATCATATATGATATATTTATCATATATGATGTATGGAAGTATCATATATGATACATCTGTTAAGTGTTGCCTATAGTTTCAGCATAAGTATACTAATAAGCTTATTCACAAAACTCACCTTATTCTTATCCTATAGCTTCAACAAACTATATATATAAGCTTATTCACATAACTCGATTCTAGTTCATATGCTTATTCATATAACTCTCCTAATAAGATTATTCACATTAAACTAAATTATAACACATCAAATAAGCTAACACATCCATAATCACATCAAAATAAGCTGAAAAAGAATAAATTCATAAGCTAAAAAAGCTATCATCTTATTCACATCAAATCTAAACTAGTATATAAATTCGAATCAAATAAGCTTAAAAATATTATTTACATCAAATAATCAAAAAAAATATAGATCTTGATGATATTACCTAATATTAATAGATTATAGATGGGGATGATTCAATTACGAAAGAGATTATGATATAATAGATCGATGATGAATCAATTCGTGATTTAAATCAAGGATTTGATCGAGTATGTGTTTGTGTGTGTTTTCTATGTGTGTTTTACAGAGAAAAAGAAAAAGACGATGTATGATAATTTGAGGTGGGAGGTGGTGTTAGGTGGGAGGGGTGAAATTACTAAATTGCCCCTCCGCTTTTTTTATTAATAAAAATAAGGTTTTATCTCAGCCCTTGATTTATATTAGATGGAAGGTGATGATTGGTCCCCTTGTATCCAAAGGATACAATGTATCCAAAATAACCGGAACTTCGTCTTAAATTTATGATTTAAGTTAATTTGGATACTAAACTTTATTCGTATATCAAAGGCATAATCTCCACCTTCTATATTCATTTCAATCCAATAAATAAGATTAAACACAAAATATATTGTCACTCTTTTTTTTCAAGCATTAATATCTCTTAAACCGTTAATCGTTATGTGGAAAAAAAACATACCGTTACGGAGAGCATTTAATTATCTTTCTATAGATATGCTATATGATACACTTTTGACAAAGATAAATTCATTTTTTTCACGTTTTCGAAAATTATCATATACGATACTAGTATCATATATGATGTATCACCAGTATCATATATATGATATAATCTATCATATATGATAGAAAGTAATATCATATATGATTTAACACTGTTATCATATATGATAAAACAGTAATATCGTATATGATATTTCACGTAAATTTTAACAAGAAGAAAAAAAGCGATTTTTTTTTTCTAAATAATATCATAGTGCATATTGGTAGAAAGATAATTAAACGCTCGTCGTGATATTATAATTATTTTCGTTTAACACTTAACGGTTTAAGAGATATTTAGATTATAAAAAATAGGTAAAAAATAAAATATATTTAATCTTATCCATTAGATGGAAATGAGATGGATGGTGGGATGCGTGTCCCCTCATATCTAAAGAAAAGTATGGTATCCAAAATAACTCTTATCTAAATTTATAGTCTATCTTTTTATTTGAGGGTCTTAAAATTATTACCCCCTTCCATATAATTTAACAAGTTTATCATTTGCACCTATTGGTATTAGAAATTACAAAGTCTATTCAAAAGTTTAATTAATTGCATAAGGGTATGGAAAAGCAAAAGAGAGAATATTGTAATTATTATTTTTTCTAAAATTATGTAAATATTGTTGGGGAACAATTAATTTGAGACGGAGGAAGCAATTTATGTAATAGAAAAACTTGGGATCTTTAATCGTATATAACTAAAGGGGTGTTTGTGTTTACGTTATAAAACAACTTATCTACTTATTTCATTTTGAATATGAATTTAATTTAAAATAAGTGTTTGGAAAAAAGGAAAGAATAATCACTTATTTGCGTTTAAAAATCCTCAAAATGGAGTTTTGCAGAAATAGATGGATACTCACTTTTTGAAAACAGAGTTTTGAAATGAAGTTTTGTTAGATACTAATAATATTTTTTGTCATTTCACTAGTTAAATTATTAAAAAATCTAATTTCTACGAAACACTAAAATTACTGATTATTTGATTATATCGTTATCAAACAAAATAATCAAACCTAAACACTATATTTAAAAACCACGTTTCGTAGCAACTGATTATCAAAGTATTAGTTTTCAAAATAAATAACTAATTTTGAATAAGTAATACATGGATTTACCTCGTATGAAAAAGATTCGTTGAAATCGGTCTTTTCGAATTGACTATGGTTAATCGTGCGACTCAGTCGTTCTTGGTGGAAAGGAAATAAAATGATTATCTAATTTAAACTAAAAATAAATGTAGAAAGGTAAATGTAAATAAATAGGGAGATGTAAATGTCGTTGAGTAAAGGGAAAGTAAAACAGAGAATAAAGCTTGCAAATATTAACCTAAAAAGTAAAGACTTTGAAAATTAAATGACAAAAGCTTAAAACTTTAATAGAAATAAAACTAAAAATAAAATAAAATGAAATTAAACTAAAAACTAACTTTTTTGGAAAAACTAAAATTTTCGGAATAACAAATAATTTTCGGAATAAATGAAAATTTCGTATAAAGACCTATCTTCGGAATAAGCTACTTCTTCAGAATATCTAACATTTTCGGAAAAATACAAATCTTCGGAATAAAGACCTACTTTCGAAAAAGGCTACTAATTCGGATAAATTAGCTATCTTCGGATAAAGGGCTTATTTCGGAAAAACAAATTATTTCGTAATAAAATTTCAGAAAAACACAACTAATTCGGATAAACTAGAAAATTTCGGAAAAGATCAATAATTTTGGAATAACATGCCTTCTTCGGAATAAACAAAATTTTGGAATAAATAGAATTTTTCGGATAAAAGAAAAGATATTCAGAAAAAAATAATTTCGGATAAAAGTATAATTTTCGGAACTAGAAATGAAAAGAAAGAAATTTCGGATAACAAGAAGTTCGGAAAAAGAGGGGTATTTCGGAATTTCAAAACCCTTTTGCGAAGAAATGAAGATCAGATAAACAGTTACAGTAATATCTAAAAACAAGAAAATAAGCTACATATAAGATAAAAATAAATAAGCACTTAACTAAAACTTAATCTAAACAAACTTTTAGAAAAGCTAATCGAACCACAAATTAAAAACTTGAAAAAAACACTAATTAATCTAAATAATAAAAATCAACTTTTTATAAAATAAACTAATAAAAACACTTAATCCAAAATAAGCAAAATCAAACAATAAGCACCACACACAATAAGCTATAAAAATCAAACAAATAAAAACCAATAAGCATAATCAATCAAAAACATCAATAGATCAATAAGCATAAAGATTAAGCTAACTACATGATTAATTAAATGAAAACAAGATTAACAATAAGAAAGGTAGAATAAGAATGATTAATGAAAAGCTTGATTAAGATTAAGATTAAGATTCAATACAAGATTAATGAAAAGGCTTAAAACATGAAAGAAAAGCTAGAGAGAGAAAGTATATTAAGCTACTCCTAAAAATAAAACTAAAAACTACTAATTAACTACTAATTATCTAACACCTCCTAATGATACATTAGGAGGGTATTTATAGGAGGAGATGGAATGAGTTGTTTTCTTCTTTCTTTCTTCTCGTCTCGACTCGATTTAAATTCTTTGTCTTTCTCGATGTTGTCTTGGGATTTATCGATATGAAATGAACTCGTCTTCTAATTTTCTTCTTTTATTAGATTTGGTTCTTCGACTTCGTTAAACTTCCGTCTTTAGACTTTTTCTTCCATAAATCTTCAGAATAGGTCTTGGACTTCCGTTCTTTTTACACGCTTGATCTTTTGACTTTTTCTTTTGTCTTTTTCTTCAATAAAAGTCCGTGAAAGCCCGTGTTTTCTCCCTTTTTCATCTTTTGATCCTAAAATACAATAAAAAAACAAACCACGCATAATTCCGACTTTTACGACATTAGATATACGTTTTGGCTTGTTTATTATTATAGTTAAGTGGTAAAAGGATGGTGTTGAATCCAAGATCTTAAGACTCAAATAGTAAAAACCATTTTATCTCGGATGATTAACATTCATATGAATTAACATAGCGGAATTAAATGATAATCATGAACAAGATGTTTAAGAGACGAACAATTCCCAAAGAGTTTGTATTATTTGATTAACACAAATTACTCTAGGTGTGTGTACATTGAATCCCACACCTAGAGATCAATGTTTATAGTAGGTTACATTGTGAATAGTATGAATGAATGAATAAAACTTACGGTCTAGTGTTCCTTTTATAACTTAAGGAACCCAAGGATACATGAAAACTAAATAAGATAATAATGACTAAATCAAAACAGAATTATTCATTCTTATCACTACTTGACCAAATCTCCATGTTTTTAGTACATAGCAGGGGAATCTTCACAGCAGTGGAAAGTTTTGAAGTAGGGGAAACTTTCTTGTATATTGCCCAAAAGCTTGAAGTTTCTCCTAATTCCATATTTTGTCTTTCTTGTTTCCATAGTGATTTGACTCATCAACTTTTGACCCAACAATCTTCCCCTAGTTGATGATGTCAAAACACTTCCCCTTAAGCATACAACATCAAAGATCAACAGGCTGAACATTCTCTGTAGACAACTTCCCCATTTTGACATGATCAGATAAGGGTCTTGTAAGTGAGCAACCTTGATTTTTAATTACTACTAATCAATACCATACTTCTAACACAAGTATTCTACTTTTCAAAATACCCTCCATGAAGCACATAGGGACCAGATCCTAATAAAAAATGATTTTGAGCAATAGATACTCACACTAGTTGTAGTAATACCAATAAGCAGCAAAAAAACCTTCACCTCATTGTTGTATGTGAATGACTAGCACTTTTTAACAATATAGTTTCCCCTTAAATAGTGTTAATCATTTATGACTCTTCAGTTCTGTAGGCTTTGAAAGTAATAATCATAAGTAAAGAAAATTCAGTATCACCTATTTGATGTAGTAGTAGAAAAACCTGAATCCATGAGTTATAAAGTGCACTATCCATATGACGTCGAACGTATACCAACCATTGATGTATAGGGGGTCTACATGCCTTGACAAATACCTCATCTTCTTGGAGACAAGACCATGGTGATAGCAAGTATGAGCTTAAAGCACCATAAGAAAAATCTCATACACTTGCCAGTATTTATTGTCAATTCTTTGTCATATAATAAAGCACGAATAAAACACGTACTCGAACCATTCTACTTCATCTTCAAATAGCTAATAGTCAATTACCTTCATGATCATGTAAACAATCAATATGAAAACCTTTTATAGCTTTACAACTAGTTGCTGTGAATACACCAAACTCCAAAACCTTGTTGTCAAAAAACTCATATCTGACAGCAGGGGGAACTTTCAAAAACAGTGGGAATCTGTTAATGAAAGCAGGGGGAACTATTGAAGGCAGGGGGATCATAACAGGGGGAACTTTTAATGAAAGCAAGGGTAACTTTTAATGCCACTGTTTTTGTTATTAACTGTGGCAAACCCACACTCAATGGGAATGAATTAATAACAGTGAAATAAATAACAAAAACAGGGCAAAAAAAATATACCTACTGTGAATATTGCTTGCACAGACTCGCTCGTTTTCCACTTTCTGTTGTCAACACAGCATATCTCCATCCCACTTTCACTTTTAACTTTGCTACAAGTCATGGGACCACAACCACTCACCCTTTGCTTTGACCCCTTGTTTCACGTGACACTTTATTTATATTAAATGATTTATGAACTAATAGCAGCACTATCTGTTCTTAGTTTCTTCTGTCAGCAACATAAACCATTTAATGTCGCTCCATCATTGTTAAATGAACCTCACGCAATGTTTGCAATTTCATTCAACACATGTCCCCACACACACGTGAATCAAAGTATTCCTTTGACCATAGACCATGTAAAACATAATCACATGTCTCACGTCAATGTTGCGACGACTTGTATTAGCTTCACAGCCTTTTAACCAATTTGAAACCAATATATTGTGACCCCACGTGAAGATCACACATTCACATCTATTATTGTTACTTCGTGTGAACACACAAAGCTAATACATAGTAGAACCCCCCGTCATTAATCAATCTCGTGCAATTCTTTGAACAAACGCAGCCGAAACTCCAAATCAAATTAACCCTTTTAAGCACCAATAAATTTTAATATTCGAGCATATAGAACGAATTAATATAGTATCCGAACAGTAGCTTTTCTTGGACCACAAGCGACCACAATAAATAGTTGCACAGTACATAACCTATATGAATAGAACCAAAAATTAATTATCTAGGGTTTCTACATAAACCCTAAATCTTCACAGCAACGAAATCAAACAGCTTGATTCTCCTAGATATCGATCCACCCGCTCTGATACCACTTGTTGAATCCAAGATATTTAGACTCAAATAGTAAAAACCATTTTAGCTAGGATGATTAACATTCATATAAGTTAATATAGCGGAATTGAATGATAATCATGAACAAGATGTTTAAGAGACGAACAATTCCCAAAGAGTTTGTATTATTTGATTAACTCAAACTACTCTAGGTGTGTGTACATTAAATCCTACACCGAGAGATCAATGTTTACAATAGGTTACATTGTGAATAGTATGAATGAATGAATAAAACCTACGGTCTAGTGTTCCTTTTATAGCTTAAGGAACCCAGGGATACATGGAAACTAAATAAGATAATAATGACTAAATCAAAACAGAATTATTCATTCTTATCACTACTTGACCAAATCTCTATGTTTTTAGTACATAGCAGGGGAATCTTCACAATAGTGGAAAGTTTTGAAGCAGGGCAAACTTTCTTGTATATTGTCCACCAGCTTGAAGTTTCTTCTAATTCCATATTTGGTCCTTCTTGTTTCCATAGTGATTTGACTCATCAACTTTTGACCCAACAGATGGGTGTTTTCACACCTATCAAATCCCCTACACTTGACCATTGCAATGCCCTCATGCAATGCATTAATTACAAAGCAAGATTTACATTTTCCATCATAATTAACCCACCTTGGCCTTTATTAAACACAAGACATTAAGGAAACGTAAAAAGATAGGAGATAACAAAATATTTTTTTGAAGGAAGAGAACAAGTAAAAAAATCAGAGACTTACATTAGGGCTTTGGTTGTCATGAATGTTTATCACCCTCAAGTTTCACGTTCCCCAAACCAAGCTTAAAAATGAGATCATTGTTATTATAAGTTAGCAAACTAACACAAACTCATGTGTCCCAATTATTCACTTAGACTCCCTTATTCCTAGGTGTATCTCTTATATATTATTGTTGTCTTGAATGATCACGAGGATGCATTGTTGACTTATTTCGATAGATTATTTAGGCCGAAAATAAAGTAGGACGATTTAATCAATAGTTAGCTAAAGGACAAAGTCTTTTAAAACTGCTTCTCGGGACGTCATAAAGTTCATATCTTGGCATAACTCGCTTCACGATTTGAGACCTTTCTCGGACCGATATTTGGCATTGACTTCATACTTCGAATCTTGAGAGATGATCTTGAAATAATGGTCTTCTCTCTATAATTGGAATTTCTTCACTTGAAGTTTTTGAGAGATTCTTCATACTTGGACCACGACTTCTTCATTTTTCTCCAATCTTTATTTTAGATTTTGATATACAACGATCCGCCTCCTTTTAGGACTTGGATCTATTTATCCTCATACCTTGCTAGGGTCTTTTCGGATAGACTTCTCCATGATCTTTAGGGGAGTATCTGCTTTTTTCGTGTGTCTCGATCCTTCATATTGATTTTTGATAAATGATTCTTCACATCACTTGGGATCTTTAGCAACAAAATGTAGCCCTCATGCCTTGTTAGGGCTTTTTTGGACTCGCCATTCTTCGCATCCCGCTTCAATAAGTTATGCCTTGGCTATGAACTCTAATTAATACTGAGCAACTTTTAAACAATCTTGGGCTAGAAGCTAAGTAACTTTCAAATCGTACGACCTTGTTTATTGCAATTATATATTAACAAGCGATGGGAGAAAAAGTTCATAATTAACTCACATAAATTCATGAAAGAATACCAAACTTATAATTGACTCTATCATCTCTCGATCTGTACAAATTTAAAATCTTAAGGAATGAGACTCGTGGATGCTTAGCCTATTAAATCAAAGTTTTGGGGTTTTAAGTCATCTATAGGATCTTGCAACTTCTTAGACTTTTTCAAGTTTTAGAATTCGCATTTTAAAGTTCCCTTGATAAACGACTTTCTAGGATCAATTATAGGAACTTACGAAAAGTTCTTGTTCTTAACCCGTAAGAGTTAAGACTATCGCGTTTTAAAGTTCCCTATATAAAAGCCTAGCAAAACTAGACTTAAACACGTTAAGGATACTAGCTAGAGTAAACTTAGATAAGTAAATTCGAGTTGAGTCAAAAGATTCATAACAGGCCTAATATATCAAGGACATCTAAACTTATTAAAACCATTTATTAAAATTTATTCTAATGAAAGAGAATAAACAAAAACAAAGGAAAAACAACGAGGCCAAAATAGATCAAAAATTTTGAAAAATGTCAAAAAATCAATTTTCTGGTTAAAATGAGGACAAATACAAGGAAAAGCCCACTTAACATCGACAGAAGTCCCCCTACACTTAATATAAACATTGTCCTCAATGTTTAAGCATGGGAGAGTAAACTCCCCTACACTTAGGACATTGTGCACATTGTTTAAATCTTGCTAAGGAAGAGACAACTAAAGTGATTCCTATTTTAATATTGAAGAATATAAAATAGTGAATCAAAAGAGTTTAGGATAAAACCGGGAAGACGGGACACGGAATCACGGGTCGTCATCAAGAATGTATCTTTGAAAGCTCGAATCCCTACACATGATAAGAAAGAAAACAACAAACACATACTAAGGTCTCCCCCTACACTTATTATAAAAACGGATAAAAAGGATAGATACTCGGGTTGCCTCCCGATGAGTGCTTGTTTTTGTTCACCGAGTCGTGAGCCTGACTCGACCTTGATTAGAATGGTAAGAAGCTTTAAGAACATCCACCGGGATCAAATACATGGTTTTCGTCCATCAAGTAGCACAAGCTTAAGGAGAACAAGACAAGCCAAAGAAGAGTAGGCGAGGTTCCCTTAAGCAGTTGTTGAGCACGGTGGTAGAAAGTAGGATGAAGTGTAAGCTGTTGGGTCAAAAAGTTGATGTGGCAGAAACTCAAAAACGAAGAAAACATGAAGAAATTGTCCAAGTGTTGTCAAGAGTTAATCAAGCGTTGACATGTACAATTTAGGCGTTGATAGCTCAAGAGTTGTCATGTACAATGTAAGCATTGTTACATGTAATTCAAGCATTGACAAAACGTAGACAAAGAAGCTTATGGAAGCTTCTATTTAGATAAACATGCAAAAGATATTCTGCATAAGTTTATTTAAATAGAAGATTTACTTGTTTATTCATCATTATCTCTTGTAAACCCTAATCCTTACACTATAAAAGGAACCAAGGGTCATAGGTTTTATTCATTCAATTCATTCACAATGTAAACCTAAAGTGTGTGTCGACTAGAAGTGGGATTCAATGTATACACGTCTAGTGATTGTTTGTTATTAATATAATAAACAATCCAATTGTGTTTTAATTCATGTTTTCGTGCCTAAACACCTTGTTAATGGTTGTTGTTCTAATTCCGCTTTGATTGTTTAATCATATGAACAATGATCATTCCTAGTAGCTTCAAAGATCCGGAAACCAAGGTTTCCACAATTGGTATCAGAGCCTCGTGGCTCGTGATGCTAGGACCAACAAGGTGTTCGTAATGTTGAAAAGAAGAAAAATCCGTCTAGGGTTTTTCTGGACGTTTTTGTGTGCGCAGCAGTATTCAGAAGGTCATAACTTTTGATTGAACCGTTGGATCGTCACGAAATTTTATATGTGTGTTCTACATACATAGATCTAAACATCCACCGGAGGGATTGTCGAGTTTTATCCCCAGGCAAAAGTTATTAAGCGTCGAAGTTGGCTGATGGTTGATTTTCAGTTTTCTACTTTTACATAAAATCATGAACTAGGGTTCCTCAAACCCTAGATCTACTTAAAAGCAGGAAGAATTACAGTTTGTGGCTGTTATGATTCAAGATTGGTTGCAGTTAAAAGAGACACGCAGCAAAGATTATTAGACGTAATATGTGTTCAGATCAGACGTGGAAGCAAAGCTTATTTGTGGCAAATATATCATCTCATATGGAAAGCAAATTAAGGTATATTATATTCAGATGATCGAGACATGATTGAGACATGAGAATATATGCCCTAATTATAGCTGCGATGTTTTAGTCCAAAGTTCACAGAAAGTATTGCCTAATTTACTACTTTGTTTATCGTTCAAACAAAAGATTGATGTGATTCAAGACATCACGTGGACATTATGGGTCAAGTCAATCTATGTGGTCCAATGATATGCAATGAAAGAAAAGCGCAGCTAGTATCTTGTGTTCACATGAAGCAAGGCATATGATTGGATGACAAGTTGTGTTCACACGGCCAAAACCCTAATATTCGAATATTATACATCCAAGGACAGCTAGAGACAAATGCTTGTGTTCACACGATTGAAAGTTTCCAATTGGTGGATACATGCGACTGTATACAAAGCGTTCACATGATTATGGTGGACTTGAGGTCACACGATCACAGCCCTATTTAGTCTATCATATTCAATGAAAAGTGATGCGTTTTCTAAAGGAAAAGATTTGGTTGTTATTTTGACGTTGTCAAAGTCTTGGAGCAACGTTGACAGAATATGTTTTGACGCTGAAAAGAATGAACGCTGACAGGATTTAAGGTTGGCGCTGACGTTTGTAATTGAGGCGTTGACAAAAAGGATTTTGACGCTGACAGAATAAGTCAACGCTGATAGAGTTGATAGTGTCGTCCGATATACGAACTTCAACGCTGATAGGTATTATCCGATATTGGACAATACATCTGCCAAAGATATTGGGCAGAAGAGGATATTGGACAACACAAGGTTTGCTGCTGTTTGAGAAAATTGGACATTTTAAGCATACAAAAAGGAGTACACACGAAGGTACATGGAATCTCCGTTTTAATTTAGAACATTATGGAGATATTTATGGCTCGGATATTTTTAAAATGGATTATTGATCTTAAAGCGAGTTAGCAATTATTCGTGGGAATTTGATGGATATTTAAACTATGTAATCGGGATAGCCTTGTGAAAGAGTTATCCATCCAAATACTTTTACATATGGTATGAAGATGTGATTCCATTAAAATCATCATGAAGAGATGTTGACTTAAGGGGAAGAATTCTTATGGTAAGTTTGATGATTGAAGAAGATTTTCGCGAGTTTGTGTTCTATCATATCTTAAAGTCGTGGACTCTCAACCATAGACTTTAAAGGTAACTTGTTCGTGCTTTACATGGTTGGTGATGAAGGCTTGTCATAAACACTTGAAGGAGTTACATTATCGTGCTCAGTGTCTCAATAGGATGAGAATATTGACAAGAGATCGAGATCTACTTATACTTTCCAGACCTTTTATAAGTTCTTCATCACATGGATAGTACAAGACATGGAACACAAGGTTGGGTTATTCTACTCCTACATCAAAAATATTATATTAATTGTTCTTCAAGATCATTACACAGAGCCTACTTTTGGAGAATCTTCGAAGATTGCATACATTGTTTACTTTCCTTGTTGATGTGACAAAAAGGGGAAGATATACATGCTACACTTGAGGGGAAGCAACTTGAAGATCATGTACAACTTACAAGAGATACACATAGAGTTTTGCCACTATCAACTAGGGGAAGATTGTTGGGTCAAAAAGTTGATGTGGCAGAAACTCAAAAACGAAGAAAACATGAAGAAATTGTTCAAGCGTTGTCAAGAGTTAATCAAACGTTGACATGTACAATTTAGGCGTTGATAGCTCAAGAGTTGTCATGTACAATGTAAGCATTGTTACATGTAATTCAAGCATTGACAAAACGTAGACAAAGAAGCTTATGGAAGTTTCTATTTAGATAAACATGCAAAAGATATTCTGCATAAGTTTATTTAAATAGAAGATTTACTTGTTTATTCATCATTATCTCTTGTAAACCCTAATCCTTACACTATAAAAGGAACCAAGGGTCATAGGTTTTATTCATTCAATTCATTCACAATGTAAACCTAAAGTGTGTGTCGACTAGACGTGGGATTCAATGTATACACGTCTAGTGATTGTTTGTTATTAATATAATAAACAATCCAATTGTGTTTTAATTCATGTTTTCGTGCCTAAACACCTTGTTAATGGTTGTTGTTCTAATTCCGCTTTGATTGTTTAATCATATGAACAATGATCATTCCTAGTAGCTTCAAAGATCCGGAAACCAAGGTTTCCACATAAGCATAGCTCTATTGTTTCCAAAAATCTTTCCTTTTATTTCAACAGATGGATACTGAGATGGCTTACAAATTGTGATACCCGGATCGAACACCTTTTCCTTTAGGGGAAAATAAGATTCAGGCTCAGTAGAATTTTAAGAAGATCCACTCATAAATCGCACAATCTCATCCAATGAAGGTGGATAGAGAGGTGTCAAAACATAAGTACTGTGGATGTTGGTGTCATCCGGTTTCTTCTCCTTTGAAACGGGTTTCTTAATATCCGAAGGAGGATAAAGACCAAAATCAAAGTCCAAAGGAGGAGAATCATTCTCATTGGGGAAGTATGTATTGAGAAAAGTAGCAAAATCTTCCTCAAATGAGTAATCATCCAAAGTAGGATCAAGCATTGTTGGTGGAGGATCTTCATCAAAAGTAGCAGCAAGGTCATCATGTGAAGAATAACTCGAGAGAGTATCAACATCATCAAAATCATCATAAGTTGGCATGTCTTTATACTCTGAAGCAAAATCATCATAATCATCCCCATCGGAACTAGAATCATCATTATAATCATCATAGATCGGTGGAGAATCATAAATTGGTGGGGGATCCAAATTGGAGAGAGAATCATCAGAATCATCCACATCGTCTTGGAAAAGTGGATTATCATAGCAAGACTCGAAAAGAGGATTGTCATATACAACAAAATCATCAAGCTTTATCATTTCCAAAGTAGTAGTAAGCTCTTCTTGAAGTACATCAATCATTTTCACTGATTCTTTTCCATTTGATTTACTTGTAATCTTCCCCATCTTAAAAACCTGTGCATCATTCTCGACCCTTAAGATTAATTCACCTTCGGAAACATCGACTAAAGCTTTTCCGCTTCTCAAAAATGGCCGTCCAAGTATTAACGGAATACGATGGTCCATTTCATAATCAACAACAACAAAATCGACCAGAAAAGTGAAGGTACCAACTTTAACGAAAACATCTTCGGCAATACCAACGGGGTAAGCGAGAGTTCGATTTGCTAGCTCAAGAGTCATCTTTGTCGGTGTAAGGTCGGGCAATGATAGCTTTTTCCAAACACTTAAAGGCATCAAATTAATACTTTCCCCGAGATCGGCTAAGGCAGTAAATTCTTCAACGTTATTAAAAATGCAAGGCAACACGAAACGACCGGGATCTCCAAGTTTTTCTGAAAGTTCTTTAAGAAGGACTGCATAACAGTTTTCATTTAAGCGTGTGTTGACAAACTCAGCCATCTTTTCCTTCTTATTAAGCAATTCCTTGAATGCTTTCAAAAATTTCGGCATTTGGACAAGTGTTTCAACAAGGCTAATGTTTAAATTCATTTGGGAGAGCGTCTTCAAAAAAAGAAGTAACTTGAACATCCTCTTTAGTAAGCAATTTGCACTTGTCTAACCGAGAAGGATAAGGGATATTGGGTTTATGTGGTGTAGGTGTAGAAGGTGAAGGTTGAGATGTTGAGGGTTGAGAAGTAGAAGGTTTAGAGGTGGAAGGTGGGGTTAGTGAAGGGTTGTTCTTGGGTACTTCTTCCGTAAGAGGTGGAGAACGTAATAGAGAACTAGTACTAGGCGTGGAAGTAGGAGGAATAAATGGAGGTGGAGGAGGTGTAGATGGAGTAACTAGGGAAGGAATAGATGATCCTACTAGAGTTGCTCCACTTCGTGTAGTAATAGCACTCACATTCGCTCTAGGGTTTGTTTTGGTTGTGGAAGGAAGAGCACCTTGAGGACGAAGGGTTTGAAACATTTGAACGAATTTCCTATCTGTGGACACTTGCATTTCCTTCATGGTTTTCTCATGATCGGATAATTTTTCTAGAATCAAGTCCATGTGCGGATGAGGTAAATTGAACCCTTGTTGAAACCTTGGTTTGGAAAGCCTTGGTTTTGCATTGGATAATTACCTTGGTTTCCATTGTAGCCCCTCACATTTGCATTTTGTTGAACATTTGCTCTAGGTGGCCCTTGGTTGTTATGGGTGGGTGGGTGAGGTCTTTGTTAAAAACCGGGTGGAGCCAAGTAATTTGTCGAGTTGTCAGACAAGTGATTAACATTGACATTAGGCTTGAAATGAACTCTCTCGGTGTTGTTGTAAGCATACACTTCCCCGTGAGATTTATCATAAGCTTTATCACAATTAGCAAAAGAGTGTGGTCTACCACAAGTTGCACAAGTAATATTGAGGGCATGGGCATGTTGATTAGGAGGGTGATCTCTTAAAACAAGTTGCTTGACAGCTGAAATAAGTTCTTTAAGATGATTGGTCAAGTCACTCTCACTGGAACTAGCCATAGTAGCCCTAACACTCTTGGTTTGGACTTTAGCCTTGTTTTCAATAATAGCCCAAACCTCATTCATAGTCTTGACAAGAATATTACCCCCCGAAGCACTATTTAGTGAATCTTGGTCACTCAAAGTTAAGCCATTATAAAAAGTATTAATTTGATGTACCTTTGTAAAACCGTGTTGTGGACACTTTCTTAAAAGTTCCTTAAAACGATCCCAAGATTCACTAAATGTCTCACCGTACTTTTGTTCAAAATTGATAATGTCATTCCGCAAAGCGGTAGTACGTGAGGGTGGGAAAAAGTAATTGATAAACTTGGTCTCAAGGTCCGTCCATGTGACAATACTCTGGGGTGGTTTCTTATCAAGCCAAGTCCTGGCTTGTCCCTCGAGGGAAAAAGGAAAGAGGAGCAAACGAATTGATTCTTGTGAAACCCCATTGTATTTAACAGTATTGGATAAGTGTACGAACCTTTTAATGTGATCGTGTGGATCATCATGAGTGCGACCTAAGAAAGGTGTTGCGGAAACCATTTGAATGAAACCGGACTTGAGCTCGAAGTTGTTGGCGTTAATAGCCGGCACCACAATCGCATCATTGTTGCCTTCGACGTGTGATTGTAAGAGCTCGATCATTGGATGGTTCTCCATTGTGTTGACAACTGGAGGCTCTACAACAGGAGAATCAATAATAGCGGCTTGAATGGACTTCCTTTTGCGTGAACGAGTACACATACACCTACAAAAGAAAAGAATAGCAAAGAAATAGAAGAAATAAAGTTAACGTGAAAAGAAAATATTTTTGGTTAATGCTTTTTATGATTTTTCAAAAGTTTTTGGATTTTTGAAATTTTTAATTTTTATGGATTTTTGAAAATTTTTGTTAATTTGACAAGAAAAATAATGTTCAAAGGTGAACGGATCCCAAAATCCAACGCGTCTCTCACAATAAACCGTTAATCTTCACGAAAAGAGCCGGCAGCGGCGCCATTTAATACATGGATTTACCTCGTATGAAAAAGATTCGTTGAAATCGGTCTTTTCGAGTTGACTACGGTTAATTGTGTGACTCAGTCGTTCTTGGTGGAAAGGAAATAAAATGATTATCTAATTTAAACTAAAAATAAATGTAAAAAGGTATATGTAAATAAATAGGGAAATGTAAATGTCGTTGAGTAAAGGGAAAGTAAAACAGAGAATAAAGCTTGCAAATATTAACCTAAAAATTAAAGACTTTGAAAATTAAATGACAAAAGCTTAAAAATTTAATAGAAATAAAGCTAAAAATAAAATAAAATGAAATTAAACTAAAAACTAACTTTTTTGGAAAAACTAAAATTTTCGGAATAACAAATAATTTTTGGAATAAATGAAAATTTCGGATAAAGACCTATCTTTGGAATAAGCTACTTCTTCAGAATTTCAAACATTTTCGGAAAAATATAAATCTTCGGAATAAAGACCTATTTTGGAAAAGGCTACTAATTCGGATAAATGAGCTATCTTCGGATAAAGGGCCTATTTCGGAAAAACAAATTATTTCAGAATAAAAGAAAATTTCAGAAAAACATAACTAATTCGGATAAACTAGAAAATTTCGGAAAAGATCAATAATTTCGAAATAACATGCCTTCTCCGGAATAAACAAAATTTCGGAATAAATAGAATTTTTTTGGATAAAAGAGAAGATATTCGGAAAAAATTAATTTCGGATAAAAGTATAATTTTCGGAACTAGAAATGAAAAGAAAGAAATTTCGGATAACAAGAAGTTCGGAAAAATAGGGGTATTTCGGAATTTCAAAACCCTTTTGCGAAGAAATGAAGATCAGATAAACAGTTACAGTAATATCTAAAAACAAGAAAATAAGCTACGTATAAGATAAAAATAAATAAGCACTTAACTAAAACTTAATCTAAACAAACTTTTAGAAAAGCTAATCGAACCACAAATTAAAAACTTGAAAAAAAACACTAATTAATCTAAATAATAAAAATCAATTTTTTATAAAATAAACTAATAAAAACACTTAATCCAAAATAAGAAACAATAAGCACCACACACAATAATCTATAAAAATCAAACACATAAAAACCAATAAGCATAATCAATCAAAAACATCAATAGAGCAATAAGCTTAAAGATTAAGCTAACTACATGATTAATTAAATGAAAACCAGATTAATAATAAGAAAGGTAGAATAAGAATTATTAATGAAAAGCTTGATTAAGATTAAGATTAAGATGCAATACAAGATTAATGAAAAGGCTTAAAACATGAAAGAAAAGCTAGAGAGAGAAAGTATATTAAGATACTCCTAAAAATAAAACTAAAAACTACTAATTAACTACTAATTATCTAACACCTCCTAATGATACATTAGGAGGATATTTATAGGAGGAGACGGAAGGAGTTGTTTTCTTCTTTCTTTCTTCTCGTCTCGACTCGATTTAAATTCTTTGTCTTTCTCGACGTTGTCTTGGGATTTTTCGATATGAATTGAACTCGTCTTCTAATTTTCTTCTTTTATTAGATTTGGTTCTTCGACTTCGTTAAACTTCCGTCTTTAGACTTTTTCTTCGATAAATCTTCAGAATAGGTCTTGGACTTCCGTTCTTTTTGCACTCTTGATCTTTTGACTTTGTCTTTTGTCTTTTTCTTCGATAAAAGTCCGTGAAAGCCCGTGTTTTCTCCCTTTTTCATCTTTTGGTCCTAAAACACAATAAAAACACAAACCACGTATAATTCTTACTTTTACAACATTAAGTATACGTTTTGGCTTGGTTATTATTATAGTTAAGTGGTAAAAGGATGGGTTTTTTCACACCTATCAATAAGCAATCTCAAACATCCCTAAAACACCTTTTATCGGAGTGGTTTGTTAAGTTCATTATAAATTTATAATTATACCTTTATCCAAATTTATAATATAAATTTCAAATATTCGTTGATGTATGTTTCTGCTGTTTAAATCAGGAGGTGGCATGAGAGATGTTATATATTGACAAAACATGTTGCGAAAATAGTAGTACGAATACTAAAATCAATAATGAACAATTAAGGCTGAAGGGAGTGGCATTGAAGCCACGAGCTAGTGGACTAGACTCGCGCGCGACTCCCACTTCCACAAAAAGTCGCTCGCGCGCGAGTCACTCATTTTCCCCAAAAAACATGACCAAACTCACCCTAGCGAGTTACATATCACTTGGTCCCACATGTTTTCAACCGTTATATTTAAACTAAAAAAAACTTTTTCAATACCCTCTTTTTACTTATAAAATACCTATTAAAACTCATATTTTTCAAACACACATTCACATTTCATACACATTCTCCCTAAAACACTAAAATGGAAGATATCGACGAATACGAGTTATTCTTTGCAACTGAAAAAGTTGAAGTCGTAGCAAAACGCAGGTTGAGTTTTATTAGAAAAGTGTTGGCGTTTATTAAGAGAAGACGTAATGCTAATCGATTACCAAGAAACGTCATAACTCGAGACCGAATAGGTGCTCATGATCGGTTAGTTGTGTCTTTTTTCGGCGAACCCAAGATACGATGAGAGAGAGTTCAGGAAGGTTTTTCGAATGTGTAGAAACTAGAAGGGGGGGGGGGGGGGGGTTGAATAGTTTCTCTTCGGTTTGTCTCCTAATTAAAATTCTTTTCAATTAGGTGAGTGCCAAAACCATCTTTTACTTGAAAGCTAGTTGCATAATAATTGGTTCAATTCTAATGCATTAAAAATGGCAACTAGTAAGTGTGATGATAATAAATGTAAGTAAAGAGTAAGGAAAGAAACAACCTAGTAGGAAGACACCAAGATTTATAGTGGTTCGGCAACGAAGCTCTATCTTCGTTCCTACTCCACTCCTTAAGTACACCTACTCGATATTTCCACTATATCCACAAGCTCCCTTCTTGGCGGAGAAAACCTTACAACGTCGCTTACATTATTTTCCGACACTAAGATAAATTTCGAGACCTAATCTTAGATAGGACCAATCTACACAACGTCGTCCACTTCACCATTTTATGACACAAGGCTAGATGTCGATCTCTAATTGAAAGATATAACCAATCTTCACAATGTTGCCTACTTCACCATTTTCTGACACAAGGCTAGATGTTGAGTTCTAATCCAAAGCTAGAACCAATCTTCACGACTCTTCACTTTGAAGCTAAGTGAGAACTTCACACAACACAACTACACATCACTTTATAGTTTGATGAGAACTCACAAGACACAACTACATCACTTTATAGTTTAGTGAGAACCCACAAGACACAAGTATATCACTTTATAGTTTAGTGAGAACTTACACAACACATTACAACTCAACTAAACATATCCAAGTACACACATGTAACTTAGATCTACACAACACAAATCCAAGCATACACATATGCAATGGACTTACACAACTCTAATCCAAGTATTCACAAATAGTTTGGATGAACACAACTAGTCCAAGTATTCACAAATACATTGGATCTACACAAGACACAAATAAACAAATGATGAACATGACTAGATCTTTAAGAGAGGATGATCTTCACCAAGGCTTCATCTTTAATCACATCACAAGTGTGTGAGTGATCTTCTCTTTGGACAAGGTAAATAAGGATATCAAGATGATAATCATAAGTAAACATACTTAACACATTAAGTGATCATTTACAAATGATTAGGATTAGAAAGGAGAAAGAAGACTGAAAGAAATGTCCAAAAAGGGTTATGGAAAATGTAGATTTGATCCACTAGTTATAGAAGACAAACCCCAACAGCTAGCTGCGCGCGGTTCTTTATTGCACTAGGCGGATTCTTATCAATAAAGAACCGCGTAGGCACTTAAGGAACCGCGGAGGTAGACTCCGCTCCTTTTTGTCTTTTAGTGGATTTAAAATATCCGCGGCTGTTTAAAACCTTCAAATGATATTCTTATGGCATTTGAAATATGCCATATTCAAATTTTTATTTTCCATTTTAATAAAACATTTTCTTAAAAAGAAATTTTATTAAAAATATTTTTGTCACATTTGACAAAAGTAAGTTTTAAGGATAATCACTTTTATGATCACCAAACATGATTAAGATATGTTAGTGTAATGATTATTACCTTGATGATAGTGTTTGTTAGATAATTCGTTTTACGATTGTGTTTGACTATAAATGTCTTGTATAGTTTGTTGTGATCAAAACTAAGAAAGATTAGTTAACACTAATAATGTTTTTAGGCATCATTTGCATTAACAATCTCCAGCTTTTTTATTACGACAAACTATAAACTCATTTACGTAAAATACAAAATTATTCGAATTATTAACAAGTTTATTCACTATCATTTCTCCCCCTTTGTCGAAGTAAAAAGGTTAGCACAAGTCTTTGGAGAAGAGAATAATCGACTTTGCTAGTAGCTCCCCGTGGGTGCTTACTCCCCCTTGCTAGGGGCACCAAGTAAAAGAGATAAGGTGACATGCTACACAAAGGTTAGAAGAAAGAAAAGAAACACTAATGTATATATGTGCACTACCTACTAACTAACTTGAGAGGGAGGAAGAAAAGAAATCTCAAATTTGAAGTAAGTATTTGCTAAGTATGTCCAAAGAGTGTGTGATGACAACATCAAAGTTCAATTGGTGGAATAGAGGGAGAAAAGAAACATCCAAACCAAAAGAAATTATTAAAATGTCAAGGGGTTAAAATTTTAGAATTTATGGAATCACCCATAACCAATTGTAAATTTTAACCATGATCAACTCTTTTAACAAATGTGTGAAAAAGAATAAGCGGGAAAGGGATAACACACATAACATTCATATTACACAAATATGAAAGAACATACAAGAGAAATATTCATACACACAATATGAATATTTAAAGCAAAAAATATGGAAAATAAACTACAAAGCATAAACTACTCTAGTAGTGATAATCATACAAGATTGCTTAAGTTTTATTGACTCAAACAACTAAAGTACAAAATGTGCCTTAGTTGGAAAATAAAGACGACGAGGCATCATTCGAAGTTTTGTTCACGGGAACGAAAACTTTGAGAGGAGGTCGAGTGAGGAGGAATTCAAGGAAATTTAGCTTGTCATAAACATGAGCAAGTTTAATTTGTTGAAATCGACAACAAGCACACGAGTAGCCATGATGCAAAACAAAGTCGTTAGATGGGGGAGGACCATCAAGATGAGAGTTTGGTGGAGAGGGAGATAATGGATAAGAGATGTTTTCACAATGCCTAGAGAGGTTTGGGAAAGAAGATAGGTCATTGAGTTGAGGAGTGTTGGAAGGTTTAGGTGGTGGTGGAAGAATTTCCTTTTCTCTGGAAATTGGATTTATAGAGTAAGTCACATTCCAATATTTGATCGGAGAGAAAGAAGAATTCTTAGAAGGTTTGGGAGAAGATGAATCATGAGGATTCTTGTTCTTATTGATCCAAACGGGTCGAACCGAGATTTTCAGTTTCTTTGTAAGCTTAGAAGAAGAAGCTTTAGGTTGAGAAGATTGTGACAAGGATATGTCAATGTTAGAAATGGAAGAATTAGACATTGTGAGGGATGAAGAGGAGAACTCCCAAAAGAGAAGAATTTAAAGAAAACAGACAAGGCAAAGATTTGAAATGAAAACAAAAGGTTTTAAGGAATGTTTAGCCAAATTGAGTAAACAAAGAATCTTGACAAAGACAGTGGTCAAAGAAGAAAGACCAAAAATAAGCCAAAAACAGGCTTACTGTGTGCGGTTCTTATAGGGACCAGCGGTTCTTATAGGGACCAGCGGTTCCATATCGATATGGAGCCGCGCGACTGCTATTGAGCCGCATACAATGGACATGAAACCATGATTTTTCAATTTTTTGGAGAAAAATAAGACTTTCTCAAAAATTTGCAAATCTTGGATTTTTACCTCTTTTAGCACTAGAATATGCTAGGGTTGTATAAAAGCAACACACTCACAAAGAATGTCTTGACAAAGGGTGACAAAATATTTAGATAACATTTTGAACTAATTTTTTGTCAAGGTTTAGTGGTTGTGATAGATCTAGGTTCAGTTTTAAATAAACTGCAGTTGATTAATTTGACCACCTAGGTTGAAACACATAAAAACTAAATCCATAGAAAATCTTCATAAAAAACTCATGAAGGAAAGGAAATAAAAGAAAAGAAATAACAACTAACTAATACAAAGTTAGCTTAAACTAGTTCTTGATAGCATAGTCTTCTTTGGCTTGACTTTCTTTTAAAAACATTTAATTTTTGAAAATCACCATTCATCTCCTAGGAGGAGGAGGCATGGAGAACAAGGCAAGCAACAAATCATGCAACCTCCTATGGAGACCAAGCATCTCCAACCTTAGGTTTTGAATGATATAGTTGTTATAGAGACAACATGGACAATTGGCGCCATGAGCTTCTAAAAAACCAAAGAAGTAAGGATCACCCATGAAGTGAGAAATGGGAATGCCCAAGAGAGGAGCATTTGAAGGAGGAGGTGGTGGTGGAGGCATGGTGTCCAAAGGTGATATGGGTGAAATAGGTGAATTTTGTGGAGTGAAAGGAGAGGTAACCATAGGCTCAAGAACAAAGGGAATTATTTGATGAGGTTGAGGTTGAGTATTCACATCCAAGGGAGGACTAGGAGTGAAGGGTGAGGACAACTCATTCATTCTTGATTGGAATGAGGAAGAGGTAGAACCATGTGAATAGTTAGTACCATGAGTTGAGTTGGTCTTGCATAGAGCAAGGGGTGGTGAAAGTGTTGAAGAGATGAAAATAGGAGAATTTTCACTCTTGGGTTTGTGAGAAGATGGAGAACCAAGTTTCGGAAACTTGAATTTCATCTTATGGTTTCTTTTGGATGAGGAAATTTTGGAAGAACTGGATGTTCTAGTGGACACCATGGTTGTGAAGAGGTTTAGAAAGAAGTTTAATGGATAAAGAATAAGATCAACAAGGAGGGGTTTCAGAAGAGGAAAGGATGATCCAAACTAGTAATGGGTTAAAATCATTTTATGTTACTAATGAAATTAGGTAGCCTAGTTTAGGAAAGTGTAGGTTTTTGCAAAAATTTTATCAATGTTTACACAGATTAAGGGAAAACAGTGTAAAGCAAAGATTCTCTTGGAACAGACGACGGGGGTTCCTTATAGACATGCGCGGTTCGTTATCGCTAAAAAACCGCAACATAGATAAAGAACCGCCCCCAGAGGGTTCCATAAAGTGCACTTCCTAAAACTTTTGCCAACCCAGATTTCACACAAAGGTTTATCAAGCAAAGTAAACTATTAATCAAAATCTAAGAAGCTAACAAACACATAAGATGCACAAAGCTATGTAAATCGAAAATTTGATCACAAAGCACCTAGGATTAAAATAATAGATACCCCAAACATAAAGTATTATTAAATAAACATAACATCCTAAAAAATAAAGATAAAGGAAAATGTTCAACAATCCAAACATGTTTACAAACATGTTAACCATGATAATCCAAACTTCACTTCTTCTTTTTGCCAAGTCCCTTGATCAATTTTCTTATGCTCTTGAACGATCCTCTTGACTCCACTCGATGATCATACAACTCAACTTGGATTTTAAGATTAGCACGATAGACATCCTCGAGTCCGAATTTATCCGTAAGTCTACTAGTGGAAAAGTGAGGAGGAGGGATAATTTCTTCTAACCCGTCTTGGAAAGTGTCCATGGATGGGTGTGAGTCACTCGAAGAGCCAACATGAGTACTAGTGCCTACGCCACCACCATCACTTGGTGACATATCAAATTCCTCATCATCGGACTCTTGTGGATCGTACTTTCTCGATCCTCGATCATTTCTAGGCTTTCGTGGTTGTACCTTTTGAATAGGTAGCATAACTCGTTTGACCGAACGAAAGCGAGAAATGTTGATGTCGGGATAGTCTTCACCAACCTTCTTAAGAAGGCGAGTAAGGATCATGGCGTAGGGAAGATTTGTTTTGGGTTTGGAAAGAGCATAATTGATTCGTCGAGCGATAAAATATGCAAGATTGTACTTGGCGTTGGTAGCGATGCAACATAACATGTGCGCCATACACGCCGGAATATGATCCCGGTTTCCATCAAGACAAAACACATTTTCCCTAAGGATGTCGGCGCATCGGACCATACAATCATTAAGGTCGCTTAAGAGAACCTTAAAGCGTTTCACCCGAAGCTTGTTTGAATGGAGGCTTCTTACAACGTTTCCACTACGCTCTATACAAATGACATCAAGGATGAAGTCAAGGTCAATCTCTTCATTTTCATTTGGAGCACAATCGAAGGGTTCAAGGAGAGCATCAGGCTTCCATTTATTCTTAAATCAAAAAGTGCCTCTAAATGGAATACGAAGAGCTTAACCCAAGTCTTCGAGAGAGAGTTGAATGAGTCGACCATCAATGATGAACCTAACATATATTCTATCGTTATCAAACACGGGAGAATATGTGCTAAAGAACTCCCAAAAAAATCGGGATATATATCCTCCTTGATGTTCAACAAACAATCAAACTCGATTTGTCCGAACATCGACTGGGTATATATACAGCCCTCAATATCATTTTGGACAACTCTACCCTCGTGAAAGCAACGATTTTGGAGTGAGGAGTAGGTATTTGAAAGTTGAGGGGAAGGACACATTTCAGCTAGGTTTGGCATATATTGTTTAGTGCATTGGTGATCTTGTTGATATTCTGAAGGTATGATTAGTACCTAAATACGCACACAAAAAATATTTCCCCAATTACTCATATGTTACATATAAACCAAAAATCAAAAAGATGAGAATGTGTTTCATCAATCTCTTGACAAACAAAGGAATAATCCTTAACATTATCAAGTTCACAATGTACCTAGTTCATCATTGACAATAACATATTTACCATGTAAAATCAATAATGAACTTGAACATTTTTTTTTCAAAACAAGGTTTTTAGGTAAGCATTAACAATGCCATTACCAACTCGTTCATGGGTTCATATCAATTCCATCAATTAACCCAAATCATTTAGCCAAAATTCAGATTGTTCTACAAGTGGGTTTTAGTGAAATCTCAGTGAATATGAACCTAAGGAATCATAATACATGGCTATGTCAACTCATATTCCTAGTAAGGTTCTAATTCAATATCAATTTTTAAAAGCCCCAATTATGAAGGTATGAACCCTAATACAAATTAGATGAAATTGAATGAAATGACTTACAGATAATTGATCTTGGATGAAGGATGAGTGAAATCTACAAATCTGAATCAATTAATCTTGAGTGACTGAAGGTTTTGAAAGTTCAACAATGGTGGAAAATGGGAGAAACCGTCAGCTCTATTGGAGAAGAGAGAGGGTGTTTGTTTGAAAAATGATTTTTATTAAAAACCTGGCGCTTTAGTCGAAATCTCTGACCGTGGTTCCTTATCGATAGAGAACCACTCTTTAAGCCGCGACAGATAAAGAACCGCCTACGGTGGCGAGTTTTTATCAAAGAAAATCAAAGAATTTTTCAAAACCAAATTTTTCTAAAATCTTAAAATATATCTTAAGCCTTTTGGAAATCATTAGACCACCACCACACTAGGTAATAATGCCTTAATCAAGGATTACGAGTTGAATCGAGATAGGAAAAGACCAAAATGGACAAACGACTACTCGTAGTGAGGAAGCAAAGAGGAGAGAAGTCAAGAGGAGTGGATCAAGACCAAGTACAATGCTCAAGAGTAAAATGACAAACTTCAAGTCGAGGAGACGAAGAGCTTGTGTCATATATAGTGGTTTAAGAAGTGCCTTTCCGGCGAAAGTCTAAACGGCTTTGGTAAGGAACTATACCAAGCAATTTTGATACATAGAATAAGATCACTTTCAAGAATAGTCTTACTCTACATCAAAATGTGAGAAAAGTATAAATTCACTTTCTCTCCCACATGATCGGACAATTATTGCTAGGATTAACAATAACAATATCCTTGGAATATTTTAATTCCGAATGCGTAAAATCCAACTACAACTTATGAAGTATTTTGGTATCTCAAGGGATTAATCAATCATCCTATTTATGAGCTCAATTGCACAAGTTACACATGATATAGGGCCTACTAACCGTGAGGGTGCAAACCATAGAAATCATGCTTGATACTTTAAGCTTCTACTAACTCACTCTACATCCCCATAGTGAGTCAAGTATCCAAGCAATAAAGGTTTGAGAGGGTGAAAGAAGAGAATCACAAACTTCAACCAAATGTCAAGGAAAGGATGCCAAGAACAAGCACATAGTCAAGTAATGATCAAAAGAGTGATCAAAAGGGCGCGTGGAAGAACGAAAACGTACCTTGGCCACAAAGTGAATTCCAAGAAATCAAAGAATCAATGCAAAGCCCAACCATGAGTAAAGTGACTACTAAGTCTTCAAGGACTAGTATCACTCCCATCCATCTTGATATCATCATTCAATGATGTTGGAAATCAAAAAATGATGAGTCTTCTACAAGTGTAAGTAACTCAATCCACAATCAATTGAATTATTGATCTTCATGAGTACCTACACATAACAAGATGCAAACTAGTAGATACATTTCAAGAGTAAATCTAAAATGCATAAATACTACTAATTAAAATGAGATGAAATATTACCAATTAAAAGGCCTAGTTTTTTAAGAAAAAATAATTTTGACCAAAGAGAAACTTTAGTACAACTTAACCTTCTAATTTGAGGAGACAATGGATCGATCCAAGTTTTAAAGTACAATATACTTCAAAGATCTTGTGTCACCATCGCTTTGATACCAATTGTAGAAACTAGAAGGGGGGGGGGGGGGGGGGTTGAATAGTTTCTCTTCGGTTTGTCTCCTAATTAAAATTCCTTTCAATTAGGTGAGTGCCAAAACCATCTTTTACTTGAAATCTAGTTGCATAATGATTAGGTTCAATTCTAATGCATTAACAATGTCAAGTAGTAAGTGTGATGATAATGAATGCAAGTAAGGGGTAAGGAAAGAAACTGTAACACCCCCATAATGGTCAAATGCAGTGGAATAGTACGTGGGGTGTTACTTTGGTGGAAATAGCACACAGTATATAGAGCAATGATCATAATAGTCATTTAAAAACATATCATATGAATTAAATTGTACACATTTAGTATCTTGTCTGAAAACAACATTTATTAATAATGTGAAAAATATCACAGCCCGATGGTAACATGATGCTTCAATGATGCTTGAATCCAATGCATGAACCTGTTTATTTTCCTGGGAAAACATATAAAATAAAATGTGGGGGTCAACACGAGGTTGGTGAATTCACAGGTTTAATATAATAAATAAATGTAATGATTATAATAAATAAATGTACTGATATGCCAAACACCATAATCATAGTAGGACAATCACAGCCAATACTATAGAAGTTCTTATTGCCTTGTAATAGAAGCTAGACATGATGCTCAGGCGCCATTATGGTCAAACCCGATGTTGTTTCCCTCAGTCCGACAATGAAAATAAACATGTTGTTTGGCCTAAGCGTTTCGTGATAGCAAGTCACATAGGTCGGGTGTTGTCAATACCTGAATAGATCTATTCATAACATTTCGCGCTACACTAATAACTATTATAGTCCACGGGAATAGGGCAAACAATAGGCAATAAGTTGTTATATGTTGATGTTATCTGTGCATGTTTGTATATAAAAAGTTAAGTATGTTTTCTCCCCGAGTTGTAAATACAGTAAAGATGGGGCTATAAACTCACCTCAGTGGTAATGATGTAGTAATGACGTCACTAAATAAACTGGCACAGTAATCACGAAGTGATGAAATTACCTAAGTAATTTAGATGACTCAGTAAATGCAAAATAATAATGCATGACAATTGTAACTGATGAAAATGCACGATCACGAATTAATAAGTTGTTATGATTGTTTAAGTGCTTCAATTTATTAGTGAGCTGTCCATAATATAATATATATTTTTTGTTTCTAAAAATATATTTAGATTTGTCCAATAAAGGGGTAAAAATTTAAATAAATGGATTTTTATTTAATTTAGTCGATTGTAAGAAAATAATATATTCCATTTAATTTTCTTAAGGATCTAAATATATTTAATAAGATTCGTCTATTTATAAGGTTTCGTAAATAAATCTTAATAATTTATTTATTTATCAAAATGACTTAAATTAATTTATTAATAAAATAATTTATTAATATTTTTAATTAAATTAAAATTACTCGTAAGTCCTCGTAGTTTTAAAACTTCCAAAATAACCTTTAAAGTTTCGCTCGTTAAGTGTTTCACCTCGTTAGTCTTGTTCGTTAAGTGTATTTCTAAAACACGCCCCTAGGGCTTATAATACTTTCGTTATATGGCAATTTAGGTCCCTAGGGTTTCCTAGTCTCGAAATATTTACAAACCGAGTCCCTAGGGCTCGGTTTAACTTTGTGAAATGGCAAAACACCCCCTTAAGTCTCGAAAAATTAAAATAGGTTTTAGGGCTTGTATTAAGTTTCGATAATGACACAATTAGTCCCTCATATCTCGAAAATATATATATATTTGAGGATTAGGGCTTGTATTAAGTTTCAAAAGTGGCACAATTAGTCCCTTGAGTCTCGAAAACATTTAATTGAGGACTAGGGCTTGTATTAAATTTCAAAAGTGACACAACTAGTCCCCATGGTTTGATTAGTTCTCGGTTTAAACATAAACGCACCCTATATTTTCAGAAGTGACAGATTTGGTCCTCAAACTTCTTTAAAGTCACGAAAACATATATACATGTTTTATTAAGTTATATTTTTGACAATAACTTTCACCAAATTACAACAATGGTACGAAAAGTTTCCTTAAACATGGTTTTGGGCTTGGTTGGCCCAATAGGTCACGGTTTGGGCTTTATGGGCCTAACGGGCTAGCTTTTGGGCTTTTCTAGTTTTCTACTAACTTAAGCATAACTAATCAATATACTAGTTAATTTGGGCTTATGGGCTTGTTTGTTTAGGCTCATATATGGGCTTATATGTCGCGGCTTATATGAGCTTATATGGCTTATTTGTCTCGGCTTATATAAGTTTATTAGTTCTTTTACTCCTAAACATTATCTAGATATATGGTCTGAATCAAGAAGGGAGCCGAAAACCTAGCCGCGGATCATCTAATTAGACTTGAGGATTCTTATCTAGGGGATCATCCGAATCAAGAGATCAATGACTCTTTTCCCCTTGAGGCCTTAATGTCTATCAATTCCAATCTTGATGACACCCCGTGGTTTGCGGACATTGCAAACTACTTAGCGGGTGGTATTCTCATCGAAGGGTTAACGTCCCAACAAAAGAAAAAGTTCTTTAAAGACATTGAACACTATTTTTGGGACGACCCTTACCTTTTCAAACAATGTGCGGATCTTGTCATTCGTCGATGTGTTGATGGACCCGCAGCTTTAGACATTCTCGAAGCTTGCCATAAAGGACCCACCGGTGGTCATTTTGGTCCCAACTACACCGCGAAGAAAGTGTTTGACTCGGGATTCTATTGGCCCACCATTTATCGTGACGCTCACGAGATGGTTAAAAATTGTGATGCTTGCCAACGCCAAGGCAAGATCACACATAAAGATGAGATGCCTCAAAATTTCATACAAGAATGTGAAATCTTTGATGTATAGGGCATCGACTTTATGGGGACATTTCCATCATCCAAAGGGAACAAGTACATCCTCGTAGCCGTTGACTAAGTATCTAAATGGGTTGAAGCAAAGGCTCTCCCTATGAACGATGCGAGGGTGGTTGTGAACTTTCTAAAGCAGCTTTTTGCTCGATTCGGTGTTCCTCGTGCTATAATCAGTGACCGCGGGACTCATTTTTGCAATGATCAATTTGCTCGAGTCATGGCTAAGTACGGTGTCAATCACCGTCTTTCCACCGCTTATCATCCTCAAACAAATGGTCAAGCTGAGATATCTAACCGTGGATTGAAGAGAATATTAGAGCGAACTGTGGGAGAGCATCGTGCCTCGTGGACGATAAGTTAGACGATGCTTTGTGGGCTTTCTGTACCGCATATAAGACACCTATTGGTTGCACTCCATATCGTCTTGTGTACGGGAAGGCATGCCACCTCCCTATTGAGTTGGAACATAAGGCGTACTGGGCCTTGAAGTGGGCCAATTTTGACATCAACAAAGCCGGTGATCTTCGGAAGATTCAACTCAACGAGCTAAATGAATTAAGGAATCAATCTTATGAGAATTCATTGATCTACAAGGAGAAGACCAAGATCATTCATGATGCAAGGATTAAGAACCGAGAGTTCCACATCGGTGATCAAGTTTTACTCTTTAACTCTCGGTTGAAGATCTTCTCGGGCAAGCTGAAGAGCCGTTGGTCTGGTCCATTCACCGTCGCCAAAGTCTTCCCCTATGGCACCATTGAACTTTCTCAGCCAAATGGGCCAAATTTTAAAGTGAATGGCCAGCGTGTGAAGCTGTACTTTGGTGAGGACATCTCTCATGAGATGATTCCATCCCTCACCACGTTTCCCTTGAACTAGTTCTGGGTCGATTCAGGCTTGTGACTCGGTTAACAAAAACAAGCGCTTCTCAGGAGGCAACCCGTTGATCTATCATTTACCATTTTCATAATAAGTGTAGGGGGAGCCCCGTATGTGTTTGTTGTCTTGTTTCTTATGATGTGCAGGGATTAAACCTTCAAAGAGCACTTTTGATGACATTTGACGACTGTGATACCCGTCTTCCTGGTTCTATCCTAAACTGCCGTGATTCAATATTTCATATCTTATATATCCACATTGAAATCACTATAGTTGTCCTTCCCTTGGCAAGCTTTAAAAAAGTGCACAATGTCCTAAGTGTAGGGGAGTTTACTCCCACATGCTTAAACATTGAGGACAATGTTTATATCAAGTGTAGGGGGACTTCTATCGAAGTAAGTGGGCTTTTCCATGAACTTGCCCACATTTTAACCGGAAAATTTGATTTTTTGATATTTTTCAAAATTTTTAATCTATTTTGGCCCAGTAAGTATAGTAGTATTTTCCTTTGTTATCATTATTTACTTTCCTTGCTAAAATAAAATTTTTAATAAAGTGGTTTTAAATTTTTCAACGTTATGAATCTTATGACTCAACCTGAGTTTACTTATCCAAGTTTACTCTAGCTAGTATCCTTAACGTGTATAAGTCAAGTTTTGCTAGGCTTTTATATAGGGAACTTTAAAACGCGAAAGTCTTAACTCTCACGGGTTAAGAACAAGAACTTTTCGCAAGTTCCTATAATTGATCCTAGAAAGTCGTTTATCAAAGGAACTTTAAAATGTGAATTCTAAACTTGAAAGAGTCTAAGAAGTTGCAAGATCCTATAGATGACTTGAAAACCCAAAACTTCGATTTAATTGGCTAAGCATCCACGAGTCTCATTCCTTGAGATTTTAAATTGTGTAGAACGGGAGATGATAGAGTCAATTATAAGTTTGGTATTCTTTCGTGAATTTATGTTAGTTGATTATAAGCTTTTTCTCCTATCGCTTGTTAATAAATATATTTGCAATAAATAAGGTTGTACGATTTGAAAAGTTACTTAGCTTCTAGCACAAGATCGTTTAAAAGTTGCTCGGTATTAATTAGAGTTCATAGCCAAGGCATAACTTATTGAAGCGGGATGCGAAGACTGGCGAGTCCGAAAAGGCCCTAACAAGGCATGAGGGCTACATTTTGTTGCTAAAGATCCCAAGTGATGTGAAGTATCATTTATCAAAAATCAATATGAAGGATCGAGACACACGACGAAAAGCAAATACTCCCCTAAAGGTCATGGAGAAGTCTATCCAAAAAGGCCCTAACAAGGTATGAGGACAAATAGATCCAAGTCCTAAAAGGTATATCAAAATCCAAAATAAAGATTGGAGAAAAATAAAGAAGTCGTGGTCCAAGTATGAAGAATCTCTCAAAAACTTCAAATGAAGAAATTCCTATTATAAAGAGAAGACCATAATTTCAAGAACGTCTCTCAATATTCGAAGTATGAAGTCGCTGCCAAATATCGGTCCGAGAAAGGTCTCAAATCGTGAAGCGAGTTATGCCAAGATATGAACTTTAAGAGGTCCCGAGAAGCAGTTTTAAAAGATTTTGTCCTTTAGCTAAATATTGATTAAATCGTCCCACTTTTTTTTTGGTCTAAATAAACTATCGAAATAAGTCAAATAATGCATCCTCATGATCATTCAAGACAATCATAGAATATAAGAGATACACCTAAGACTAAGGGAGTCTAAGTAAATAATTGGGCCACATGAGTTCGTGTTAGTTTGCTAACTTATAATAACAATGATCTCGTTTTTAAGCTTGGTATGGGGAACGTGAAACTTGAGGATGATAAACATTCATGACAGCCAATACCCCAATGTAAGTCTTTGATTTCTTTACTTGTTTTGTACATATTTCTATCTTTTTAGTTTCCTTAAAAGTTTAGTATTTAATAAAGGCCAAGATGGGTTATTTATGATGAAAATTGTAAACCGTGCTTTGAAATTAATGCATTGCATGAGGGCATTGCAATGGTCAAGTGTAGGGGATTTAATAAGTGTGAAAACACTTATCCTTTTACCACTTATTTCCAAAAATAACAAGACCAAAACGTG